>JAVSCE010011156.1:0-565629 GCA_032199065.1 Smutsia gigantea
CATCAAAAATCCTAAAGATCTATTGATGGATTACAGATACTGGCTCTTACTGGTTCTCTTGGGATGGTTTTTGAGGCCCACAGGATGTCATACATAGATGGTGAGGGATTATCTCTGGGAAGCCAGTAGGCTCACAGGGGCCTGGGCAGCTCTAGACTTCACCGTATGGGCAGCCAGGTGCATTCTAAGACATCTAAAGTGCCCCCCAAGGGGTCCTTTTGTGCCGTGGGGGTGACGTTGCTTCATCTCCAGAGTAGTGGAGAGCACTGAGAGCATCTCTAATTTGCTGAAAGCCTCCAAATGTGATGGCTTTGAGGATTTAGGGTCCAGCTCACTTTGCAAAAATCGTCTCATCCATTCAAGCCTGGATGTCTGCACGCCCCTGGGAGGGCCTGTGTCTTGTCCCATGACATGGCTACGGCTCCCACATCTCGGCTTCTGTCTCCTTTCAGGCTCAACTATGACCAAAGTAAAGGGAAGGAGGCAGAAAGCATAGATGCTGTTTCTGAAGTCAACAGGCAAAATTCAGAGAGAGAACAGACATGCCCTTTGATGCCAAGATTAGAGGCTAGCTTTGCAGCTACACCTAACTGTTAGTTATGTATTTGTTGAAATACAAGTTGAAAAGGCAAGTTGAAAATGTGGGGTCTGGAAAAGAAGAAAGTGCAACTTCCAGAATATGTACTGGGTGTGACTCAGAGGTGGACTTGATTGCACAGGGGAGACCAGAAGAGTTGTGTTAAGAAGTGTCTTCATATATGTCTGTTCTAAAAGCCACTTTATAAGAATGCAAGGCTTTTTTTTTTGTTTTTTGCTAATATGACCCTAATCTACAGCTGTGTGTCTTCACAGACTCTCTGTATCTTCTCAGGTTAACAAATCTCTTTGCAAAATCTGCTTACTAGTTAATGATGGTCTTTTAAGGAAAGCAAAAACGTACGATTCAGAGCATCCCACTGCAAATCACAGATCTCGTGACACTTTGTATGACAAGGCAGAGACTTCTATTCCCACGGCTGTGCTGTTTCTTTAAGAAATTTTAATCAGCCTCCCCCTCCCTCTTCCATTCTTCAGACTTTATTGTGCTAATCTACATTTTAGTCCTATTTGAAGAGTTTCCAGTTAAGCTAGTGATTTCTTCACGGTTCTTACTTGTAACACCTATTGCGAATCAGTCACCTCCCATCAGGGCTGCTTTCTGGTAGTGATAATTCTCAGGGGCCTGAAAGAACAAGGCCCAGCAGACACACACCAGCCATGGGGTGGGAAGGCACGTGTCTTGCCAATGGGTTTCAGCCCTGGGCAAGTTCGCTATGGATTCAATGTGACCAAAGAAATTGACAGCAAAATATTCTTGCGGTCAAAGGGTTATACCCAACTTTATTTCTAGGTGGCAGGTCAGTCACTAAAATCCCATTCACTCAGAGCGAGTCTGTGTTATCACTGCTGCTTCGGATGCAGCAAGCCGGTCTGTGCCTCTGGGCCCCTCTGTCTGCACAGCCGTCCTCTGGGCCTCTCTGCACAGTCGTCCCGCACAGCCGTCCTCTGGGCCTCTGTCCTTGGCGCTGCCACCACTCCAGCCTCTGCTCTGCTCTCCTCCAGCCTTGTAGCCGTGCCACTGTGTTGCATGCCCAGAGCACTGGGTGGAGCTCTTTATATAGCGTCAACAGCCATGTATTGCCCAGAGGTGTGCAGTGAGCTAGTCAACCAGGGCCAAGTGAGAATCCTGGCCACAGGAACTCTCATTTTATCCACAGCATGTTTCTGCCTTCATCCACTGAGGTGGAAAGTCAGAGTCAGTGGAGCTCCTCCAGCCCTGATTCAGCGTGTGACTCGCTCACAGTGCAGCCCGGGCACCCTGGGGACTGCAGAGGGAATAGAGCGGCGGTCCAGGGGTTGCAAGTATGTGGGGTTACGTTTTCTGCTTGCGTATGGCCACAATCAGCTTTCCCCAAACACAGCCTTTGTTATGTCACAGAAATGTTTTATAATCCTTCTCTGAAGCAGAGTTTACTTTATGTTGCTAATGCCCTTCAACCTATGAAGTCTGACTATCCTTTCATGTATAATCTGACTTCAAAGGTCACCTTCCGGTCAGAGAAACACTGTGGAATCACATTTTGTCACCGTGTAACATAATTATAAATATTATGAAGAAGAGCTTTGGATTTGTAATCAGGGAACCTGGGCCCCACCCTTAGCTCTGCTGAGAAGGGCTGTTCCCCTTCCTAAGTCTGGCAAGTTCTCTGATTCTCACTGCTCCTCAAGGCAGTAGAAATGCCCAATTTTCCTACCACTGGAGATTATTGTAAGGGTCAAAATAAAAGTGATGGGGAAAGTGCTTTGTAAAATTTACTAACCATATAAATAAAGTGTTATCTCATTTCCCCCCCATCAGCTTATACAGAAATTTCTACTTCTAAATTCCAGTCTGAGACATCTCAGAAAGTGATTTAATTTTATTCATGTAGAAAATGATGATTCATGAGATCACAGGGAATCACTTTCGTTTTATAGTAGGAGACCCCATGTTATTGCTTCTCCTGGGAAGTACATTTCCCTAGCTGGCATATGTACCCCAGATAATCTGGGGAAAATGTTTTTCTTGTCCTGCACATAGGGGCCATCCTGGAAAAGGCTGTAATAGGCCTGAAGTATTAGTGCCAATTACACTTATTTTGGTCTCATGGTGCCATTAGATGACAGGCTCTGGTTCATCCTTCTGGGCAGAGTATGAGATGCTCCTGCTCAGGTGCTGAGGCCAGCCTTCTCTGCAGGCCAGACTCTCACAAAACTCATTCATTGTGGGACTGGGGCTTCTCAAAAAATGCCACTTGTTCACAAAACACAAGTTTTTCCAGTGAAGCTATAAGCTTTCTGTTTGCTTTTAGCAAAAACACAGTATTTTTTCTCTTTGCCAAACTACAGAGTTTTGGTGGAGTTATCTGTTCATGCGAGTTCACTGTTTATATTTGACCACTTACATTGTATCTGCACAAAGGTTTGAGTGGATTTTTTAAATTCTGTTTAAAATAATATTTAGTTATCTTTTGTTTCTCTAATATTTTATTGTACAAACTGTTTTTCTTAAAAGTGATACATGGACTATTTACAAAAGCCAAAAAATGGAAGCAACCTAAGTGTCCATCAGTAGATGAATGGGTAAAGAAAATGTGGTACAGGTACACAATGGAATACTATTCAGCCGTAAGAAGAAAACAAATCCTACCATTTGCAACAACATGGATGGAGCTAGAGGGAATTATGCTCAGTGAAATAAGCCAAGCTGAAAAAGACAAGTACCAAATGATCTCACTCATATGTGGAGTATAAGCACAAAGAGAAAACTGAAGGAACAAAACAGCAGCAGACTCACAGAACCCAAGAATGGACTAACAGTTACCAAAGGGAAAGGGACTGGGGAAGATGGGGGGGAAGGGAGGGATAAGGGGGAAAAAGGGCTATTACAATTAGCACATATAATGTAGTGGGGTGGGGGGATACGGGGAAGGCAGTACAACACAGAGAAGACAAGTAGTGATTCTATAGTATCTCACTACGCTGATGGACAGTGACTGTAATGGGGTATGTGGTGGGAACTTGATAATAGGGGGATTCTAGTAACTATAATATTGCTTATGTAACTGTACATTAATAATAGCAAAAAAATGACACATGGAAAAAATTGTACATGTACCAATTTTATAAGTATTGAGCAACAAGAGCCTTGTCTTTAGACATCAAGATACATTTTGTTTTTCTCTTAACTAAATCGATCTACTGGAGAAGGAGGCTCTTGTTTGCTGGTTGTTTAAGAGTCTCTGTCCATCTG
Organism: Smutsia gigantea; assembly: GCA_032199065.1. Classification (NCBI taxonomy): domain Eukaryota; kingdom Metazoa; phylum Chordata; class Mammalia; order Pholidota; family Manidae; genus Smutsia; species Smutsia gigantea. The sequence goes on from JAVSCE010011156.1 coordinate 3,833, forward strand.
ATATTTGCATTGGTCAGGGGTCTCCAGAGAGAGGGAACAGAAAGCAGGGGTTCCAGCGGAGTGGGAGAGGGAGAGAGACTGAGAGATCTAAGAAATTCGCTCATGAGACGGTGAGGCTGAGGTGTTGGGAGTCTGCAGGCTGGAGGCCAGTATGTGTCATGGTCTGGAGGCTGAGTGCCCCTGGCCGCCAGCTGGAGGCTCGGATGGGGTTTTTACGTTGTGATGTTGAGGACTCCTTTGAGAAACTTCTGTCTTTGAGTTTAAAGCCTTCAACTGATTAGAGGGGGCCCGCCTGCACTCCAGAGGGTCAGCTACTTTCCTCAGAGTCTACTGGTTTAGGTGTTAATCCCATCTTGAAGACACCTCCACATTAATACCTAGACTGGTGTTTGGCCAGATAATCTAGGCCCAATAGCCTAGCCAGTTAGACACATAAAATTAACAGTCATAAATTCTAAAACAGCTTTTTAAAAACTGGGTCACATAACTGGAATCTCAGTGATGAAAGTTCGCAAAGGCATCTTTGTTACGAGGCAGCCACCCTATGTTTGTCTGTCCCCAGGGACAAAACAGCCACACGGTGATTCTCTGTGCCAACCATCTGAACTGGCTCATCATCATCTCATTGGGGGTACACACTGATGCCACATGCTGGGGTCACTCAATGAAGGGACGATGGCCATTTTAGAGCCTAAAATAAATGCTTTTATGTTTTGTTATTTTAACTGCATAGCACAAGCATCCTGGGCACATGGAAACTTCATGAATAATGAATGTACCGTGACTAACACATTTCTCTGTCCAAGAAGTTCACAAGAAACCCAGAACTAGTTCATTGCCTCCAAAAGGTCAGGTTGCTTTTAGGGAATTATCAAAAAAACAAAAAACCAGTCCCTGAATCCCCAAATCAAAAATCCTTCCTGATCTAACCCGAACATGTTATCTATAAAATTGTGCCAAAATATAAAACTAGCCAATTCTAAAAACCAGCAAGCCTTTCAAACCGGCTCTGGAAAACTTGTTAAAGTTTAGGGAGTGCATCCTGATCTTGTGAAGGGTTTATGCCTGGCTGGTCTGCAGGGTCTGATGAAACCTTCGCCAATAAGCCCTGGCCCATGAAGATAGGGCTGTACAGATAAGGCTCCCATAGACCCCAGGCTGGGAGCACCGGCTTTGCTCAGAGAGCCCCCTTTCCTCAGACGCGTTCCCACGCACAAATCCTTCCCCATCGAGATAAGGAGCTGCCCCTGGAAACTGGGGGAGAGGTGGCTCCACGCTAAGAATTCTAGGCTTGAAAACAATTTGTGCAGAAGCGGAGAGGCAACACAGGCCCAAGGCCCCTCTGCCAGGGGTTGTGCTGTCAGGGGTTTAAACCAGAGGCGGCCTGGGAGAAGAACAGCGGGGCACCGTGAACACAGGCCTTGGTATCTGTGCGCTCCGGGCCCGGGTCCCACCTCGGGCCATCCTGAGGCCAACCTGCCAGCCTGAGCCCAGGGGGTCTGCTGGCTGCTCTCAAGACAGGATTACAAGTTGTTGAGGAAATGTGCACACAGCCCAAGACAGAATTTAAAGCGCTCTCCTTATTCTTCTTTGAAAGTGGGCCCATCTCCCAGTTTTTATGCAGTTAAATCTCCAAAATGACCCAAAGGCCTGTGACTGATTGTCGGTGGGAACCCCAAGAACATTATAACAATTACTTGAGACCCTCACCACGCAGGGGGCGTCTGTCCAAAATCACAGGCTTTGTCAGACATGCTATTTCTTGATTTCTGCATCTCTCCAGGCCTCCACTCAACACGGAAAACAAAGAATCCTCTGTAATTTGTTCCTGAATTTCACCACACTTTTTTTCAAATCTGGAAACTAAATTTGTTTCCAACTACTTAATAATCAAAATTTATTTCTTAACCTGAGGCCGGCGCCACGTGAGGGTGTTGCCTGTGGGGAAACAGGAGCGTATGGCGACATGACAAACTACAGCTTGCATCTCTAAGAGTGTGTAGGGTTATAGTTCAGATCAGGGGAGGGGAGGGAAGCCACACACAAACCCATCAGGGCACAAAGTAAGAGAACGTAACGCGGCGCAGATGGTTCCCGCAGAGAGAGGAGCTCCGTGTGGCCTGCAGCCGCCTGAGGTGAGGGCATTGTGGCCTCACAGAGCCGTTTTTAAAGGCAAATCATGAGTGGGTAAGAGACGTGCACTTACGGGTCCGGCATCAGAAGGGCCTTCCCGGGGAGCCGCAGGAGGATGGTCACGCCAGGGGAGGCTCCCACCCCGGTAAAGTGAGAATCCCTTCCGACAGTCATGCTGTGCGCACTGCCGCAGGGAAACGGGGCCTGCAAGACCCTTGATCACTAATCGTGCCCCATCCTGAATTTCTTTCCTTGGCTTTTCAAGCACATTAATTCCTTTCTAACACTATTAAGAGGCCTGTTGAGCTTCTTATGAAGACTCACAACAGTCTGGAAAGCTTTATGATACTTGGACCTTGTCAGGAGAGCTAAGGGGCTTCACAGAGCATCCATTGGTTAAATAAGGACTAGTCTCAAGTAACTCAGTCAGTTAAAAATGCTGAAATCGTGAGCAAGGAAACACAGGTCTGAAGGCCCTGAGGCTCTGGCTCTTGTGTCTCCACGCGGATCCTCAGCCAGTCCGGAGGGCAGCTGCCGCCACGCCTACTCTGAACCTCCTCCGGCAAACGCTGGGCTGCAAGCAGCGTCTCCCCTCGGGTCATCCCAACGGAGCCTGGGGGCACGTGGCCCCTCGCCTCCCTTCGGGGCAAGGCCAGCTGGCTGTCCGCTTCCCTTGCCTCCAGCCCTTTCTCTCCGGGCCTCCCCCGCTCCATGCCTTGTTTCCTCCCACCACCCCCACTGGCTGGTCGGGGGCCCACGCCTGTCTTGGTTCCTGCACGGCCGCAGGAGAAGCCTGCCAAGCCTCGTGTGGGGTTTGCCCTGCCCACTCGGTGGGCCACGGTTGCTTTGCGAGGAGCCCCAGAGCCCCACGCAGGACCCCCCTCCCTGAGAACCTGGTGCCGAGCATTGTCAGGATTTGCTCCTCCTGAATGACTCCGAATTCAGAACTGTGAGGGATTTATGGAGAACGGGGTTCAGGCCCCTCATGTCACAAAGGTGGGCATTGTGCTCCAGAGAAATGTTGGGGACCCCAGATGCCCAGTTCTGCTCCTCACTGCTGCCTCCCTGCCTCACAGGCGGCCCTAGGGCCGGGGGTAGCTCCCAAGGTGTCCAGTGGCACTCCAGGGGACCCACTTCTTTCCCTGACTGGACGGCTTCCTGGAACCCCCACTCGCAGTTCGTGCCCTATCACGGATAGTCTCTGGGTCTCCAGCTGCCACTGCCCAGAGACACTTTCCTATAGACCCATGATTTCCCATCATCCACCTCATCTCTACAACAGTCTCAACCCCAGTGCAGGGACATGAGCCACATGAGCATCTTATTTTGGAAAGACACCGGCCCCTGCTCCCTGCCAGGCTAATAGGCACAAGCAAACCAACCTTCCCTCACCCATTCCCAGCCTTCGCCTGGCACCCTGCAGACCATGCCCTCCCAAGGGGCTCATCTCCCCTCAGATGACCCACTGCAGCCACTGTGGTGAATCTTTCTGTACCCTAAATTCCACGGGAGGTCTTGAAATTATTCCTTACTTTGATTCACCTACGTTGTGCTGCCAAGCATCTTGGATTGAAAACTTGTGGAAGTTGAAGATCCTGTTTTAAATCTTGCTAGGAAGGCAGATGCTTCAATGAAGGCATCTCCTGACAACACTTCACCTTGCTCTTCATATATATTCATTTTTTTGTCTATCATATGGAAGTGGTCTGTTGGCTTTCTTAGCTATCTTGAGGATTAACCTAATGGAAGCTGCAAGGGACGTGGACAGTAAAAGGAAGACAGGTCTTATTTTCCTACAGAGGTGTACTGCACCGCAAAGCTACTCCGTGCCTCTCACAGAGGCAGCCCTGGGGCTCAGAGGGTAGCAGTCCCGGCCCTGGTTGGTGTTAAATTCCAGCCGAGGATAACAGTGAACCAGCTTGGATCTTCAGATTCCAAGGCAGGAGACTTCGCATCAAAGAGGACAGAGCTTTCTGACCTGCAACACAGGCAAGTGGAAAACAGTCACAATTGCAGAGAACCTCTGCTGTTGGTGAAAAGCACTGGATCTGAGATGTACAGGCAGGATTAATATGCTTTGAAATCAGGCTGTCCAAACAGAAATAATTAACACAAGAGCAGAAGACTGTGCCTACCACCGATCTCATTCGGCAGCCTCCAGAACATTCCAGACAGTTGCCAAATTGAAATGTTTGGGAGTTCTGTCCCTGATTTAATGGTCAAAGTTGCAATAAAACTCCTTGCGCTCATTGTCAAAATATTTGCTCCCTGCTCCAGGCATGGGCTATTTTTTCCCATCAAGATGGTGAAATAAACAGGAAGAAAAGTTGCAGCCAATTTGGGAACAAAATATAGGAATGGTGTGGACTTAGCTCTGTGGATACCAAGTAGTAATGGATCAAAGGACCCACTTGTTCATTACTTTGACTTGTCTTTTAAAGGAAACAGACTTACTCTCTCTGCTACCACAGATCAGTCTTCTGTCACCTTCTCCCTTCCAAACCAAGACAGTTTCTTTCAAAAAGGGATTGTCCTGCTTTTCAGATGAAATCTTATCTTCTCATATTTCCCAGCTCAATCTTATCTATCATAAAGCAGGTGTTTTTCAGGAGGAAAATAATTAACACTGTTCTTTCTTTTAACATTTTCAATGATGCTTTTAAAGACAACATAGAATTTGCTATAAGCCAGAAACATTTGTGCATTTATGTAAATTATTAGGATGTTTGATTCTTGTAGCTGATAAACTGAGGCATGGGAGGTTATGAGATTTGCTCAGGATTGTAAAGCTTGTAGGTGGTGGAGCCGGAGTAAGAAGCAGGCAGACAGCTCTCAAGCTGTAATGGCATTTTTTCCTTCCTATATAACAATAATGTCATGCAGAGTCTAACGGTAGTGCTTCCTTTGGGTTCCCAGACCCAATACCAGTGTGTGTGGGGGGGGGCTAGGGGGTCTCCCCCACACACAACACCAAGCAATTCAACACCAGCAGGATGTCTGGGAACTCAGGTCCATTTTGAAGCTATTTGCCCGGAGACACAACCAGAAGCCCCAGGTTAAGGTCTCCGTCCTCCAAGACTGCCCTCCACACCCCACTCCAGACGCCGGGTCACAAGCCCCAGGCAGTCACCCGTGCTTCTGACCTACCGGCTACAGACTGGACACTCCATGACCTCCCCCTTAGGTTTGAGTAATTTGCTAGAGCGGCTCACAGACCCCAGGAGAACACTTAGTATTTTCAGGAACTGTGGATGAAGACCAAATGTACCTGGGAAATAACATATTTGGCAATCAGAATGACCAAATACGTATTTCTTAGGACTCGTTGTATCGCACAAGCCCTTGCTGTTAGTCCCTACATCAGGCTGTAGAGAGCTTGGGAAATAAAAAAAGAAAACAATCTATGACCCCATAAGCCCACAGCATGCATGCCCTTATTTGTCACACATGCATTGTTTTACAAGATTAAAATGATAAAACACATTCACTTTTATATCCTGAATTCTTTGTTTCACTATAATTTTCATGCTTGTTAGTTTTAATGTCTGGGCAGTCGCCCAGAGCCACCATCACTCGCCAGCTCCTCCGCTGCTCTTGGTCATTCAGGTTGGTTCCCATTTCTCTCTAATAGAAATAACGCTTCAGGGAACATCTTTGCGTTTGTATTTTACCACATTTCTTTAGGATAAATGGAACAAATTACCATAGATATAATAAAACTAAAAAGGTATCAAAGATCTAACAAGTAGTTTTAAAGGAAAATTCTATAAATCCAAAGAATAGGTAATTTCTAGGTTATTTAAATAATCTCAGAACATGACAATTCATTTTCCCAGCTGTGTAAATATACAGTACTGTATAATATACATATAATATACAGTATGTATGAAGACATTTTTAAAAAGGTTAAAATGAACAAAAACATTTAGACCAATATCACTTGTGAAAATTAATGCAAAAATTTAAATTAAAAATATGAGCCAAAGGAATTTACGGTGTATTAAACAAAAGTACAACACCCACCCAATACATACACAGATTGAAGGAGATAAACGTTATGTTTGTTTAGATAGACATTACCATAAACAATAAAAATTTCACTGCTGTTTGTGAAGACCTTTATTAATTAAAATTGAAAGGAAATTTCTAGAAAATTATTGAAGATTCAAGAGAGAAACACACAACAGACCTGCTAGTATTATCTATTTTAGAGGTTTAGTTATTATTAAAGAAAACAATAATGTGAAAATACTGAAAGTTAAAAGCTAATCTTTATGAGTAGACTATATGATTAGTATAGACTTAGAATAAATCTAAACATTTAGCCAAAATATAATATTATGTGTTCAGAAAAGTGGCTAAAGTAAAATATCATCTTTTTACTTGCATTTAGACACATAACGTTCTATTATATTTTCTACATATAATGATTCACAATAGCAATAAGGGCTATATCACACCTAACATTTAACATAATATGAAATGTGTATGCATTAAACCAAATGTTATATTGGAAAATGAAAATGAGAGCCTGAAAAAAATGTAGACCACAGCATGTGCTTATAGAGGAAATTCGGTATTTTAGAGAAGTCCATTCTTCCCAAATTAACATCTAACTGTAAGATTAATCTATTATTGGAAAATATGCAGTTAATTTGAAAGTGAAAATGTCCTGGGGTAGCTAAGTTTATAAAAGAAGAGGGGCCTCGTGTAGACCTGCCCAAGCTGGTCAGCTGTGATAGAATAGTTCTAAAAGAGTGAGAAACTGAGTTTGGGAACAAAATTAAGAGTTCAGAGATCAATCCATGCCCATTTGGGGATTTTATAATTATTTGCTAAGGTTTAAAATCAAAGGAGTAACAATAGATTATACAATAAACAGAAGGAGATAATCTTTAGGGGAAAAGGAGGTTAGCTGCCTACTTTACAACACTTGTAAAGTAAGCTGTTGATGGATTTATACATATACAGTTATTAGAAAATAAAGATATAAACTAGAGGAGACTATCTAACTTCGGGGTATAAAAGGCTTTATTGCTGTTCTAGCAAAGGAGCCAAGACCAAAATATACATAAATAATAATTGATTTGGCCAAAGATATCATAAAAAACGAATGACAACTGGGAAAAATATGTGTAATTTATCCGATAGATCAAGTATTCATCTCTTTAATATATAAAGGTCAAAAAGTAAAGAAGGAAAAGACAACTAGAGAATGTGCAAAACACACGGACAACTAGTGCTTAGAAATAGAAACCGTACGGTAGGTGCAGTAAAGGTGTCGAGCTTTAGCAACAAAGAAACACCAGAGAACTGGATATTTATGTTCCTTATCAGATTGGCAAAGACTAAAATATCAATGCTACTTTTTTGATGAACGTATGACTGACAGGCACATCCTGTTACATGGCACCACATTTTTTGGAGAAAACTAACAGTATCTATCAAAATGTTAAATACACACACCTTTGGCTTGGCAATTCCACTTACAGGAATTTGTCTTTGAGAACACTCAGCACCCGCCCACAGGCTTATTTTCATTACATATGTGTCTAATAATATCTCTTGCAGAATTTTTCAACAGCAAAAAATTAGAAATATCCAAGTATTCATCAGACAGAGGTTAGATAAATAAGTCAATACTGCTGTCACTGGAAATGAAAATGAAATGTGGTGGTTCTCCCCTGCACTGACATGCCCACAGGTCCAACATGATTTTAAGTCACAGAACAGAACATGTATGAACACTTTTCTGTTTAAATAAGATCCTTTATGTCTAGGTATCAAACATAATTCTAAGTAGTACTGAGTAGTACACAGGTGTGCACCCTGTATATTATTTGACACACTTAGACACACATACGCACGTTCCTGGCCGGATGGCAGAGTCATGGGGCACATACAAAACAACTTGTAACCATGAGTCTCGGGGAATTCAGAACATTTTTACTCTTATTTTCTACTCTTTTTACTTTTGTATTGTTTGACTTATTTACAAGTAGATATTCCTCTAAAACAGTGCAGATATTTAAAAGTTATGGTTAAAAGGCCAAAGGCTCTGAACATGTTTTATATTGCTGGGTACAAAGTGCCAAATTGCCTCCAAACGTGTGGGGCCAGTTTGCTCAACCAGAGTTCCCCATTCTTCATATCTCATCACCATCCCATGAAAACTGAACGCCATGGCTGGAGCTCTAATAACAACAGAGAGCAGGTCCTCAGTGGGCTCCAGAGAGGGTCTCTCGATCTGTGGTTTATCCGGAGTCCTTCTTCTCCTTTGCCCGCTGTCTGCTGAGACTTGTGTTGGTACCTGACCTACAGCAAATGTGTGGGAAGAAAGCCCAGCAGCCGTAGACGTGGAATCCCAGTCCAGCAGTTTTGTTCTCTAGTGGGGCCGCTAGTGGTAAGTCCATTGACAGGACTGTTGGAGTGCATGACTCGAGTAAGCCAGGGAAGCATGAATGGGCCATGGGTGTCAGCTTCCCGCTGAGCCCCAGAGAGGCCCATGGTCTCCTCAGCCCTCAGTGTGCCCACCCGCAGGCCATGCCTCCAGGTCTGCACCCCACACCAGTTGCTCCTTCCTCCTGTCTCATCCTGCTAACGCCAGGTTCGTGACGGCTGCTGCCCGTGTCCTCCGGCTAGGAGGTAAGTCCCGCAGGAGCAGAGGCATTTGTCTGTTTTGTACATGGATATAATCCAAGTGACCAGAGCAATACAGGCACCTGGCAGGCGGTGGGTGACTATCTGCTGGGTAAACGAACAGCTGCTCTTCTCCCCATGGCCAAGTGACTGATGGCTAACAATCTTCCCAAATGAAATCTGTCCATCCATAACTCAATATGTTAATGTATCCTTTTTAATGGATGGCAGGTCTTAAGCATAAGATGTCAAATCGAAAAGATTAGTATCTTTCTTTGCTCACCGCTTAGATTCCTTCCATCTCAAGATTGGGAGTCCCTGTAACCCAAACACAGCTCAGAGGCGGGCATGTGCCCTCAGCACCCACTGAGTGCTTCCCGGGCCCAGACTCCATCCAGTGCCCCACAGATCTCTCCAGGCCACAAAGAATACGCTGCAGTTTATAAGTCTTTCTTTTCTAAAATTTGGATTTACATTAATCCCTAATTTACCTCACCGTGACTTCCTTTTATATCCCAATCCTGGTTCCCTCACCCCCACCCCCAGGGTTTATAGAATAAGGCAGATTTCCCCCACCTGTGGTGGGGCGGACTTGCCTGGGCCCTTGCCATGCCCCCACACCTCTCCCCTCCCAGGCTGGCCCTGGGCGGCCCCTCCGACGGTGAGCTGCGTGTTATCTCCAGACCCTCCTCCTCCATGTCTCACTTTTGGAAAGAGTCCAGTTTGCCAGTCGTCATGTCTCATGCCACGTGAGAGCCTACTTCTAGAGATGCTTTCTAGAGTTTTGCCTGTTGTTAGTGACTGTGTGATACTCCACTCATTTTAAAAGCAAAAATAGGCTTTTCACAATAGCAGAGATGTGTGGTAGGTTGTAAAGGCTTCTTGCTCTATTTGAAGTCAGAGAAAGTCTAGATGTGAAGCTGACCTGATGTTCAAAGAAGGAAGTAACTTAGACCCCCTCCCGTGAAATCGTGGGGGATCCCAAAGTTGGTGGGCGTCAGTGCACAGCACAAGAGTGTGAGTGACAAGCGGCAGATCCGTCCCAAATCCACACAGCACTTCTGGTGAGGGCACCGGGGCCCCATTTCCTCATCACTGAAGCTGACTTAGCAGGATAAACTAATACTACGTAAGGACTTGATTTATAAGTCCTCCAATTTATTGAACAACGTCTCATTCAATAAATAATGGTTATAATGATTTCACTTGACTCAAACAGTCATGCGAAATAGGCCGGGTGATAACTTATCCAACAACCCGTATGGATGTCAATGAGCCAGCCACACACAGAGCAGAAGATAGATATGGATGTGGCAGCCAGCATGCAGGCAAATATTAATCGAGTTAATTGTACCAAATACATTTTCCTGTATCTGAAACATGAGGTCAGCTTGAGTGTTTGGGAGATGGAGTTTCCTTTACTGCTGTGAGCTGGAGATCTGGGCTGCAGCACAGCCACACTTTCCGCGCCAGTGCACTCGGTCTCCTAAAAGCTGCAGTGTGAGGTCTGCCTCTTGATGGGCAGTGAGGAGCAGCGGTACGTGTTCGAAGTGTGCACGTGCCTTAGGAGCTGCAGCGGGAGTATGCGACGTAACAGTATCTGACCCTCTGGAGTGTCACCACTGACATGGCATTGCAGCAGAGTTGGACCTGGCTGCCATCTAGGCTGAGCGAGATGCGGATGGAGCAGGGTTTAGTAAGTGGGTTCTGACGCTGTGCTTGTCTCCCGGAGAATGATCCAGAGTACATGCTGAAAATGTATTGCACATCTATGCACGTTTGGAGGATAAATACTTAAACTGTAGCTTGAATCATGTATGCGGGTGTTAAAGTCATTAGCTTTAGGGAATCTATTTCTGAAATGCACAGAATCCATAAGCTACACTGTAATTCTAGTGATTCATATTGAACACATACCTATGCCTTTTTTTTAAGTGTACAAAATGCTCCAAGCCCCTAGTCATTTGTATTGAAATACATTTCTGATCTCATGACATGTGTGCCCTACTACATAGAATTAACTACTCTCCATATTACTGATGACAACGGGTTGTGGTATTTCTGCATAATTTCCACTCCTATTGTATTAAAATGTTCAAGATGCATTTTCTGTCAAAGAAAGTATCATTTTATAAAATTACTAACCATTCCCTGGTATGGAGATGTCAGACATTGCTGACAGACACGTCTCCCACGCCACAGCTCTGGATGACGGTGTCATCTGGGAATAGTGTACTTTGGGTAACTGAGTTCGCCTGGTTTTGACTCCGTGCTTATGTGGTGTCATCCCTCATGAGAGACTTCTCTTTCTTTTTCTTCTTCTCTTGGTTATCTCAAGGCATAGAAATGGAAACTCATAATTAAAAGAAAAGGAGATGCCTTATTTCCTCAATTCTGAACACTACTTATAAGTGATTTTCAACTGGCTATGCTCAGAAAACTTGTGGCAATGCATATTCCTGGATGGAGCCTTAGCTATTTCAACTTAGAAAGTCTAAAGAAGCCCAGGAGCCTGCATTTTTGACAAGTGCCCCCCCCCTTTTTTTTACATCTGTAGTGTGCAGGTCATGCTTTGAGAAATACTGCTAAATGCATTAATATTACTAACACAACTCTATAGTCAATGAAAATTCCCATTTTTAAGATGCCACTGAGTCCATGGAATCTTACAGGGTTTACTCCTCTTCCAGTCTGTCCCTGTGCATCCATCCATCCATCCCTGTGCATCCATCCATCCATCCATCCATCCATATTCTAGTTATTTTTGAGAGGTTTTCAGTATCTTGGAATTTGGGGATAAAAGAAAGTCACAACACTTTTCCTGAAGGGGCTCAAAGACGTAGGAAGAATCCATAATTACCTGTCTTGTTTTCCCCCTTTGCCTATTACTGAAACTCTAAACCATGCTCTGATTTAAACAAATAACAACAAAAAAGTGAAACAAAACTGCTTTCAACTTTGAATTATTTACTATTATTTCCACCCATGGTGTTATTAATGATTAGAATTGAGAAGTTGTGTGAATTGTGATGAATCTAAGATATTTACAAAAGTAGGCAAGGCATCCCTCTGTCTCCCTCTCTCGCTCTCTCTCTCTCTCTCTCTTTCTCTCTCTCCCTCCCTCTCTCTCTCACACACACACACACACACACTGGTATAGCTGTGTACATATTGACTCTAGTGAAATTCACAGCTCTCTGCATTTGATCCACTTAGAATCAAGTTGTCAGTGTTTCTAGGGAACTTATGAGCCCAATCCTTCCTTTTACAGACTGGGAAGGTCATGAATCTTGTGAAAGGCTCCTAGCAAGTCCAGTATTTGTTCTGTTTGTGGATTTTTTAACTGAAGTATAGTTGATACCCAGTGTTTGTTCTGTTTGGGTTTTTTTAATTGAAATACAGTAGGTTCAGGTGTACAACAAAGCAATCTGGCGATCACATACATTACAAACAGGGTTTGTTCCAATATACACACTGTCTCATTTCCAGTCGCCTGCTTTGTTTTCTCCTCATGGGATAGATTCATTTGCCAAGGAATCTGTGCACATTAGATCACCTAGAGTACCAATTTTAACACTGAAGTCAGGTATATGCATTTTTTCCCCTTTGTATGTAGATAATGCAAGAATACATCTTTAAATTAGGAAAGAAAAGCCTAAAACCTATTCTTTTTACAAAAGTAATGAGCCTGGATCCATGAGTATTTTGAGAAGCTGCATTACAAGAGAATTCATTTGTGTCTGGTAGAATTTTATGCAAGTCATTTGCATAAAGTCTTTTCTTGTCAAAGTAATTTTTCATATATTAAATAGCTGTAAGCACATCTGAAGACTGAAGAAATATTCAGTTGTATGTGTAATTTCTAAGGAGGTCTAAACTCTACATTTTCTCCCTTAAATCAGGAGTTTAAATGAGGTTGACCACAAAAGAAGATTCTAACTGTAATTTTGGAAGAAACTTCTACCCTCTTAAAACTTTGCTGTTAGCCAAGTCTCCCAAGACACACACACATCAGGAGATGTGCTGCGCAGCGCGTCCTCTGGCTCCACAGTGGTATGTATTAATGTAAGTGCTTTCTCCCCATTGTTACCAAGGTATCTAGTACTGATCGAATTTCTGTGAATTTTTGAAAGGATAAAAAGATGGCCTATTTTGAAAACTACAAATAATACTAATTATGTCCCTTAAAAAGCTCAACATCTATAGTAAGAGGTCTCTGAGCAGCTATCCATCCCTCTGTCCATCTGTCCTTCTCTTTAGCCATCCACGCATATTTTAACCATTTTGAACAATTCATAATACTGAGAAACTTGGTCATTAACCACGAAACACCCTTCCCTGGTACTGGTTAATGTTGGTGCTCATCTGCTGTTTGAAAGCCAAAGGCTGATGTCTTTCTTAACCAGCAGGCACTGCCACCATACAGATCGTAGCAAGGCCTTACATGGGGGGATTTTGTTCTCCACATGGATTCTGGGTGTTTTCAAAACCCTCATGCACACACTCACTGGAAAGAATGACTGGTCACATTTTGGTCTTTTCAGTAATATCCACAGACCCAGACAGACTCACACTCATAAGGGGCATCTTTACTATAAACACACAGAACCTCTGTAAACACCCTTAGGAATGTGAGGGAGGTATTATAACCAGCACAGTCTCGCCTCTATTCAGATGCTTGTCTTTACCTTCTACACTCGCAGCAGAGACTTCGCCATGGACATGTAGAATATTGTAACAGCCACTAGAATATTTGCATTGTGTTTAAGTTCAAACTTCAAACCACATTGAGCAACTCTCCTTTTTCCTTCTCAGGGAGAGAGATGGTGGAAAGTGTGAAAGTAGATCTCTGAAATCCTACCCAGATCTCAGAGGGACACTGGTCTTGGGTGAACAAATTGTATATCAGATTTCCCTAGACCCTCTGTCTCTGTGACAGGCTCCCCCGCCCACCCACATCCCTCCCCACCCTTTCAGGGCCCTTCTAAGCAACATGGACCAGGTTCAGATACAACTGGCTTTTCTCAGGGCAGCTGTGGGTAAGTCAGCACCGTCCTTCAGAAAGAGCTGCATTAGCTGCCCAGGTGATGGAGCACGTGATGTGTCACGTAGGATTTAGGACCTGAGACCCTATGCACCGCCACCCCAGGACCGCTTGGCACGGCCTTACCAACCTCAGGCCATGGCAGAGGGGATGTGCCCTCCACTGGCCAGGCTGCCATCTCTTGTTTGCTCCCAGCTGTGGCCTCAGAGGGTACTGGTTTGTTGGTTTGTTTTTTTAGTAAGCAAATTCATCTTATTTTTGAATTGTTCTAGATGAACAAGTCATCTCTATCATACACATTTAACAATATATAATAACTAACAATACAATTGTGGTCTCTTTTCCTGTTTCTATTTTTAGTTAAACTATTTTTGGTTTCCTTTCCTGTTTCTGTTTTTTGTTAAATAAATCAAAGAAAATGTATTTTTTCTGTTTAAAAATAAACAATGTTTTAATTGTGATTAAAACAAATAAACATAAAAATGTGCCATTTTCCCAGTTTTAAGTGCACAGTTGAGTGACATAAATTGCATTCTCAGTGTTATGCAATTACCACTATCCATTTCCTAAACTTTTGCATCACTTCAAAGGCTGAATTGAAGGCCCATAAATACTCCTAGACTTAATTAAGCAGATAAAAGAAAAAGAAGCAAGCCGTAATGAGTGATCAAGGTGGTACACTTGTTGTGTGGGAAACTCTTAGGTTTTTTAACTAAGTGATGGCATCCACACAGCTCAAAGCAAAACCCAGGGTTAGAGTTCAAGTTCTAGTCTATGCTCAACCCGACTGGCTTCTGGATTTGCCCCTTACTCTCCACTGTGTCCTATCTAGAAGCCTTGGAATTGTGCAAGCGCTTGTCTATTATGTATGTGTAATTCCCCTTGTATTTAATTCCAGCATGTCTTAACTTGTCCACAACTTTTTTTGTTCTGAAATTCCTTTTTCCCAGAGAAAACACTACATCGAACATAGAACAAGCCAGTCCAATGTTGCAGCAACCGCGGTGCATTATTTCAAATCTTAAAAACCCCAGTCGTTTCCTCTCAGGACAGGCAGCACGTTTCTCCTGACCGACAGGTGAGTACTTGTTGGTGGCCTCCCAGCAGAGGAAGCCCGGCTCCCCGTGAGCAGGGGTGGCCAGGCAGGCAGGTTGGAGTTTCCCATTTGGGCCAAGCCCTCGAGCCTGTATGGCAGTTGGCAGACCTGGTGGGACCCACACTGGCAAGTCCCCTGACACACAGCTGCCACCCGCTGAAAACACGGGACCCGGATGGACTGGCTGACCATGGCTCCTGAATTTCCCTTCCCACAGGCCCTCCCACCGCCAGCACCGTCCAGGGGGACACGCAGCTGCTCTGGGAAGGCCTCTGCTGTTGTCAGTATCTGTATCTACAGTAACACTTTTGTGAATAACTGAAAAAAAAGGTGCTCAAATCTCCCCTTGTAAACTGTCAGTGTGTAAGTTATTTCAGGATTTAAACATTATTTTTCAATGAAAATGTATTTCTACCACGTGAATACTCAGGCAGCCTCTTTAGAGTTGTATGCGCCAAGTGTATGTCACTGGAGGTGTTGGATTTCAGTTACGCACGCGGGAAAAATGCTCTGAGTCAGAGGAGAGAGTCGATATGCAAGGAAAGTGGTGTGTGTGTGTGCGGGGGGTGAGGGGAGGGGGGGACTGCCGGGGAGCCACTGTCATGAGTACTCTGACTTTTGCAGCAGGTGAGTCTGGCTCCTCTGAAGGACCTTGTGCTTGAGGCCGACACACCCGAGCCTTGAGGGGAAGGAGGTGCGCAGCCCGGGGGCTCCAGTCTGTGCACAGGGTGGTAGAAGGTGTCCTGTGGCAGTGGGGTTCCTGCATCAGAGGCCACGCTGATCCCCCCAGACAAGGGCAGATATCCAAGCTGGAATCTTTTCCTCAGTGTAGGATGAGGGAAATTTTGATATTGGTATATTTGGACTAGAGCGCACAGTCATTGACCTGCAGTTTGGGGTGTTGGTAAGAAAAGAGGGAAGAGGCAGGAAGATAAACACAAAGAAATGCGGGCTCGTCCCATGACCCTGCAGGGAGCCCCACTGCTCCCCTGGCGCCCACACCCAGCCAGTCATCCCCCCTGCCCTGGAATGCCCAAACAGCTTTAGAATGAGGGGTCAAAGGAGACCAAAACCTTTTTTGAATGAGGCAGGGGGTAAACACAAACATACCCTTTCACGCTGGGATGCATATGCAATAAAGAAACGGGGACTTGGGGCCCAGGCTAAAACATGCCTGCTGAGTCACAGCACCGGAAACTCACGCCATCAGCCCTGCGCAGACCCTCCTGATGGGCACAGCCCCTGTGCATCCCTTCCCTGTTCCCAGGAGACCCCCAGAGAGCCCTGGCAACTTTGGCAAGGGGACGGGAGGCCAGGGGGCCCAGCGGGATGGGGCTGCAGAGCATTAATCTGGGGAAAGTTGGAAGGTATGGCGGCTTATACATACAGACAGGAGAACAGTGAGGATCCAGGTATGTGAGGATGGCATTTACTGACCAGGGCACAGGACAGGTGTGTTCTCTGTCCTGCTACAATACAACACTGTTCTCCCTCACCCCAGTTCCCACCTAGAACTTGAGAAACATTTCAAGTCCTTCTGGAAAAAGTGATTTGGGAGCGGCCATCAAGATGAGCACACCTGAATAGGCTGGCTGTCAGAGTCCGTGGTAGCAAGAGCTGACGTTCACCGAGCGCCTTCTAGGCGCCAAGAGCCGTGTGCTGACATCAGGGCAGCCTTGACCCACCTCCTCTGCTGCAGAAGAAACCAAGACTTGAGGGGGTGATTTAGTGACAAGCCCTGGCTTAACGCTAAGTCTTCCCACCAGCTGGGAGCCCAGTTCCCGGACAGGAGAAAAGTGTGTGATGACCAGGAGGAGTCCCTACATCCCCGGCCAGAATTCTGCATGCGGTGTCAGGAGGTCAGAAGACGTTTAAGTGCATTGGGCTGCACAGTCTTGGCGATTCAGTTGCTTGTGTCACGGGACTTAGAAACAGCGCACGACCTCTCTGGTCAGATGCTCCCCAGGCACTGGTCGCTGCTCTGGGCTTGGTTGGTGACGCACAGCAGGCTGGGCTCTGGCTGCACCAGGATGAAGCCATGCATGCTTATATACTTGGTGTAGGAAGCTAGAAGTGAGATAGGGGTTTGGTTATTCCAGGGAGGGGCTTAACCCCCCACATTGTTCCGTGACTGGGGGCTCAGTGTAGGGGTGAACGTATGTAATAAGAGGAAAACCTGCCACAGGTCCAGAGCCTTGGTGCCAGTTGCATGAGGGAGCTGGGCCAGCAAATGGACCCAGAGATGTCCGCGCAGTAGGCTCTGGGGAAACCCACTGGGAAGGGTTAGAGCGCCTGCTCTCCAGGGGTCAGGCACAGGGCTGGGGGTTTGCCGCAGGAGCCCTGTCCCCAGAAGACCCAGACAGCGAGTACAGACTCTGCGCTACAGAAAAGGCCTCAGCCGCGCTGCTCTGAGTCAAGAGGCTCGGTTATGCCTTGTTCCGAGCCAGGAGCCGGGGCTTCTGACAGCCCCCCTTCCTGAAGGTGGGTGTAGTAGGAGCAGGACTGAACTCGGAGGGAGTTTGCACAGCCATGCGGGTGTAAAGAAGGGCCATTGTGAGAGAAGGGACTGCTGCCGTCCTCTGCAGCCACGGTGGCAGGGGGCGCTCCTGCTCCCGGGGAGGGGACGATGCGGTGCTGCCCCTTCTGCACTCAGTGCTTGAAGGAACCTGGTGGGGCGTCACCAGGAGGGTCAGAAATGTCCAGGACACACACACCTAGGGTGGTCACCTGTGGGGGCTGGTCTCAGCCCCTGACTGTGACCATCCATGACGAAAGGATGGTGAAGAGAAATCCGAGTCAGTACAGTGTGAGCACTTCTCGGGGGGGAGGCAGGGTCATACATACAAATTGTATCTCAGTTAAAAAAAGGGGTTCAACAGACATTGGTTGAAAGCAATTTAAAAATATTAAATGGTGTAAATTTTTCATCATAATTTCTTGATCCCTTCCCTGACCTACAGATTCCTCATTCCTACTTTCCAAAAGGAAACCGTGTCAGTATCTTCCAGAAACTCCCCATGACTATAAAAGTATGTACTGGCAGATCTTATTTTTACTAAAATAGGATCAAACTATAAGTAGTATTCTGCAGCTTGCTTTCTATATAATAATAACCTTTTCCATGTCAATACATATAAAAATACCGAATTTTTAGTAGGTGCATAGCATCCTGTTGGATGGCAGTACCCATTACTTAAACAGCCCTCTATCAACGGACATTTAAATGTTTCCAGAATTTTGCCATTAGACCCTTTAATGAATATGCTTGAACCTACATCTCTGAGCACTTATGTAAGTACTTATGTGGGATGGATCCCAGAAGTAAAATTGACAGGACAATGACACATGTTTAAATTTTGATAGGTATCGCCAAGCTGCTTTCCAAAGCCTCTTCCTAACAGTGCCTCCTGCAGTGTGACACCCTCTCACTCTGGGCTCAAGTCTGTGTCCTTCGGAGAAGTTGCAAGGACCCCCTCGGTGAGGGTGGAGGTTGAGTTGGGGGCATGTGGGGAGGCGAATCAGTCATCCAGCATGGCTTGAACTAGGATGGCTCTATTTTTACTTGTATATAAACTGATTCTAATGTAAGGGTTTTTGGTAAAAGGGTTCTAGTTTTTTTTTTAAGCAAAGAAAAATTTTGAAAACATGAAAACCATTAGACTACCTGTTCCTCCTACTTCCAGTCTCACTTCGTTCTGCGTGGCCCCGATATGGCCCAAGCTGGCCCTGAGATGGCCCAGGCTGGCCCCAGGCGTCCACACCCCAGTGCAGGTCCGTCCCGCCTGTCTCCCCATGACCTACACAGCCAGCAGGGTAGTGCAGAAATGACAGTCTGTCACTACAGGCACAGCTCCTCTGCCTTATGCTTTCTGATTGATGGCTCCGGAGGCAGGCAGCCACCCGGGGCTAGGAGCGCCCACAGAGACTCCTCGCCACGAGGAAGCAGCCTGCCTGCCGTGTGAGTCCCCGGGGCCCCAGGCAGCCTGCAGGGGCCACAGCCCACCCAGCACCTTGGCTGCAGACTCCCGGGAGAGCGGAAGCTGAGCCCCTCCGGAGTGCCTCATCCACAGGCTGTGTGAGAATACAAATGTTTTGGGTTGTCTAAACTTGGGGGTAATTTTTTATGCAGCATCAGATAACTAATATACCTGAAATTGTGTGTTTGGTGTCCCAGTCTAAATTTCCAGGTTTATCCCTGGATTTAAGCCCCACCTCTGATTCCGTCCCATTGGAGGCCCTTGGTGTTTCCTATTAACTTAGGACACCAGCCCCTTCCACAGGGGCACACTTCAGACCAATGTCCTGGAAGCTTTTGGAGTGTTAAGGAAGGACCCCAAAAGTCAATGGCTGGACGCTAAACCTAGATGAAACTAAACATTAGCTACTCACTGTGATCTTTGACAGAGCAGTTCCCCATAGAGATCGAAGGCTTAGGTTAGAAGCCAGAATCTATGGATTTAAAGGGTCAGAGGAGGTGAACAAGAGTGGAACGATTCCTTTCAAGATGGTAAGGGTGACAGGAAAGAAAGTTCTTTGTTAATGTGTTTGCTATTAAGGCATGGAGAGGGGAGCTTGTTTTGCCGGAAGGAGAGGAATGGGTGCATGGGATGAAATTTAAAATGCCATCTCCAGGGGGCCAGGGGAAGCCAGAGAAGGACCCTGGAGTTGCCCAGCTGCTCCCTGCACGGGCAGGCAGAGAGCTACCCCACTGGCCCAGGACTGCAGAGCCTGCCGCCTGCAGAAACTGGGGACTATCAGCCCCACGGAGAGGCACAGAGGGCTCATCGGGGCTGAAGCCCAGTCCCCACACAGCTGTGCACTGGAGTTGAGGGTGGCTTTGGTGTGGGGAGTAGGGGGCCCAGGAGGGGAGAGTCTCTGTAGTGACCCAGCGCCCCGGGCTGGGGCGCAGCATGGGGAGCGGGTGCCACCCGCTGAGCGCCGCCCACTTTGCTTAACGGACAGCCTGTGCCTTTTGTCTCCCTCGAAGGCCCCTGAGCCCGGAGAGGCCCTGACTTGTTCATGACAGTGGGGCTTTGTGCTTCTCTATGAAATAAAACTTTAATCTTAAAAGACAGAACATGTATCCAGTGCAGTACGTCCTCACAGAGAGCACAAATCTTCGCCTGCTCCGCCGGGGAGGGGTAGGAAGCGCGGGCTCACCGGCACCGGGGGCACCGGGGACACTGGGGACACCGGGGGTACGGGGACGCGCTAGTTCTCTTCCCGTCTGGATTTCTGTGGCAGTGCATTTAAGATACGCGAGTTTAATTCCAGAATTGGCTTTGATTTTTTTCCTATCTAGGCCTTTACATGTTAGGGCAGACACGACTATGCGGCCCGGTAAAGTAAAATTTGGATTAAATTCCCAAGTGTCTGAGGCGACCTGGGAAGGCGCCGGGGCTGAGCGGGTGTGGCCGCGTGGGGCTCCCGCTGTGCGCCCGTGGAGGGGAGCCCGGACCTCGGGCGCCTTGGTTCTCCGCAGCCCCGGAGGCCCAGCACCCGCCGCGCAGCCTCGGCTCCCTCGGCGGGCGGGGCGAGCACTGCAGCCAGAGCCGCCTGCGCAGACTGGGGCCGAGGACGGGCTTGGCACGCCCCGCGGGCGGTTTGCTCTCACCTGGCCCTCGACAGGTAGAAGGCCTCGGTGTTAAAGTGACAGAGGCCCCTGAGAGGCGTGAAACACTCTGAACCCAGAGTGATGCGGTATGGCCTGTGCTGGAAAAATACATGGTTTTTCTTACAAACAAAACAAGCCGCCCTGCGCGCTGAAGGCCTATCTTCCAGGGCCTCCGGCTAGTTTGCCCGGCTCACCTCGGGGCGGCGGGGGCGCGGTGGGGTGCCGCGGGCAGGGCAGGCCCGGGCTGGGGCTCTGGTCTGCCCTCCTGCAGGGCACAGCGGAAGGCGCAGGCTCCGGGCCGGCCTGGGGGGCCGGGGGCTGGGCCCCGGGCGCGGGAGGAAGTCGGAGTGAGGGCCCGGGGACAGACCCTGCCGTAGGAAACGGGAACCACTGCAGAAAGGTGCCAGGCTCACCCTTGCTCGGGCCCCCCGGCGGCCGCGCTGGCCTTGCCCTGGGGTGCAGGAGGCGCCCCGGCCCCGGGCTCCGCTCCGCCAGGGCCGCAGCCTTTGTCTCTGCTGGGGGCGGGGGCGCCCCCTGCTGGCGGGCCTCCAGGCCTGTCCTCCTTTTCCGGATCCGCCCGCATTTCTGGGGAGGCCGCGGCCGTCCCGGCAGAGGCGGGGCTGTCTTCCCAGACCGAGGGGGCGCCGCGCGTGTGCCTGCTGCCCGCAGCGCCGGCTTCCTGCGCAGGCACGGGCCGCGGAAGGCCGGGCTTGCTCGCGGAGCTCCGTGACCCCTCCGGCAGGGCCGAAAACCGTGTGCTGGTACCCTCCAAAGCTTTGGAAAATTGACTCATTTCACCTTTCCAAAGATGTCCAAGCTGCGAAGTCCTGGCAAATTGGAGACCTTTTAAATCGATATGCCCAAAAGCTTTAGTCGGGATTAAATGAAAAATGCCACCATTTCACTTTGAAAAGCACAGTATCTAAATGCAACCGAGGCACATTTGTAAACCGATGCAGAGCAGGCGTTTGTGGGAGGGCTGACCGCCGCCCCGCAGCCCCTCCCTGTCCTCCCCACCCATGTGCAAATGCTGTTTTATCCTGAACTTCAGGAACAAAAATCCGGGGAACTTTCTTTTTCTGGCCGGCAATGTGGAAGGTTGGGCTCACCTTCACCGAGAGGATTTAAGTCAGTGTGTGTCATGGAGAAGCCGACGCCCTCCTAGCTCAAGGTGGCCCCAAAGAGGTGGGACTGGGACTCCTGGGCCCGTGGCCGGGGGACCCCGCCTCCCTGCAGGCCCCCCCGAAGGCGCCCCGACCCTAGGAGGCACGCAGCCCCTTGGAGGTGCTCAGTAATGAAACTATATATTCACAGGAAACAGCAATCCTGCCAACAAGATGCACTGCAGAGCACCTGGCTTTCTAGAAGCAATAAATGAATGTCTCATATATTAAAAAAAAAAAGATTAATGAAGTCATGATAGAGAGGCTGAGAACACAGCAGAATTCACGAACTGAAGACAACGTGTGAAGAAGCAATTTGCTTCTGAAGCTCCAAACATGAAATGCTTTAGTCCTTCCTGGCAGCTCTTCAGTAGGAAATAAATATTTCCACGTGGAAGAAAATGGTCCTTTGAAATATAGCCTGTTCTATTCAGGAGAGAAATAACAGCAAAGTACTGTGGCTTTAGTGGCAGCGTGAGTTAGTCTTGACTTTTTTTTCCAGTTTGAAAATTGTATGCCTTTCCTTGAAGACTCATAGATGGTAAACACCCATTCCCACGCGAATTGAACGAGCCCAACAACCCCCCTTGCTGGCTCAGGGAACAATAAAGAAACCTCTCTGGCTGACGGATCATGGCTTCCTTTAATGCTTTGATTATCTGTTAAGTTAAAAATGATCATGTTAAAAGCCTGGACCCTGCCTCATACTTAATCGGCAGCCATTACTCTTCTCTCTCTTCTGAGTTCATTCCCCAGATTTAAAAAACAATCTGTTTTGTATCACTGCGCTCTGAGTTTGAAACAAACCCACGATCAGGTCTAATGTCACATTAGTGGGAGGCAGGAGAAAGCTTGTCACATGATATCATTGTTTTCTATTCATACAGGCGGCTTGTTTTTCTTTAATAAAAACCTAACTGCTGCCTGCTCAGATCACAAGGCTCTCCGGGGAGTCATGAAGCACAGGAAACTTTTTGGCTCTAAGGTTTCAGAAGAGCACTTTCAGCAAGACCTCTAATCACTAAAATGAGAGTCAGTTAGGCTAGGTACAAACGAGTCATATTTAATTTGAGGGAAATTCATTCACTTATTTGTTCTGTATTTATTGCAAGTCTGTTTTATGCAAGAGGTTGCCGCCTCCTAGAAGGCCAAGACTCTGTGGGTGGGTTGAGAGGCTCATGTGGCAACTATGTTCAATGGCCCTGTGTGCGGCACCGACCCCTTTGGTCACTAAGAGGTGATGGTGGCTTGTAGGATTGTTTGTTGTGTTTTTAAAAATCAGACTCCAAGTGCTCTTTTAAGCAAAATTTTAACTCTAAACCTAGAGTTATCTACAATGTGTTATTGGCATTAACAGACGAACGCAGTGGGTTGGGTGCACGCAGAAAATGTAAAAGTCTGCTGTGCTCTTACGTTTAGGGCCCGTCGCCCCATGGTGATGGGCAGACATCATGGACGATGGGTGGGGGTGCTCCCCCTCCCCCGTGCTCATTCCCCTAATGTAAACAGCCACGAAGAGCTCCTATTCCTCTTTGTTCAAACAAACAATAGCCTTTATAACCAAGCAGAAAATGAGCCTCAGGTGAAAGCCTCAGGTGAAGGTGCTCATTGCTTTTTCTCTTTTCCAGAAGTGCAAAGTACAGCAGTGACCTTGAGAGCAGTTCACACTCAAAAGTCTGGACAGCAAACAGAACAAAGGTCTGTCTTTAATGATACCTAGGCACACTTGTGATTGAATTTTAATTATTTCTCTTTTCTTCTCTTTCACTGCCTAACCGAAAAGCTGACGCTGGGGTGTCAGAACCCGCCCTGGTTTGGGCACAGACCTGCTGGCTTTGTTCCGTGTAAGGCAAGCCCGATACTGGGGGCTGGGTTTCTTCCTCACATTAGGGCATGACATTTACAAATGTAGGATGAGAGCTTGGAGATGAAAGATGAGCTAAAATATGCCCAGAATCTCTTGATTCCTTTCTAGAGTAAAAGGAATCTCTTCCAGCCTGAGCTCCAGGTCCTAGCACAGCACCATCGGATTTGAAACTTAAATCCCTGGGAGATGTAGGAAAACTTTGTAAACATTTTGTATTTTTATATGAAACAAGTTTGGTTTGGGGCTAACTTTCAAGAATATTCTGATGTGCCTCTCTGTTGGTAAACCTGAAAGACTATTGTTGCATTTTTATACATTTTGTTCTTTATGTTTTTAACAATTCTTATTCTGGAAGTCATTGGAACAAGATAAATGAGCTGACCTCAGGTAGTCAGTGTTTTCAGAGGCTGAAAAAGCATTACACCCTATTTTACCACATTCCCAGCTATCTGATGCAACTTTTCTTCTGGTTTATGGTAGAATTTTATTTACTCATTTTGTGTTCTAATATACCAGTAGAAAAAGTAGATGTTAGTAAATAGTGAAGTATTTATTTATTTTTTGTCTCAAGATGGCATGTGAGATTCGGAGGTTAGTGAAATTAAGCAACTCAGCTAGATAAGCAATCATTGTTCATTTCTTTTAGGCACAGAACTTGGGACTAGATTAGAGAAACTGCTTTTTTTTAATGGAAAATGTTTTCTGAGTGAGGAATGGACTGTCATCCCTTTGAATGGTTTTATTTGTATAGAATGAAGAGAATCCCCACATTAAAAATGAGATGTGATAAAAAGCAGAGTGAGAATGAAGGCGACCTGTGTGTCGTGGAAGCTCATGCTGTGGGTCGTCCTTCGGATGCAGCTGCTTCAGTGATTTGAGGGGAAACCTTGGGGCTCGTGACAGGCTCCGCTGCAGGCTGTGTGGTTGTGTCCTTTTGGAGCCAGTGTCATTTCCAGGTCATCAAATATTAAACACAAGGGGGTCTGGCTTCCAGAAGTTTCAGGTTGCCCAAGGCTGGGGCCACCCTCTTCCCCAGTAGAATCCCTTAATTTGGTTTTGTTGGGGACCAGAAGACAGACTGAGACCACCGGATGGGTCACAGGTCTTGGGGGCTGTCACGGAGGTCCCCTCCCAGCAGCGGTGGGGCATTGGGAAGGGGCAGGCCATGAACGGTGAGAGCCACGCTGGGCTGGAGAGGAGCCACGGGTGCAGTGTCAGGGGCTGGGAAATGATGGTGAAGAACAAAATGATGCGAGGAGGTGGAGGGACAGGGAAACTGTCTGCTGGCCATGGGTCTTGGCCGAGGAAGGTTCTCATGGGTCCCCCAGCCTGCCTCCCAGGGTCAGCTTGCAGTTGGGAGCAAGGTTCGGCATCCCACTGCTCCTTGCAGTGCAGGGCGGTGGGTGTTGTGCCCGACTTGATGGTGTGGCTCTCTGTGGCATGCAGGCATTCTGTGTTACCTTCCTTCTTCTAAGGCATTGATTGCTTAACCCTAAGGCAAAGTGCGCTCCCTAAGAACTTGCTAGAAATACACATTCTGGCATCTCACCCTGGATTTAGTGACTCTGAAATTCTGGGTTGGAGCCCAGCCATCTCTGCTGTAACGACCCATCCAGGAGACCCTGGTGCATGCTACCTGGAGAAAGTGCTAGACCCATCTGTGGAGATGGTGGTTAAATTGGACTAGGGTGCAGCCCGGCTGGGCATTGGGATTTTGAAAGCTCCCCAAGCAGCTCTCGTGGGCAGCCAAGGTGGACTGATGGTCTAAAGTTGTGCTGCTCAGAACTTTCTGTGACGATGAAAAGCATCTGCGACTGTCCAATAGGGGGCCAGTTGTGGGGCTCCTGAGCACTTGAACTGCAACTGAGGAGCAGAATGTTACACTTTATTAATTTTAATTAATTGCAATCTATAGCTATGCATGGCCAGTGGCTATCGTATTGATAGCACCGTCCTAGAGCCACAGAGAAATGTAATCCTTCCCCTTGGTGGGTTTGGACATGTGAAGGCCTCATCAAGTTACATATTTAAGGAGATAAGAAAAAAGCACTCAAGAGTACTGAGATTATTTTTAAATCTCCATTTGGTGATAAATAGATAAAAGCAGCGTGTGGGGCCACTGACTCCCACCCTAACTTCCTCCTGTCAGAGCCGACGCGCACAGTTCCTCTGGCATCTTGTCCAGCTCTCTCCTGAGGAATGTGCTTAAGAATCTCAAGGGATCGGATTCCTGGGCGCTCTGTCCATACTTGAGAGGCCCGGGCTGGGGCCTGGAGACTGCATTTTGGCAAAGAGGCTGCTGATTATTTGCAATGAGAACCGCAGGTGATTTAGAGTGTTTGTCCATCACGAAAAGCTGGAACTACCAGGCTTGGACATAAGGAACGTTGATTTGGGAAATGTTTTTGAAATGTTTCCCGAGTTCAGCAAACTAGCTGTTTCCCTATTTGCCAGCCTGTGCTAAGCTAGGGCCGTAGCTGGTGAATGGGGTTCAGCCCAGCTTCAGAATGAACCCTGTGAGAGGCTGCGTGTTGCTCTGTAGCTAATGCCCATGCTGCTGAGGGGCCGCCGCTCACGGGGTGAGTGCTGGGAACGCCCGCGAGCTCATGATTTGTCCTCTTTCCACACCCTGCACACATGGAGGGCCCTTCTCATTGGTGGCCACAGCTGTGAACTGTTTGTGGGCTCAGCCTTCACCCCCCAGGTTGCAAAAAGGCTTTACCCAAAACACAGCCCCTCACCGTGGCTGCTCCTGTCAGTCATGGAAGCTCCTCCTGCATGTGAGGCGATCCACATGCGTCACACACAGATAACTGTGTGTTGTTCAAACTGAAACACTTTTGAGAGTAAATGGGGACACTATCCAAATTGCCAGGGTGACCAGTGGACCGTTGCACTGCTATAAAGCGCCGAGACCCCAGTTCAGCTCTGCAACTCTGTACTGGGATTGAATAGTTCCTCCAAAATTCATATCCACCTAGAACTTCAGAATGTGATCTTTTTTTGGAAATAGGGTCTCTGAAGATATAATTAGTCACATGGAGCTAACTGGATTAGGCGGGCCCTGCAAGCCAATGACCAGGATCCCTATGGGAGGAGAGGAAGGGAGCAGGCCAGGGGCGCGTGCCGTGATGGAGCAGATGGGGACAGTCACCTGTGAGCTGAGGGACACCAGCGAGGGCCGTGACCAGCAGAAGCCAGGCGGAAGCAAGGAGCAGGTCCTCCTTGAGGGTCTCGGAAGGGACCAGTCTGCTGACACCCTGATGTCGGACTTGTGGCCTCTGGGATTTATTCCACGCAAGAGTACATGTCAGTTGTGAGTGGGACTCAGGCCCCAGTCTGTGGCCCTCTGTCACGGCAGCCACAGGGAACTGACTCACTCTGATGGCCACGCCCCAGGCCCGCTGCTGGCCGCAGCGCATGGAATGTGGGGTCTGGAGTCCGGTGACCTGGATTTAAGCCCCAGCCTCATCATTTATGTTTTATGTGAACTGTAGTAAGTGACTTACTCTTGAGGATTCACTTTGCTCACTTGTACCACAGGAATGATGATTATCACATCTATTTTGTAGACTTTAGGTTTGTGATTATTCTCTTTTTGGTTCAATATTTATTTTATGTGGATGTTTTCTAGGTGCTGGGAATACAGAAATGAAAGACACAGTCCTTTCACTTAGGGGAAGATGCTTCTTACAGGGAACTGCAGATAAAATCCTTTCCTTTAAGGAATTTACAGTCTAGGCAAAGGCCATAGCAAATGAATACCCCCATTTTGGTGTGGTGAATATTATTTTAAAACGTAGTGAAACTCTGTCACCTGAAGCAGTCCTGCCATCTAATACCAAAATCAAAGGAAAGCAAGCTCCTCTCCTTGCTCTCAGAGAATGAGAGCTTAGGTGCGGGACCCCCCACCAGGACTTTGAAACTGGGGAATGTGAAACAACAGCACAGGAACACTTAGAATTTGCCCAAGACCACCAGTGAGAGCTGCCCCACCCATGCCTAGGAGAGGCCCTGTTCCTTTTCTCTGACTTTCCAGATCAGCTTTGGTTCCCGTGCATCTTGATGGGTCTTATTCTTCAGCCTCCTGTGAGCCCCTGATGTCATTCTGACACCTTCAAACTTATCCAAGAAGCTCAAACTTATCTTAGAATTTATGTGGGGGTGCAAGGGACCCAAAACAGCCAATCAGTCTTGACAAAGAAAAAGAAAGTCAGAGGAACTTATGCATCCTGATTTCAAAACCTACTACAGAGCTACCATAATCAAGACAGCAGTCAACAGAATAGACTCAGGAGCCCAGAAATAACCCCATATGTCTGTGATCAATTGAGTTTTCCACAAGGGCACTAAGACAATTCAATGAGGAAAGAACAGTCTTCACAAATGGTGCTGGGGTACCTGCCAAAGAGTGAAGTAGAGCCCTACCTCGTACCATACATAAAAACTAACTCAGCATGAATCAGAGGTCTAAAATACATAAACCAAACTTGTAAAACTGTTCAAAGGAAACATGGGTGTCAATCCTCATAACCTTTGATGAGGCAGTGGTTTCTGAGATACCAAGAACCAAAGAAAAAAAATAGGTGGAATGGCCATCATGAAAATTAAAAACTTTTGTACCTCCAAGGACACTCTCCAGAAACTGAAAAGAAAACTACGGAATGGGAGAAAATACTTGCTAATCACACATCTGATAAGGTTCTAGCACCCAGAACATATAATGAACTCTTAGAATTCAACAACAAAAAGACAAAGAACCCAGTTAAAATATAGGCAAAGGATCTGACAGATGTATTTTCAAAGAAGATAAACAGATGATGAGAATACCTGAGAAGATGCTCGCAGCATCTGTAAAAAGGAGAACTGAATTCAAAAGCATGACGAGATACCTTCACACCCATAGGATGGTTAGAGCAAAAAGACAGATGACAACGAGTGTCGACAAGGATGTGGAGAAATGGGAACCCTCCGCCTTTGCTGGTGGGAATGCAACATGCACAGAGTCTATGGAAATCGGTTTGGCAGTGCTTCAGAAAGTTAGAAGGAGGGCTCAGCCCTTCAACTCCTGGCTCCACACCCAAGAACACCGAGGACATGTCCATAGGAGAACTTGTACAGCATTATTCATGACAGCCAAGAAGTGGAAACAGCCACAATGTCCATCAGCTGATGAACAGATCAATAAAATGGGGTAGATCCATACCCTGGAACATTATTCAGCCATAAAAGAATGGAGTACTGCTCCATCCCTGGGGAACATTAAGTGAAAGTAAGATGGGGTCAGGATGGAGCTCCACATCACGAGTGGAAACTACTGTCCACAGGCAGAATTTCTTCTTCCCCATGGGGACACCTTACCTCTTTGAAGGCCTCTCTCAGGCCCTCCAATTCCTGCAGGATTGTCATCCTCGCCACAAGCCAGCCGACCAGGGGCTTCAGCCGCACCCGCAGAATCCCCTCGCTGCAGCACCCAGGTCAGGTGCCATCGCTGGGGTGTGGCCTGGGACCTCCACAGCAGGGTGCGCCTCATCCAATCAGCTGATGGCCTCAACAGTGCAAAGCCTGACTTCCTCCTGCAAAGAGTGATTTCCACAGAACAGCTTTTGAACTTGAAACAAAGCCTTGGCTCTCCCCTCCCTGGGCCTCTAGTCTGAGGTCCACTGCAGATTCTGGACTTGCCGACCTCCACCATTGTGTGAGCCAATTCTTTGACATAAATCTCTTTATATATATATAATATACATATATATATTATATATATATATGCATATATACACACACATTACACACACACACCCTGTTGGTTCCGTTTCTCTGGAGAACCCTGACTAATACAATCGTCTACAGAGCAGGCCAACAGGATCTCAGATCCCTCAAGAATAAATATTTGGGAAGCCCTCTTGTTATAAGGACCTCAAGCCATTTAAAATTCTGGCTGAAGTCAACACAAAAAGGATGGTAGGAAGATGTCATAAATGCCAGCTCTGGCCTCATGAGATGCCACAGAAACCATGTCTGTAGCCACTACCAGTATTTCCTTCCTTGCTGTGTCATCTGTATATTTATGAGTTAATTAATTCCCTTTTCATTCTTCTCTCTCTGCTTCCTCATTTGCACATACAGTGTGTCAGTAGTGGACCCCCATTTAACTCATGGGTTCAGAAGAGCCAGGCTACACATGAGTGGATCTTGGGGATGGAGGGACGCCCCGGCGCTGAGCACAGGTGCAGTTGGTAACCCCTGAGGCTCGGAGCCATTGCCCTTTGGTGAGGGGGTGAGTGCATTTTATGTTTGAAAGTGACACTGTGTTGAAGAGAGCTAGCTGTTGGGAAAGAAGCCCAGGGAAGCAGTGTGTGTGTGAATGCAGTGGAGCTGAAGGCGTCGATTTACTGGGCCTTTTCCGTTCCCTTCTGACTTGGCAGCGCCGCCCCCGAGGCGTGCTGTCTCGGTGGGATGCAGTGTGCTGTGAGTCTCCCTCTCTCCACCCCAGGCAGGCTGAGCTTGGGTGTCAGACCTCTCGGGGAGCTGCTGGATGTTCCCATGAGGATCCCTGACTCACTGACAGAAAGAGGTGCTTCCTGTCCGTTCACAGTCCCTGCGTATTGTCCAGTGCTCAGATCCTGGCCAGACTTCTCACTCAAAGAGACAGCCATGGCGCCTCTTGCTCTGTGGCCCCCCAGGATCCCGGGGCATCTGATGGCCGCCGGGCCCCCAGTCAGCTCTGTGGTCCTCCCTCATTCAATGTCATGCCAATGGATTTGCACTTAGAGAGCCAGAGGGAGTTCTGGCTGCTGCCAAAATACGGGCCAGCATGACGGTTTTGCACTAGAGGCTGTGGGGGTCCCATGGCAGGAAGCCCCGAAGCCCCAGAGCCAGGCAGGTGGGTCAGGAGAGAAGACTGCCCTGCGAGGGTGTGCCTACCTCCTGGAAACAGTCTGGCTATTCTGCTCCCCAAGACACAACCAAAGGACACTTAGTGCTGGCTCATTTTACAGGGGAGGTTAAGATGTCTCCCTAGCCCTGCTTTTGAGGATTTGGGGTTGCACTTAAGATACCATCTTGATTTCTTCCTCACACAAAGAGCTTGTCCTGCAGCATTGCTGCCCCCAATACCCATTCCAGGTCTTGTCACCTGGACAGCCAAAAGCTGGAAGGTGTCAATGGAAGGAATTTCTCTTCATCGGGTACCCCAGGAGCCTCGGAAGAACGTGGTAATAAAAAGAGCACCTTTGGAAGAAAAACCACATAAGCTCCTGCCATTGTATGTGGTGCTACTTTTAAATCGAATTCTGTTTCACACAGAAACCTCTATATTTGTTACCGAATCTAGTTAGGAATTTTACCTGCTCCCCAGGATGTTAAAGCATACATCCCACCGGTGGAGAAGGTTCTCAGATAGTAGCAGGCATAGATCATTGATTATAGATTAAGAACAAAAACACAGATCTCTAGCCTCCCAAACTGGTGCTCCCTGTGTTAGAGCCGATCGCCTGCCTCTGACCCTCCGGCCCTCTCACTGGTGACCAGCCAGCGGAGCAGAAGGCACGGCAGGGAGCGCAGTGGGCGCAGTGGGCCGGCTGGCTGGGAGTCGGGGTCAGGCGGAGGCCCTGGGGCATTTTGTGACTTTGACTCTCTTTCCTCCTCTGCCCTGCATCCTCCCTGTCAATCAGAGAGGGGACAGAGATTACGGGGTGCTCTCCTTCCAGTACGATCTTGTGTTCCAGGGAAATCATCTGAAGGAAGAAAGTAAAAATGGATCATCTATTTTATTTTGTGTGATTTTGCCAACACATTCTGTTGAAAATTTTTTTTTAATTGTCATCACCATCCTGGTTCACAATTGCTTTTATTTTGTAGATAGAGTCTCGTATATTTGAGAATTCAGTCGCTGGTCTTATACTCCTTATTACTGATCATGATCACTGGGTTTGACATCATTTATGATCCTATCATGCAGACCAGCACAGAGCATGCGCTCCAACCCAGACAAGTGATTTTCTGGGAAGATGGAAGGCCTGGGCAGGGCTCAGTCACACCCCGTTCTAGTCAGCCCTCCCTGGACAATGGGAAAATTCAAGGTTTGCAGGTAGAAGGAAGAAAAACAAGCCAGTGACCATACCTGTGACTCATAAACACAAAAGAAGATATTTATAAGTATACACGAGATACGAGGAATAATATCGCAACCATTCCCAGACCAACCAGTCAGCTTGAGCATTAGAACGAGACCAATATTGCAGAAAGCCCTGGTATATTCTCTCCTGATGTCATCCCCCCTGCTCCCCGGGGTCACCATATCCTAATTTTGTGTTCATTAGTCACTTAATTTCCATTATAATTTCCTCACATAGTTATGTGTCCTTAAACCGTGTATTTCTTAAGGTCTTGCATATTTTTGAAGTCTGTAAGTGGTATAATATTGTAGGCAGTCTATTTTTTTGTTCAAGTTTATGTTTGGGGTGCCACCCATGTACGTAGATGTATGTGGTTCTAAGTCATCCATTTTCACTGTGATACAATTCCATTGCATGAATACACCATGATTTATTTTTCTTTTAAAATTGTTCACACTATTGTATTAATATGATATGTATGTAACAATTATTATACAGTATTGTTCATAAGCTGTAAACATCCTCTCAACATAGGCTCCAATACATGAAAGACTGAACTGTGAATTGGCTAATTTTCCACATAGTTTCTTTGGAAACCAAAGATTTGAGAGCCAGAGTTGTCACCTCCTTCAGACTCATCATGCCTCCCTTAAAAAACAGTAACCTTGTTCTTCAAATAATACTTCCTCCCAACCACATGTCAAAGCCTCAGTGATAGCAAATAATACCCTCCGACACCAAAACATCAATTTATGTCAAATATCATTTGATGTAAGCTGAGTTTCCTTTATTAGAATGATAATGTCATTGATCACATGTCTTTTCTTCCACCACCTGGATTCTAGTTATTAAATCACCACCCCACTTCACATGCTCATTTGTAAATCGGTAGTGCCACTACTAATGTGGGTCTGGCATGAGGCACAACCTACGAACATGGCTTCAAAGCGCGACTGTGTCCTATAAATGGGTATTGAAAATAATCAAGACATTCATGGATCCCAACAGGCCACAGAAATACCATAGCAACAAATGCACGGTAATCGGTGCTCTGTTTCCTCAGCTACACTCATGCAGTCAGAGCTCCTGTCACGCCCGCACGGGGAGGCAGGGCAGGTCTGGCTGCCGCCACCACGAGGGGGGACTCGGCCGCTGGGTCCAGGAGGAAACGTGGGTGTGCACTCTGGTCTCCATCGCCCCTGCGGCCGCACACTTGTCTCCAGAATCATCAGCTCCAACAGGGACGTTGCAGTTTTGGCACCCCACACCCCAAGCCGGTTCATCCAAGTCACCTGGCAGGATTCTGCTCTGAAGAAGCTACCTGTTGCCTCTGTGTTCTTACCTTGATGCACATGCAGCTAAGGCCAGTGCCACAGATGAGGCTGGGGGGGTCATAACCACACCTCATCTCTCTCCAAGACCACGATGCGGTGATGGGGGCTCGCTTGGGGAGCCTGTGAAGCTAATAGAAAAGGTGCCATTTCCTGAGTTATTTTTGGAAAGGGACACCGGTGGATGTGGCCCTAGCCCTGCTTCCCTATGGCACAGAGGCCAGAAAGGATTCACAGGATCTATCGAACTTGACCTTGATTGGAAGCACTAACGTTCCAAAACAATCCCAGGAATGCCCAGGAAGAGGCCGACCCAAGAGGGGAATACTCCATCTTCTAGGGAAAGCCCTTGGCCTGACCCATCTTGAGAGTGGGGTGGCTGGCTTGAGCTATGCAGGTCGGGGGGGCATCTTCTCGGTGGCAGGAAGGGGGCTGCAGCGTGCAGCAGCAAGGACAGTGCATCTTTCCCACGGAGTCATCGAGTTGTGCCCTGGACAGAGACAGGGCGAGAGCAGGTGCAGTGGGGTGGGGGTGGGGGCCCTTCCTTGTCGCCTCGGCCTCCCTGGGGGCTAGAGGCCGGCTTTTTGAGACACCCATGTAGGATCGCGCTCCCCTTGTCTCCCGAGTGAGCCGGGTAATTGGTTTCATTAGAGCTAGATAGTTCAGCGCGAATTCCTCTGCACTGAACGATTTGAGAGCTTTTCCCTGCTGCTGTCTGTGAAGGAGTAATCTGGATGCCGGAGGTTTGCTCGCAGGCTCCTCAAACTCAGTTTGTTTCCATGGTTACGAAACACCGCGCTCTCCCTGGCTCACAGTGCATCCGGATGGGCACGCTGGCTGCCTGGTGATGGCTATATCATTTTCAAAATTTGCAGACCTCCTTAACACTATCCAAACATCAGAGGGGCGGGGGGTGGGTGCCTTCTCCCGTTGTGCGTGCTAGCCGGCAATCCTAATTTTGATTTAAGTATTTTGCAGGAAGCAGGGGAAAGGGTATTTGCACTGTTAGACTAAATATTGAAGCATCCTCCCCCAGCACATGGAAATACCGAGGGAAAAGTGGGTACGCAGGACAGTGTCAGCAGTGCCGCAGTGCCCTGAGGTTTCTGTGGCCCAAGTGAAGTCCGTGAGCCCAGCTCTGTCAAGGAGGCCATATGCTGGGACGGCCAAGGCCAGGCACAGACCTGAGCGATCGACTTAAATCTTTTTCTTACCAGCCATGGGTAATTTGTTCTCTCCTCCCTGCAGTTTTCTCTTCTGTGAAGAAGGAAGTCTCATGCGCTAGTTGAGAGGATTAAATGAGATTAGCAAAGGATTTAGTACAGTACATACTATGCACTCGATAAATGATCATCGCTATTCTTGGCAGTCCTATGACACAAAACAGTGCAGAGAACATGGGTCTGCGGGGCACTGCAGGGTGTGGGGGGGTGAAGAGGACAGAATCCCCGAGGCCTTAGAAGACAGAGCCTTCTTGGCTTTTGGCTGCATGCGCTCTGCTCGATGAGAGAGGAAATGGGTGGGGGTCCTGCAGCCAGAACGTCGGAGTCGGGATCTTGGCGTTGCCTCACAAGAGATGGGTAACCTGGGGTGACTTACTCAACCCTTGTGGGTCCAGGCCTCCTCCTCAGTGCAGTGGAGATAATGACATACGTGTCTTGGACACACAAGCATTGTCAAGGGCCCAGACCAGTGCCTGGTGTCCAGAGAACACCAAGCAGCACTAGAGACAGTCAGACGCCCACAGCTCAGCAGAGAACCGCCATGTTCTTCTCATCGCTCACATACTTTTTAATCTGCTTTGTGAGCTATTTCTTGCCTGCACCTTGGGTGAAATCTCAGAACTTTCCCAATCCCTCTTGAATTATACAGTCTTCTGGTCACTTCTCCAAGTAAAAGAGCCTTATTTTAGAAATTAAAGTGCCCGTTCCAGATGATAAAGTACAAAGCTTCATTTGAAACGGCACTGTCTCTCCCCCCAGTGAATGCTGGCTTAAGAGCGCATGCGTAGCTTTCGGCAAGTCGGTCAATGAAGCACAAGAATCATGAAATAGACTTCTCGTGCCTCCTTTGAAAGTCCCCATCGGTCCTGCACCCTCTGTGGGATGCGGGAGCAGCTGAGGGCTTGGCTGAACCTAGGATATGAAAAATCCCCTTTTTAACACCATTATGCATGCAGGAAATATGGCATTGTTACTATTAAAATATATTTTTCTTAATGATAAATCCTGAACTGCACCCCCTTCCCCAGGAGCTGAATTGAACGAGACATAATCAGATACCAATTTTCAGTTGCCGTATCTGTCCATTCCCATTCCAAAGTAGGGGTGCCAGATTCAGCATATAAAAAATACAGGACACCCCATTAAATTTGGATTTCAAATAGGCATCACATAGTTGTCAGTGTAAGTATGCCCCCTGCAATGTTTATTCTGTGTTACGTCTGGCAACCCTGTTCCAGCAATTCTTGTGTCGAAGATAGTTTGGACGGTAAAGCCTGTATAATTAGGACATTTGGACTGCAAACAGCAGAATCTCTGCATAGAAGTGCTGCAAGCAAGGAGTCATTATTACTGTCCCACAGAATAAAATGGGGAGGAGGACGGGTCTGCGGTGGGTTAACTCCCAGCTGGGTATGTCATGTTCTGGGTCACCCTTCCCACAGGGCTCTTGGCTTCCCTTTGGCCATAAACAGCTCCAACGTCACATCATCCCACGTGACATCCCACGGTGAGAATGGGTGTGACTACCCTGGGCCAGCCCACTTTGTAATTCAACTTTTTATTATGGGCTAATTGTAGAGACTCATGCAGTAATGAAAATGATACAGAAAATTCCTAGGTACCCTTCACCTAGCTTCTCCCAGGGGTAACATCTTACACAATTATAGGGCATCACAACCAGGATACGGACATGAATGCAATTCGCCCCCGTACTGATTTCCCCAGCTTTGCTTATACTGACATGTGATAGGAGCATAACAAGTAGTTGTTGAGTGAGTCAGTGGGTGGCCAGCACTGTCCCTTGCTCATTGTAACCATCTGTTACCCTGTAGGATAAAGTGATGTGGGCTCCTTGAGGTGGGGGTGGCGGTGTCCCCGGGCTGCCTCGTAAAAGGTATTCAAGACATGCTTTTTTATGGGTGAATGAGTGACTGGGTAGAATGCCCTCAGGGGTTCCATTCTGTGAGTGAAAGAACTTGGTGTTTCTTTGATTTGTGCTCTTGTGGATGGAAGTCCTCACCAATTCTACTCATATCAGCATCGCCTGTCTGGCATCTAACTGTCCCAAAGGTGGGGACCTGTCTGTCAAGCTCAGGTTCCCCTTTTGCAGATTCAGGAGTGTGCGTGAGAACACCCAGATGGAAGGGAAGGGGCACAGTGAGACTGGAAGGGTGGAAATGCAGGCCTGGGGGGCCAGGACGGTGCGGCCCGTGGGGCACACCTGCTAAGTGGCGGCGGTCAGGTGCTCATCTGCTGGTGCTCCGGCTCTGCGCTGTGAAATGATGGACATGACCATGCAGGGTGACAGCACTGCGCAGGGAGGAGCCACCACTGCCTCCACATCGCCCGCAGGCATTCCGAGAAGTCCAGCTTTCCCGCTGGGTCCACTTGACCTCCTGTGAATCAGGCAACATGGTGCCGTAGCTTCTGGAAGTACTCAGCTACGAGTGAATGGGATGACGCTGACTGGAGTAAAGTGGAGCTCTGGGGTCTGGCTGGACACTTCCAGGCCCTTCCTATAGGTGGGTGTGTCTCCCTGGCCCTCTTCCTTCCAGAACCCATTTCTTCCCCTCCTTCGCCTCACAGTTGGTCTGCAAGATGTGGGTTTTAGCTATTTGAAACTACCCAGTTAACGAAGAATGTTGGAATCTACTCAACCTTAAATCCACTTTACACCTTTTTAATGTCTTTCATCTGGCATCTCAAACTTCTTTAAAAGGAAAAGAATTTTGGCCCTGATGGGTAGCATCAGTAAGTATCAAGGACCTTTCTTGAGAAGGTACACTCCCTCCCTGTCCATAAATTAGTTTTCCTAAGACCCCTGTCCATAATATCTGTGCAAAATCTCTGGAGGACAAATGCCATTTTTCATATCAGGTGGTGAGACAGAATTTCAGACACTACTGTCCTTGCCCACATCCCAAATCATGGAATAAATGTCTTTACTTTTTGCAGCAGAAAGGAGTCTTAGCTGTTTGACCACGTCCACGAGGAAAGACTCATCCACGGTGATTATCTGGGTAGGTCAGCATTTCCCCTGGAGTGTGAATAGCCACCAGCTACTGTTCAAAGTGATTTTACACATATCCACTCACTTAACCTTCACAACAACCCAAAGGCGAGGAGCAATGCTTATCCGTTTCACGCTAAACTTGAGAGAGAGCCAGCACCCCATGCCTCAGGGTGCCCACCCAGGAGGTGGCAGGGTGGGGGTCTCAGCTGCTTGTTACTGGGCCGTTCTGCCATGGGTTCTAAGGAAGGCGCTGGGGTCAGTCCCATACTGGCTTAGAAAAGTCTCAATATGAGATGAGTGGAACCATCGAGTAAAAATTGGAGAAAGTTTACCGGTCAGTGTTCCCACATCAACAGCACCTAAGTGCACATGTTTCAAAAAAGAAAAATTTGGATATTGAAAAGGCATTGTTTTTATTTAAATAATGAACTATATCCAGATGTACAGAAAAAATCCCAGATTATAACAGCAACACCTATGACTCCAAGAAAGGCACCCCTTGTTATGCCAAATTTCTTCTACATGCTGCTGGTCCTTTTACATTCCTTTGGATAAAATAAGCCCTTTCTCCTTTACCTGATGGATTATACTCTATTTTCCGAAGAAACTGATTATACTTTGGGCAAGAAATACTGAGAGCATGAAAGTGCACGAACACTGAAACATTCAGACGCCGGGAAATGTGTTGGTCACTGAATTGCTCTGAGGACTGCTGTTTTGTAAATGCGGTAGACTTCGATTTTGTTTCTTGTAGTATGAAGCATTCAGAAAATGTGGAGGAGCATAAATACACTATCCTGTGGGTTAGCTGCTGTCCCTCACACTTCAGGAGGAACCCTGACTGTTCCAAGACACCCTGACGATGAGGAGACCAGCACAGGGGCCACCCGCTCTTCACGTATCTTTCCACTTCTGCCCTGCTTTTCATTCCAAAACCATTCAGCTCTCACTTCTCAACTTAAGCAAATGATATTCTAGCAATGCTATGACTGAAGAGAGTGGGAAACAAATATAACAGCAGAATACAGATCAACGAATTTGCACGTGTCAAAGATGCACAAAAATTAAGTAGTAGAAGTAATATTTAAATTTTGATTCCAAAAGGTTAAAAGTCTTGCTCTCTCTCACTGAACCTTTCTTTCATCATCTCTAGGATTTTTTTTTTTTTTTTTTTGGCTAGATGTAGCTGCCCTTTGCTGTCCTCGGCATCAGGCAGGAGCGCTTTGTTCTGCCCGCGCCCTTGTCTGCGCCCTGTCGTCTGCCTCACTGTGGCCTTTACTGGTTCTCAGAGGCTGAGGCTCAGAACAGGCAAACTAGTGAAATAGGGTTGCCAGAGGCGAAGAGGAGCCTGGCTCACACAGGAAATGATGGTCACCTCGGCCAGGGCTTGGGGAGCTGAAGCATCCAGAGGCTTTGAATCATGGCACAGCAAGTAATCAGCCCCTCCGAGCGCGGCAGGGGAGAGGAAGGCAGGACCGCGGGGCTGGGAGGGAGCGGAGAGCGGCCCCCTGGTCACAGAGGCCTGGGGGTTCACTGGCGGCCTCCCTTGTTCCCTGAAAACAATCGTTTCAAAGCACTGCGTATTATAGAGAAGTCATCATCTCGTTTCTTCCCCCTTCCCCTCCGTCTGGTAGCTTTCTGACAACACCAGACCTGAACAATTTGGTGATCTTAAGGGTTTCTTCAAGTTAATGAGAAACTCAGTTCTTTCCCTGCTGGGGAGGAAACCTTCCCATTCTCACATTATGCTACCCCTGCTGGAAGGCTCTCCATCAACGTGGATAAACACCACGATGGGCTGTGTAAACTTGAAGCCATCAGCCTGACAGAGCTGGGGCAAAGCAGAGCAAGACTGAGGGCCGAGTCCTGGTGGAGTCTATTTACGGGCATCCACATGAAGGAGGGTCAAGGAAGCCTTTTTTGGGCAACCTGCCAAAGTTGCATCCAGTTACCTACCACCAGGACATTTCACTCTGCTACATTCCGGAAAAACAATTCAGCTGACCGCAGCCCACCAGCTAGCCTTTTGGACGACGCTGGAGAGAATCCCTCTTTCAGAATGTCGGAGGGATCCAGCTGGGTGGGGGCTGTGACTAACCCGCTCCCCGGCAGGAAGAAAGAGTGGGAGAGGTAAAGATAAATAGCTTGGAGGTAGATGGATTAGAGGAATCCGTCACAAAATAACCAGGTGTGACATTAGAAGTGAAGAAAAAAGTGAAATCAGAAAAATAAAGAAAAAGAACTTTAGGAAAACAAACTTGTTCTTTTTAACATGTGGATTGACCAGATGCATTTATCTTTTTTTTTTGACCCAACCCTCTGCAAAAGAATTTTAAAGGTTTTATTCATAACAGGAAAGAGAATGGGAGAAAAGACACTGGAGGATTAGAGTTTTCAACGGTGCATGGGGGCGGGGGCAGACGGGGGCGGTGAAGGCCTGCGGGCACAGGGCGTGTCTATAGAAGGTGACCCGTGGCGAGAGGCGATTCACCCCAAGGAGCCCTCTGAGAAGCCCTCTCTGGCCTCCTGAGCAGCAGGCAAGCACCACGGCCCCTTGCTTCCCCATCTTCAGGAGACTGAAGGTTTACTCCACGGAGACAACGAGCAGCAGACGCTCTGAGCAGGGGACCCAGTCACCGCCAGAGGCTGGCACGGGAGTGGCCCTTTGCTATGGGAACCCCTCCCTCCCCTGCTCCTAGAAAGTCAGCAACCAGGTGCTTCTGGGGCAGCTCTCCCACAGCAGGGCAAAGGAATGATGCGTGCCATGGGCTCCGCAAGCCCATCATGGGCTCAGCTAGTCTGGATGTTAGGACCTCAGTCATCAACAGGAAAGGATTATCAAGCATCACCAGAAATTTACTTAAAAGAAAACATTAACTCAGAAGAAATAGTCAATGAAAATGAAGGAAGAAGAAAGCAACTCATAAAACATCAATATTAATATCCTTAGAGTGGTAAACAAGAACAGAATGAATATATACATACATAATAAAGAAAGGATAAAGAAAAGGTCTTGGAATTTGTAGGTATGGTAACGGAAATAAAGGCAATTTCTATGAACGGTTTGAAGGATAAAGTCAAGGAGAATTTCTCAGAACTAAAAGAGGAGCAAATACAGAAGACCTGCTGAGGGCAGGCAGAATGAAAGACAGTGGCCTCACTAAGGTGTACCTTCAGGACAGTTCAGGCCCGCCACAAAGCAGAAGACCTCGAGAGCCTTGGAACAACAAACAGCACGGTCCACACGTGCACAAGTGCTGCAACAGATGGGGTTTCTCCATGGCAGGAAGGTGGGAGGTAGTTGCCCTCAGAATCCTGCGTGAAACCCCGAGGGTCCGTGACGCTGTCACTGTCACAGCTGGGCGCTCAATGTACATGAGGGTCCATGATACTGCTCTCTCTCTCTTTTGGTATATTTTAGAATTCTCAAAATTAGAAGTGTTGGAATCTACCTGAAAACAAGCCCACCAACAGAGACAACAGTAAGAGAAAGCTGGTGACCCAAAAAGGATGCACATTTTACTGACAAACGTGGAGTCGGCGGTGAGTACCAAAGACAGCAAAATCCCAGGGTACCCTCGAAGCGCCAGCTTCGGCGGCTGTGCGGCGTGTACCCCATGCTAACTAGAACAGCAGCACCCACCTGCATAGTCAAAGTGCTCCTGAAGCCACAGCCAAACCACATCCCAAGGGCAGGGTCTAGTGAACAGCGCAGCTGCACAGGGGCACGCTTAAGAAGACTCCACAGCGTAGGAGAAGTAAGAAGTAGGAGTATTTTTCAAATATATTAAATGAAAGGAAGAATAAAGGAAAATATCATCCCTTAAAGAAGAAAGCTAAAGCACAGGAGAATTTTTTTTTACGAGTTCATTATTTTGCCAAAGAATACTTGTACAAACACCAAGTCTACACAGTCCCTGTGTGAGATACACGGATGAAAAAGCAAACTGGGGAAGAACATTAATGATTGAGTATCACCTCTCAAAGGGTCCTTCTCTTTAGGGTGGTCTGGTGGTCATGCTCCGAGCCATGTCAGGCACTGGCAGGCATCACTATGGGACACCAGCCATCACATGACAGATCTCACAGGACAGAGAAGGTCTCTTGAGGATCTTCAAAAGAAACAGTGAGGCCAGCTTTTAAAAGAGGTGGCCTAGCACCTAATTACAGCCTGTTCATCTTGGAATCAATACCTGGGAAGAGCCTGAAACAAATCATTGAGTAATCAATTGGCCATCAATAGGATGACAGAAGATGCAGGAACCAGCAAACATTTTTGAAAAGGCAAATACAATGCAGTGGGGTGACTCTAGACTGCACTCCAACTCTGCCCATGCAAAGCACCCCAGGAGAAGGGCCTGGGGTCATGCTATGTGGTCACTGGGGCTCTGCTAACACAAAAGAGCGACTGTAAAATGTTGTGTGATATGGCCTTTAGTTAGTATAAATACTGGGTTTAGACACAATGCCAATTCCAGCAAATCTTTGCAAATATGAAGGATAAATGACATGCATCTATAAAAGGATGTGAACTTTAAAGAGCAAAACCCCAGTAAGACTGTCCCCATATGCCTGCCACAGGCAGGGGCCACCGGGGGCCAGTTTCCAGACACAAGGCTATTGGTGTTCTGCCCACATCTTGGGGGAGCTACAAAGCCAGATCCAACCCCAGCAGTCAGGAGGGAAGGCAGGCTGGAAAGGGATGTTGGAGAAGAACTGCAGTGACATTTTTATTATTGTTTAATCACAGTAAAGATAGTGGCTCATGCTAAATGAGACTACCTGCCAAAGAATGTCCTAAGCACTTTAACCTTTCAGCTCATACCATCCTGATTATGACCCTCTGAAAGCAGGTCATACTATCTCCATTTTACAAATGGGGAAACTGAGGCCCTGGGAAGTAAAGCACTTTGTGGAAGATCTGACAGCTGACATGTAGCAATAAGAATCCCATCCCGCTGAAACTCCAGAGCACAGTGGGACTTTCTGTTCTCTGATGTTTCTCAGGCTTGCTCACTTGAACTGTTAACATGGCCAACTAACCAGACTTTAGTGTTACATCTTGTGCTAGGTCAAATAGTACATTTGCTTTTACTGGTTCTTAGTATAAAAAAGCAGCATGTATCAAGAAAATAAAAAATGTTTTCATAGGAGAAAGACAGAAAAATTACAGACAGTCAAACTGTTAGCTTTGGTTTTTTCCTAAATGTGGAACATCCAGCCGATTCCAATTTCAGCAGGACAGACTGCCGCAGGGCAAGGCTCTGTGATCTTAAAGATCTGAACTTGGGGACAGAGACCAACTAGTCTCTGCTACTCATCATCTCTTGTGGTGAAGGAATTATGGGCTAGTGCGGCCGCTTCATTGGCCGACCCGCGAAGGGAGAAGCAGGAGGGGAGGGGAGGCCTGACCTG
The DNA here is from genome assembly GCA_032199065.1 of Smutsia gigantea. NCBI lineage: Eukaryota > Metazoa > Chordata > Mammalia > Pholidota > Manidae > Smutsia > Smutsia gigantea. The sequence goes on from JAVSCE010011156.1 coordinate 46,488, forward strand.
GAGCAGCGCAGTGGCCCTTTGCATGTTACCACGTGCACACATGCACTGGAGTTTCTAAACTAACTGGTAGATAAGACGCCCCACTGGGGCCTTCCAGCTCCCAGCTGTCCTGTTCTTTCCAGGTAGAGCCCCTGTGGGTGGGGCCAATTTTATTTCAAAGGAGGAAATAATGATGTGAATTGTTCCCATTTGCTATAGAATGATTTTCTGTTGCCTCTATCTAAAAGCATATTCACCAAATATACGGGGACACGTAGTGACCATATTAACATATAAGTATTATAAAAACAAATCAAAAGTTGGCTTTTAAAGAACAAAATGCAAGAATTCCAAATAGACCATGATTGTGTTTTTTGTCTGCTTCTGATATTATAGCAGGAAGGAAATGCCCATACACAACTTAACGTGTGTGCTGAGTCAAAACCATGCGTTGATGGTATGTCATTTAAAATGTGTTTGCCAACAGGTCATGCTTTTATCACTGTAAATATTTTTAAATATTTTATCACTGTAGTATATATTTTTTTAGAATAATTTTTAAATGAATGGAGAACATCACTGTTTCAATGGGGACAGCTGACATTTTGTACATTATAAGAATGATCACTTGTGTTAAAAGGAATGTTATAATGCGATATTTAAGGACATGCTGGTTAGAAAACAATTTTTAAACTCAACATTTCTTCATTATGTAACATGCAACAATGGTTGTATGACCGAAAACATTCCCTGGGGGCCTTGGGATCAGACGTCACCGAGACAAGAGGTTTGCAAGGCAGACAAAGGCTGGAAAATCGTCCACGTCCTGTTCGGTCATGGGCTGCATTTCCCAGCTGCAAATGGGCCTTCGTTTCTCCATCTCCTTGCTGGGAGATGCGCAGATGTGGCTCATCTAAAGACAGCTCTCTCAACCGATCACCACGTTCCCTCCAGGTTTCGGGCTAACTTCCTGCGCAGCCCAGTTTTCACAGCAACCAGGGAAAACAGTGCTGTCAGCTGAGCTCTGGGCTGGGAGCTCCGGGGTTGGGACAGCGGAAAGGAGGAAAGGCCACAGGCCGCAGCTCTTGCAGGAGCAAAAGCTGCTACAGGTTAGAGAAACATGAGTTTATCGATGCAAATACCACGGCAGTGGCGCAAATCGTGCAGATTGATTTCCACTCAAGAGGCGGTCTGTGCGGTGGCGAGCTCCCAGCGCGCGGGGCGCTGCACACGGGCCGCGGGACCTGCCGGACTCCAGGCGCCGAAGTCACGGCCAGCGGGTGGGAGGCCACGAGCTTCTGGGGGCTTCTGGGCGACCATCTGCCCTGTCCGTGCCCCTGTCTTCACCTGTGGAGTCGCGTTAGCAACAGAGCTCACCTTTATCAGAGGAGCAGAAAGCCCCTATCTATGAAGAACCGAGAACAGCGCCTGTCATATTAGCACAGGGAGAGTCTATTACATAAAATAAAAACAGACAGAGGTCCAGGCATCCCCTGAAACCTTCGGGTGCCCAACCCCTGAGTTCAGCCAGCGTGGCCTTGGCTTGAGGCTAACTGGGGTGCTTTGCCTTGACTGTCCCATGGACGGAGTGACTGGCGTGACCCGACAGTGTCACAGAACCAGAAGGGCCTGGAGGAGAGCAGCGTCCAAGCCACCACCTGGGAAGGAGGTGTGGCCACAGCCCTGCCCTCCCGGGCCACCTCCTGGCTGCCCCGATGGGAGCCCAGGGCCTGCGACCCCCCCGCATCATGCTCTCCCGCCCAGCCACGGGGGCAGACGAGGAAGGACCCGCAGCTTCTGCCCTAGCAGCTCCGCCTTTTCTGGGGAGGAGCTGTCGTCTCCTCTGCTCGGCTGCCCCCCTCTCAGCTTTAATGAAGCATGGGCAGGGGATACAGGAAGCCATCGTGACTTATCCGCTAAAGGCTTTGTCCGATTTTCGACTCCCCTAGCCTCCGGATGTCATCATAAATTTTGTTCATCATCAGAGTTTCCGGTCACAAAAAGGCCGAAGTGAAAGCAGGGTTGGGTGGGAATGGGGGTGCCCCCTCCAGAAACGCTCACGCAGAGGAACATTCCCCACGAGGTTTGCCAGAATTCCATCAGCTGCCGGGCCTTCTCCCCATTGCTTGGAGTGGTTCTGGACTGGAAATGGGGTTTCCGCAGCTGTCTTCCCAGCGCGTCCCCTGAGGAGGGGCGGCCACCTCGCTGAGCTGCAGGGTTTGGAGTTGGCTCTTTATGTGGCCGAGCACCCAACTGAATGTACCATCTTCTCATTATCTTTGAAAACAGGCTACTTAAATTCTTGAAGAAAAATCCAAGTAATCCAAGCTGAAAGAGGAGCTATCATCTTGTTGATGGCTAAAATTAAACTATTTACTATAGTGGAGGTCCAAAAAGAATCTCCATCTTCAGGTTCTCCCGTCTAATTAAATTTACCATGTAATGCCATCCCTGTGTGTGGGGACACCCCGTGTTTAGAGAAGCTGTAGGTTTTAAACATAGCTGACCCACTGAGAATCAATTAAACTGGGGAAAATGCATTTATTTGCCTACTTAGGGAAAATTAACTCTAAAAAGCACCCTCCTTTGTTTTACTATTTTAAGGTGAATAAGGTTCTGGTGTTCTGGGCTCCCTCTGTGTGAATTCCTTCAGTGACCTGTGACTTTGGGGTTTTCTAGAAGACATCTGCGAAGAGCCTCCATGTCCCATTTCCTTTCCTCATCTTAACGGTCCTGGGGGCAGCGAAGCTACTCTGAGCAGCCCCTCCACAGAGACAGGGACCTCAGCAGACCCGGGCTCTGTGCTGTTCCTCCGTGGGTCATGCAGGGCTTGCTTTCTTGCTATGCAACAAGTTGCTACCTCAGATTCTGTTTAACTTGCAATCAAGTCCTGCCCCTTTTACCAGGGGGTATGCAGCATACTCATCCAGGAAATGAAAGCCCACAAAGCGGCCCTGCTCTTTACCCCCCGCATCATAATCCTGCACTTCTGCGTTCCCATGTGTGGGCGGTCAGCACACCCATGCCTGCACTTTCTGGGTGGCAACTGCTCTTCTTATCATTTGTGGTGAAGCATAAATATTTACTTTTTTAAACAAAGTTAAAAAGCATTCATAATCCTAAGAATACGGAGACTTGCTTACTGTTCTGTATTTTCTCTCAATGCTTTTGCAGATGCCCCTTTTGTATTCTCACCATAAATTGGAGAAACGCCTGTCAAAGCTGTTTGGATATGTCTCCAAAGGCTGTCATGATAAAGTGTCACAAACTGGGTGTCTTAAAACAGCAGTGACCTAGTCTCTTGCTAGTTCTGGAGTCTGGGTGTCAGCAGGACTGGCTCCTGGGGGCTCTGAGGAAGGGTCTGGTCCTGGCCTCTTCCAGTGTCTGGGGGTGGACAGTCCCCGGCATTCCTTTCCTGTACATGCATGACTCCAGTCTCTGCCTCTGTCACCACACGGTGTTTTCTCTGTGTGTCTGTGTCCAAATTTCCCTCTCCTTATAAGGACAGCAGTCATCAGATTAGCCCCCTCTCTCCAGTGCCACCTCTGCTTAGCTTGATTGCATCTGCAGAGAACCCTTCCCAAATAAGTCACAATCACAGGTACTGGGCGATAGGCCTTGGGCACAGCTTTTGGGGGACACAATTCACCCCATAATGCCCTTTGAGCTCCTTGCTTACAGACGTGATCGGCTGACAGCATTTATTAGAAACAAATGGGAGAGCTCTGAAGGACCACCTGACCTTCCTAAAGAAAAGAGGAGATCCAGAAATCAGAGCTGACCACCTCCCACTGCCCTCCCTAAGTAGCAGCCTCCCCAGGCCCAGACAGGAGCGCCCAAAGCCCCAGGCAGCATCACATTTTGCTCACGGCAGCCACCCACCCCACTGAGAGAGCACAGCTGTGCGTCCGGGCCCTTGTTCACTGCGTAAACACAAAAGACAAGGCCCAGCCACTCTGCCAAGGGCATGGGAGGGAATAAGAACACCAGACAAAATTTAATCTACCGAAATAGGATTGGGCGGTAGAGCTCCAGTGTGTTTTCGCTAAGGACTTCCTGAAGTCTCCTCTTCATGACAGCTGGGCCCTCCCCAGCCTGTGAGAGGCTGGGGCCACGGTCCTTCCCAGCAACCAGTCTGAGGCTGTATGTACAAGACGAACGGCACCATCGGCAAGGTGCCAACAGGTTGGGTTCTCATTTCCTCAGGAGGCAGAGTGAGGGACGCATCTGGGAGAGCGCAAGGAGGTAACCCAGCCCCCAGCCCAGGTTGCTGCAGGCGCTGGCCCTGGAGAGGAAGTGGGGGTCCTGCGTGGGCCCCTCCAGTGCCTAGAATGTTAGCAGAAACAAGGGCTGGATGCAGGCAGCCTCAGAGAGGAGCTGGCTGGCTGGCTTACCTACATCAGCTTTTGGGCAGTTCCATTATTCTAGTTTTTATGTAAATTACAACCGCCAGCACCCACGGCACCAGGCCTGGTTCCCTGGGGTAAAATGTGCTCCTGCCAGTCACCTCCCTCCACACCCCCGGATGACTGGCCCCACTGGAGGCATTCTCTGGATGGAAAGTGCAGTGTACACTTATTGTTTGGGGTCACCCGACATGGCTTGGCCACTGCTGGTAACTGCCCCTGACTCCGTGTGGGGGGTCATGCTTACCCTGTTCTGGTGGAGAGAATGTTCCCCAGGTGCCCAGGAAGACCTGGGGCCCCAGATGGCAACTGGGGCGATTCCCTCCCCAGCCAAGAAGGGGGCCTTGAGGGTAGATAAGAAGCTCACACCAACCAGTGACAGTAGGCTCTGTTCTGGGGCTCTTTAAAGAGGTAATGGTGAGCAGGAAATACGACAGAAATGACAGCTAACATGCATCCCCGACACTGTCCCCAGCACCTTCTGGACACTAGCTCATTTAATTCTGAAACCAGCCCCACGGAGATGTCCTTCCAGGGACAGTGTGGGGGGCAGTGACCAGGTAGAGACACTTACTTTGAAACAGGCATATTCCCATGTCCTGTACTTTTGAGACTGGAACTGGTGATCCTATAGTTCGTCTCAGGAAGCTCATCTCTGAGTTGCACGCAACAAAATGTTCTTTTTAACATAAATAGTTGCAGGAAGCAATTGCGATGTGGCAATGTGGCTTTCACCGTGACATTGATCTTTTCTTCCCTCATTTTTTACGATTAGTGTCCAGGTTGCTCAAAGTTAAGGCACTTAGCTTGGAAAGCCAGGGATCTCTGCTACCTGCCATGTAAAATGTTCACAATTACTGCATCCACCTACCCTCAATATCCATGTAGCAGTGTATGTGCCACACTCCCACAGAGCCACACATAATGATTCCTGATTGAGGAGAATTTTGAAAAGAGTTGTTATTCTAGTAGCATAACTCTTGTAACTTGGGAGGGATAAGAAGTAAGGGGGGAGAAGTGAAAGAAATAAAGGGAGTTGTCACTGAGGGTTCACGTCTCAGGACAACTTTACGTCTCAGGATGACTTTAAGCAGAGCTGTTATACAAACTTGAAATACCTTTGTGTTTTTTTTAATATAATTTATTTTGTATCATTAATCTACAATTACATGTGCAATATTATGGTTATTAAACTACCCCTTCTTCAGGTCCCCCCCACCAACCCCATTACAGTCACTGTCCATCAGTGTAGTGAGATGCTATAGATTCACCACTTGTCTTCTCTGAGTTGTACAGCCCTCCCCGTGCCCCCCCATCATTATATCTGCTAATCGTACTGCCCCTTTTTCCCTCCCTTCCCACCCATCTTCCCCAGTCCCTTTCCCATTGGTAACTATTAGTCCATTCTTGGGTTCTGTGAGTCTGCTGCTGTTTTGTTCCTTCAGTATTTTTCCTTTGTTCTTATACTCCACATATGAGTGAAATCATTTGATACTTGTCTTTTTCGGCTTGGCTTATTTCACTGAGCATAATACCCTCTAGCTCCATCCATGTTGTTGCAAATGGTAGGATTTGTTTTCTTCTTATGGCTGAATAATATTCCATTGTGTATATGTACCACCTCTTCTTTATCCATTCATCTACTGATGGACACTTAGACTGCTTCCATTTCTTGGCTATTGTAAATAGTGCTGCGATAAACATAGGGGTGCATCTGTCTTTTTCAAACTGGGCTGCTGCATTCTTAGGGTAAATTCCTAGGAGTGGAATTCCTGGGTCAAATGGTGAAATACCTTTGTGTTTTAACAAGAGCTGAATTTGTAAAACAAACGAACGAACAAACAACTCAGTTGCCAGAGTTGCAGGCCCAATTATTATGATAATCATCAGAAAAATAACATGGAAATATCTTAAAGGAAGAAATGCTTGAATGCAATGATTCTCAGTGCTCTGTGGGTAGGAAGTGTGTGCGCTTCACAGCTTCAGGGAAGTACAGTTCACATACCATTGAATTCACCCACTTGGAGTGCACAATTCGCGTTTTCTAATGTATTTGCAGGATTGTCCAGCCCTCACCACTGTATAATTGTAGGCCCTTTTTGTCCCTCCTGAGGGACACCCGACCTATCATAGCTCGCTTCTTTCCCTCCCCCCACCAGGTCCCTTCATCTCCTTTCTCTATGGATTTGCCTGATCTGGACTTGTGTGTAAAGGGAGCCCTTCAACATGTGGTCTTTTGTGCCCCGCTTCTCTCATGTTTTCAAGGCTCACCCATGTTGTAGTATGTGTCATACTTTTCACAGCCAGATAATACTCAGTTGTACAGATAGACCGCCGCTTGTTTATCCATTCATCCATCGAAAGACATTTGGGCTGCTTCTACTTTTTTGCTAGTATGATGCTGCTGCTATGAACCTTAATGTATATGTTTTTGTGGGGGTGTATGTTTTCATTTCTCTTGGATATGCACCCAGGAATAAAGAATTACAGTTAGGGAGAAAGACTTCGTCTGGTCACTCATGCGAACTTGTGCAAAGCATAAGCAACATTTCATTCTTCATATAATTCTTGTTTCTTTAAAGGTGCAATAAGAAAAAAATAAGCATTTCAGTATTGAATAAGGAACTCAGTTAACATATATTCCCCTTTATTTGAAACAGCACACAAATGGGTTCTTCTTTGCTCTCAAACAAATGCATACACTTACAGAAGAGCTATTAAGCAATTTGAAATTTATCTGGCCTTGTCAAGAATGTTCTCAAAATAAGTTTCTCCGGTAACTGAAGTCCTCGCCTTTTATATTTTTACCATTTTTTCATGAAAAGAATAAATATATACTTATAAAGTATATAAGTATAGAGTATATAAGCACACTGCCATAATGATTTCTAGTGATTGATTTTTATGATCACTACATCTATTTGTCATTTTATTTCCACACATTCACATCCCAGGAACTGCTGAGATGTGCTTGAAGACCTGCATTTTAATGACTCTTTCGAGACTCCCAAGCCCGGGGCCTGTGGAGGAGCCCGTGCATGCTGATTCTCAGTGAAATGCCTTCTGCTCACAGGAGGTGTCTTCAATCGTTCACAAGGTCCTGGGATCCTCAGTTAACTGAGCTGTACCCCTGGGTGCTGAGCAGATGATGGATGGCTTGGTCACACACTGGGTGCCTTTTAAATCACTTTTTCTAAAAGTAGAAAAACTTTTTTCTTTGGGAGGGTGGAGCTCATTTGGAAGACAGAGGGGCCAATTTATCCTCAGCAGGCCTAGGGAGGCCTTAAGACACTGTGGGCTGACTTCTGGGAAGATGGCGGCGTGAGCAGGGTGGCAGAAATCTCCTCCCAAAACCAAATATATTTATGAAAATACAGCAAATAAAACTATTCCTGAAACAGAGACCTGAAGATACAGGATGAGACCAGCCTGCAGCTACACCTTAGAGGACTCGGCACCCCGCAAGGCGGGTAAGATACGGAGCCATGACCCGGCGGGACCCAAGCAGTCCCCCACCCCAGCGCACCAGCGGGAGGAGAGGATTCAGAGCCGGGAGGTAGTGGAAGCACAGGCCCACCAAATAACCAGCCCTGGTGATCTGCGCCGGGAGCACTGACACACATCACGCAATGTATCGGATATTGGAGAGACAGAGGTGCAGATTCCAAGACGGCAGGTCCACCCAGCCAGTTCCCCAGGACAAAAGAAAAGCACGTGCTTTTTTAGGGGTCTTAAAGAGACAGGGGCCCAACAGAGGAGCAGGATCGACCCAGCACACTCAGCGAAGCAGGCTGGGAGCCCTGGGGAATTTCAGTCCCCTTGGACTGCGGCTGGGAAAAGCAGTTGCACAGAGACTTCCCACAGAAATCAGCAGCCTCCCATTCGTTCCCTCCCCGGCCAGAATCACAAAGTGCCTGGCGGAGCAGCATGGCGGCAGACTAGTGGAGCAGCAGCGCCACCTACAGGATCCTAACAGAAACTACACCTGGCAGGCTTTTTTTTCTCTATTTTCCCTTTCTTCTTTTTTTTCTTTTTCTGACCACTTCTATCGCCATGAAAAGACAGAGAAATATGGTACAAACAAAACTTACCCAGAAAACCCCAGACCAGACTACCCCAGAAAGGGAGTCTGAAGGGATGGACATGCACAATCTTCCTGAAAAAGAATTCAGAATATAAAAGTCATAACCATACTGATGGATCTACAGAGAAATATGCAAGAGCTAAGGGAGGAAGTGAGGAAAGACAATGCAGAGATGAGCCAAGCGATTGACAGGCTTAGCAGTAGACTGGACGAGATACAAGAGACTGTTAATGGAATAGAAATCAGAGAACAGGAATACAGAGAAGCTGAGGCAGAGAGAGTTAAAAGGATATCTAGGAATGAAAGAATTTTAAGAGAACTGTGTGACCAATCCAAACGGGACAATATTTGCATTATACAAATACCAGAGGAATAAGAGAGAGAAAAAGGGATAGAAAGTGTCTTTGAAGAAATAATTGCTGAAAAGTTCCCCAAGCTTGGGAAGGAAATAGTCTCTCAGACCATGGAAGCCCACAGATATCCTAACACAAGGGACCCAAGGAAGACAGCACCAAGACACATAATAATTAAAATGGCAAAGATCAAAGATAAGGACAGAGTATTAAAGGCAGCTAGAGAGAGAAAAAAAGATCACCTACAAAGGAAAATCCATCAGACTATCATCAGACTTCTCAACAGAAACCTTACAGGCCAGAAGAGAATGGCATGATATATTTAACGTACTGAAACAGAAGGGTCTCGAACCAAGAATATTTTATCCAGCACGATTATCATTTAAATTTGAGGGAGGGATTAAACAATTTCCAGACAAGCAAAAGCTGAGGGAATTTGCCTCCCATAAACCACCTCTTCAGGATATCTTTAAGGGCTTAAAGGGACTGCTCTAGATGGAAGCACTCCTAAGGCTAAAAAGAGGTCACCAGAGAAAATAAAATCATAGCAAAGAAAGCAGATCATCCAAATACTAACTAAAGGCAAAGAATAAAACACCGAGTATATAAGGAATGGAGGAGGAAGAATAAGAAGGGAGACAAATAAAGAATCATCAGACTGTGTTTACAATAACGTAACAAGAAAGTTAAGTTAGACTGTTAGATAGTAGAGAAGCCACCCTTGAACCTTTGGTGACCACGAATCTAAAGCCAGCAATGGCAATAAGTACATATCTATCGATAATCACTCTAAATGTAAATGGATTGAATACACCAATCAAAAGACAAAGAGTTACTGAATGGATAAAAAAGAAAGACCCATATATATGCTGCTTACAGGAGACTCACCTCAAACCCAAAGATATACACAGACTAAAGGTGAAGGGATGGAAAAAGATATTTCATGCAAACAACAAGGAGAAAAAAGCAGGTGTTGCAGTACTTGTATCAGATAAAATAGACTTCAAAATGAAGAAAGTAGCAAGAGATAAAGAAGGATATTACATAATGATAAAGGGGTCAGTCCAACAAGAGGATATAACCATTTTAAATATATATGCACCCAACACAGGAGTGCCGGCATATGTGAAAGAAATACTAACAGAATTAAAGGAGGAAATAGAAAGCAATGCAGTCATTTTAGGAGACTTCAACATACCACTCACTCCAAAGGACAGATCAACCAGACAGAAAATAAGTAAAGACACAGAGGCACTGAACAGCACACTAGAACAGATGGACCTAACAGACATCTACAGAACTCTACACCCAAAAGCAACAGGATACACATTCTTCTCAAGTGCACATGGAACATTTTCCAGAATAGACCACATACTAGGCCACAAAAAGAACCTCAGTAAATTCAAAAATATTGAAATTCTACCAACCAACATCTTAGATCACAAAGGTATAAAACTAGAAATAAATTGTACAAAGAAAACAAGAAGGCTTACAAATATATGGAGACTTAACAACATTCTCCTAATTAATCAATGGGTTAATGACTAAATCAAAACAGAAATCAAAGAATTTATGGAGACTAATGACAACAACAACACAAAGCCACAACTTGTATAGGACGCAGCAAAGGCAGTTCTAAGAGGAAAGTATATTGCAATCCAGGCCTATTTAAAGAAGGAAGAGCATTCCCAAATGAATAGTCTAAAGACACAATTACTGAAATTGGAAAAAAAAGAATAAATGAGGCCCAAGGTCACCAGAAGGAGGGACATAATAAAGATCAGAGAAGAAATAAATAAAATTGAGAAGAATAAAATAATAGAAAAAATCAATGAAACCAAGAGCTGGTTCTTTGAAAAAATAAACAAAATAGATAAACCTCTAGCCAGACTTACCAAGAGAAAAAGAGAATCTACACACATAAACAGAATCAGAAATGAGAAAGGAAAAATAACGACAAACCCCACAGAAATACAAAGAATTATAAGAAAATATTATGAGAATCTATATGCTAACAAGTTGGAAAACCTAGAAGAAATGGACAACTTCTTAGAAAAATACAACCTTCCAAGACTGACCAAGCAAGAAACAGAAAAACTAAACAGACCAATCACCAGCAATGAAATTGAATCGGTAATCAAAAAACTACCCAAGAACAACCCCCCTGGGCCAGATGGATTCACCTCTGAATTCTACCAGACATATAGAGAAAAAATAACACCCATTCTCCTTAAAGTTTTCCAAAAAAATAGAAGAGGAGGGAATACTTCCAAACTCATTCTATGAAGCCAGCATCACTCTAATACCAAAACTGGGGAAAGACCTCACCAAAAAAGAAAATTACAGACCGATATCCCTGATGAACATGGATGTAAAAATACTCAACAAAATATTAACAAACCAAATTCAAAAATACATCAAGGGGATCACACACCATGACCAAGTGGGATTCATTTCAGGGATGCAAGGATGGTACAACATTCGAAAATCCATGAACATCATCCATCACATCAACAAAAAGAAGAACAAAAACCACATGATCATCTCCATAGATGCTGAAAAAGCATTTGACAAAATTCAGCACCCATTCATAATTAAAACTCCCAACAAAATGGGTATAGAGGGCAAGTACCTCAACATCATAAAGGCCATATATGACAAACCCACAGCTAACATCATACTTAACAGCGAGAAGCTGAAAGCTTTTCATCTAAGATCGGAAACAAGACAGGGATGCCCACTCTCCCCACTGTTATTCAACATAGTACTGGAGGTCCTAGCCACAGCAATCAGACAAAACAAAGAAATACAAGGCACCCAGATTGGTAAAGAAGAAGTCAAATTGTCACTATTTGCAGATGACATGATATTGTACATAAAAAACCCTAAAGACTCCACTCCAAAACTACTAGAACTAATATCTGAATTCAGCAAAGTTGCAGGATACAAAATGAACACACAGAAATATTTTGCTTTCCTATACGCTAACGATGAACTAACAGAAAGAGAAATCAGAAAAACAATTCCATTCACAATTGCATCAAAAAGAATAAAATACCTAGGAATAAACCTAACGAAGGAAGTGAAAGACCTATACTCTGAAAACTACAAGACACTCCTAAGAGAAATTAAAGAGGACACTAACAAATGGAAATGCATCCCATGCTCTTGGCTAGGAAGAATAAATATTGTCAAAATGGCTATACTACCTAAAGCAATCTACAGATTCAATGCAATCCCCATCAAAGTACCAACAGCCTTCTTCAATGAACTGGAACAAATAATTCTAAAATTCATATGGAACCACAAAAGACCCCGAATAGCCAAAGCAATCCTGAGAAGGAGGAATAAAACAGGGGGAATTACACTCCCTGACTTCAAGCTCTACTACAAAGCCACAGTGATCAAGACAATTTGGTATTGGCACAAAAACAGACCCACAGATCAGTGGAACAGAATAGAAAATCCAAACAACCCAACCATATACAGTCAATTAATATATGATAAAGGAGCCTTAGATATACAATGGGGAGTTGACAGCCTCTTCAGCAGCTGGTGTTGGCAAAACTGGACAGCTACAGGATATTTGTGTCCAGTTTATTCCTCTCAGCATAATGTCCAAAGTTCTGTGTTGTAGCAGGTGTCAGAATGTCCTTCCTCTTTAAGGCTGGGTAATATTCCATTGTTCAGGCGATTTGGGGACACCAAAGTTTACACCTGCTGGTGGAAGAGTGGCTGCTGCTACCTACCCTTGTCTCTGAGATACTGGGTGGGTATGTGGCCTCCACGGCTGCCCCATTCCCTCCTTGTCCCCCCTCCTCCCAGCTCCCAGCTCAGTGTGGGGAGGACACTGCCCGCTTTCAGTTCTCACTATTCTTTTTGATGGTGATGACAGGTCTTAGTGTCTCCATTTGACAAAAACGGAGATGCACTGGAAGGGTCTATACTGATGTCACAAAGTGAAATGCGTGGTCAGTGTGTGTCTGAGCGTGCTGCCAGACGGTGAGACCAGGGAGCAGATCTGTCCCTGCTGTGACTCGGAGCCCCTGGTGCCCCACACAGCTGCTGCCAGGGAGAGGTTCAGGGAGTCTGTGCACGGGGCAGGCTCCGGGGTCACCCAGATGGAGGCAGGAGTCCTGGTCAGCTGGGCCACCTGCCCCGGCATCTTTACCAGGACAGTCAGCCCCTACTGAGTCCTGGTTTCTTTATCTCTAATATTGGTAGAATGATAGATAGTATTTACTGCCTAGAACTGATGTGACAATTGAAACCACATGATCTATATATGGCACTAACTACAGTGTCTAGAGGTGGTAGGGGCTCACTAAGTAGGGGCCAGTTATTAATACTGTTAAAATCATAAGTTAAGGGAAAACATTTAAAGTGTGGTCCATCCATGTATTTCAGTTTTGTGCTGCAGTTAAGATACTGTGATTATATTTTGTATTTACAAAATTGTTTAATGCATGGGGAAATTTCTATATTACATTAATTTTTTTTTAATTTCCAAAGTGTATATACTATATGATTTCAATTATGCTTTAAAAATAGTATTTAAGACCCAGGATGAAATATTAAAAGCAGGTATACCTGGGTAATGAGATTGTGTGTAACTATTTTTCTGCGTCTTTATTCTTCCATTTACTTTCCATGCAGCAGATGACTATCTCTGTAATTACAAATATAATATATCAAACATGTAAGAAATGCAATATACACTAAGCAGGCTTTATTTTTCCATCTCATAGGGTCCCCAGCCTGGGCTGCACATGAAAGCCACCTGGGAGTCTCTTCATTGCAGCATCCAGGCCACACACCTGGGCAGGTACGCCAGGACAGCTGAGCCCAGGGACCACTGCTCACAGCCTTGGCTGTGTTTTATCAGAACCTTAAAGTGTCTCACTAGTGTTATTTCTAGGCAAATAGTGTCATTCTTATTTTAAAGTCCCAAACAGAGATTAAGCACAGCTCTAGGATTAGAGTTGATTAGCTGAGTATTTTGTTGATATGAATTATCAGGACCCAGATAAGCAGAAAGATGTCTAAGTAAGTGTTTATCTCCTCATTGGTAGCCCTTTATCCCTGTTTAACCTATTTTACCACTTCTCTTCACGCCATCCTGGCTCCTTCTACGAAGCAGGGAAGACTAAGTAAGCCTCAGAGGAAATTCTGTGCCCAGCGGGGGTGGCCACTGACTTAGGAGGGCCTCGGGTCTAGGAGGAGGGCAGAGAAGTCAGGAGTGGGTCTCTCGTGACCAGCCGGGGAGAGAATGGTGGCTATGAAGATATTCTTGGTCTAAATTGCTGTAATCTGAATTGCACATGCTCTCAGGCTGCCCCAGGAGGCCTATCCGGTCACCCTGAGTGTGGGCCCTGCCCAGCCCAGCTGTGCACTCACGGGCTGGTGACCGTCTAAGCGCTGTTGTTGCTTCTGCTGCCAGCCTCTCCCTCCCTCCCCTTCATTCCATCCCATTCCTTTCTATCCTTGACTCACATTAATGCTTCAGACTCTGGAGATACGACGACGTGGGAAAGGGTTGTATCTGGTTACTTCTAACGACACGTCAATTAGACGGCTTTCCTGAAAAGATCCCTAAGAGGTGTTGATGTGACTTGGGAGTGCTCCTTGGAAGGCAGCGCAGGGGCTCTGTCCTCCCGGAGGCCCCCTCTGTCCAGCTGTATTCTGAAGGCGATAAGGTGGGCCTGGACCCAAGGAGCGCGCCCGGGCAGGGGGACTGGTGCCCACTGGGGCTGGGCACGGAGGTGCTGCATGAGGCGTCCCGAACGCCCGTCACCTTCTCCGCATCCCGTGCACCACCACACGGGGGACGGCGGGGCGTGCAGGGTGGGCTGAGGCACAGGGCTCAAGGCTGCTGAGGCAGCCCCTCAAGACATGGTGACTCTCAAGCCATCTTCCCCCCTCCCTCTTTCCCGATCCAGGCGGCGTCAGGAAAGCGGAGCCGCAGCAGGGAGACCCCAGGCCACCTGGGGGAGGGCGCGCAGAGCCCCGTCGGGAGAGGCACGTGCAAGGAAGCTCCGCGCTGAGTGGGCGCCGCAGGAGGAGGTGCTCTGGGGGCCGCAGGGTGCTCACCTGCAGGACTGGCCCCGGCTCCCATCCACTCTGGGACGCCTGCTGGCGGACAGCTGGGACTCAGTTTCTGCACCTGCGGAATGGGATGACACACCGCCCTTTCCTGGTCCTCACCTGACTGCGGATAAGCAGCAGGGCCGCGGGGCCCCCGCCGCGCTCAGGAAACCTGAACCCGCCCTCCGCGCACCTCCCGGGCCTGGTCAGGGCTTCCTACCTGTCAGCTGTCGGAACTCCGGCAGCCGCTTCCTTTGCTTTTATTTTTGTGCTCTGGCCCTCCGGGTTACTCGTTTTGTTTTGTTCCTGAGGTGGCCAGCAAGGTTTAATATTGTTTTTAGAGTTCAGGGGACCCCCACCCAATATGGTTTAATCTCTAAAAAGAATAGTGATCCCTATACATGTTAAGACAGATTTTTTCAAGCACACACTGCAGCCAAACTCCGTGCTGAGTGGCCGCCCACTGTCCTCACTGCCCCTCCAGGTCACCCAGCAACACTCCACTTTCAGAAAAGACCAGGTTGACCAAAGCATTGCTTACTTCCTCCTTTTCCAAACAGGCCCCATGGGGTTGCCAGCTGTCGGCCCTGTGTGTCAGGGAGAGGGGCGTGGGGGTGGGTGCAGATTATGCTCCAGACAGCGTCTGCCGTCTCCTGGGAGCCCGTGTGGCTGCACGGCCTGTGAGTCAGGCCGACCCTCCGGAGCCCTTTGTTTTGTTTCTCCACCAGTCAGTTTGTAGGGCAGACTGACCCAGAGCCTATCCTTACAGAACAATACCACAGAGGTATGTCCCTCCTTTTGCTAATAAACAAAAGAGTTATAAAAGGAATTGAGGTCACAAGTCTTTGCCCAGGGTAAGGTATTCTGTTACAGGGATGCGAATTTCACCCAGATTGTGTCAAAAGTTGGTTTTAAGCCCAAACTTGGGTGTTGGGTAGGCATTTTCCTAACAAAGCTGGGAAACACCCAGAGGTCCAGGAAAAGATACTTTTAAAAACTTGATTTAGGTCAAGTCCCTTAAAATGTAACTTTAAGTGCAGGCTCCAGAGCTGGGCTGGAGCGCTCCCAGGACCCCTGACCCTGGGTTCTCAAGCTTCTCTGCCCCAAATACAAACACATGTGCTGCAGCAGGGAGAGCAGTTGGGTAGGAGTGATTCACTTCTCCTTGGAACAGACCCCTTTCGTAAATGAGTCATTTTTTCTGAGAATAAGTCCTTGAAATGAAATTGTATATCCATTGCCTTTCTAAACACCTCACGCTCAAGGGAAACAGAGTGACTTCAATGTAAGGCTTTTTTTTTTTTTCAGTTTAAGGCTTTTAACAGGTGCCCAGAAAGGGTCGAGTGGAGGCTGGGGCTGAGGACGTGTTGGTGAGTTTCAGTGAGGTAAATTCTGACTCACTGGAGGACCAAGATCCGGCATCTCTTTGAAGCCCCTGAGATGCGGGGTGTGAGCAGTAGTTAATAAGCCCCTTTCAGTTAGCTTCCACCTAATGCGGCCCAGCAATCCCCGGCTCTCTCCCAGAGGCCCTATTTCCTGGCCCCTGATACCGTGTTTGCGCAGACACTAGAAAACAGGACGGGTGCTCTGCACACACAGGCATGACCCACGAGCACAAGAGAAACAGGGCAGGAGGCCTTGCAGTGGCTTGGCAGGGCGACACAGGGCAGGACCAGGATCACAGCCTTTGCAGTTTGCACCTGCCATTTCCAAGGGCAGAGTGCACCCTTATCTGAGGGACTGAGGTCCAGGGACTTTTTAGTTTCTGACATTTTGACAGAGGTAAATGTCCTAAAAAGGGTACTTGGGGAAACATCCAGCCCCCAGCAGGAGGACACTCAGTGGCCACTTGAGCAGCTTGGACGGAGCAGGAAGGAGCTGATGGAAAGCAGAGGGGCTCCACTGCACCCTGATTCCTCAGTGTGTTCCTCAGATAAAGGGCTCTTGGTACAGAGACCTGGTATGTTTGCTGTTTGAAGAGCAGGTGCGTCATGGGGCCGGAAAGATGACCTAGTGCGGTCGTCGCTGTATCGGTGTTACTGAGGCCAACTTCACCTTCCGGAATTCCTAGTGGTCTGATATTGATGCTGTAGAAAGTGTGTGAGGCTTCCACAGTGTGACATGGAAGAGGTCTGTCTGCTCCACCTCCTTCCTCTACCCAGAACTGAGATGCCCCTGCCCACAGTGTGTCCACTTCCATTCATGCATTACCAGCGGGTGGAGCAATGAGGCCCTGGAGGTGCGGAGGCCCCGGCTCCTCCTCTTGGTACCACTCAGCTGGGAGTGTGGGGCTGGGCATGTAAGGGACAGCGTGCAAGGAGAGTGGCCAGCGGGACAATTACCAGGCAAACCCCCGTTTCACACAGAGTCAGCACTTTGCACCAGCCCCTGCCGGGGATAGGTTCCCAGAGAGGATGGCGTCCATGTCTGGGAGGAGGGAATTGCCAGAAAAAGTTTGGTGGGTGGTGGGCTGTTGCATCACTGGTGAAGGAGAGAGGTGGGAATCTTCAGAGATCACGCAAATCCCTGAGGAGCGCGTTTAACTCTGAGGTTCTCCCCTCTGCTTCCTGCCTTCCTGCTGCAGCCCTGAGCCCTGCTGGGCCCCAGCCGGCGAGTCCAGCCCATCCCAGTGCCAAGGCACTGAGCTCCCCCATGGGGACCTGCCTGAGTGTGTGTGTGCGTGTGTGTGTGTGTGTGTGTGTGTGTGTGTGTGTGTGTGTATGTGTGTGTATAACAAACAGTCCTTAGCTCTTCATGCCCCCAGCCTCCTGCCTAATGGTTTTGCCAGTATGGAGATGGGCCCCACCACGGCGCAGGCCCCTCCCCCCACACCCTTCAGGAAGCCCGTCCCCAGGCCCCCCCCCGGGGCCCTCCTGCGGCTCAGCTCCTCCCTTAGGAGGCATCTCCCCTGCACGTCCCCCGTGCTTTTGCTCACACTGTCCCAGATATCATGAGGAAATGGCCCCTGCTGAGGTTTATACCAATGAGATGAACTGGCTTCCAAACACATCCCACCAAGAACACACCCTACACAGTACAAGTGTAAAAAATGAATTTCATCCAGAAATGGCTTTGTTATTTCACTGGTATGTGTTGGTCACTGGAGGGCTTCCCGCAATGCCCCATGGCCCCTGCTCTAGAGAATTCTGGATTAAACGTGGGCACCTGTGAACACGGGCAAAAGGCAGTGGAGCGAACACGATACACGAAGAACATGGTCTTCACTTTCATGAAAAGTGAAACCCAAGTGTCAAACGTTTGTCTTTCTCATACAGGTTATACTTTATCCTATAATGATGCCAAAGCGCTGATTCATTCTTAGTGCAAAACAGATCCCAGTTCTGAAGTGGAATATTTTGAATGGGTGTGTTAAAATTACTCGCAGATCTTTTTCAAACACTGGCTGAGGAGCAGTTTTCACAGTAGAAGCTGGAGTTACCCAAACTCCACGCTGAGGTGAAGCTGACGGAACATGTAGATGCGGTGGGTCAGCTGCCCAGGGTGAGACGCCAGCACTGGATAAATTGCTCACCTGCCTACATCGCCACCTGCTGCCATGACCTGGAATACACCTGTTAATTAGGAGCCTGGTGGAAACACAGGATGGAGAAAATATAAAATAAAACAGCCATGGAGGAAGGGTGACCCAAATTCCTTAAATACCAGCATAAGCTCCTTTAGAACGGTCATGAGCATCTCTGGTTGAACAGTGATGGCCTCCGATGTGACCCTCCATGTCAGCTGGCCTATAAGGCATCCGTCTGTCTACAGAGCAAGTCAAACCCATCCTGGAGGCCAGGTCTTCTCAACACCAGCAGTGCTGTCAGCAAGGCCTGGTCAAGCACAAATGACACAAGCGGGCTTTCTGTCCTCTCATTTCTAAGATCATTCACTGGCTGTCTACACTCAGACTGCCTGGGCAAGGGCTCCGGGCCACAGGTGGTACTCGCTGGGAAACTGTTTGATGACAACCATCAAATGGGCCAATGTTACATCCAAGAAGAGAGGTTGGGCAAATAGCATCCATCAGTGTAAGCAATGGGTTCCCAGGTCACATGTCACCGACCAGAGGGTCTTCCTGGAATCTCCAGGGACCCAGGTCCACTTGTGTTATTTCAGGGCTTCCTCACCCTACCATCACAGCGCCCAGCACGAAGTCCACTGGGAATAATTTGTGTGACTGTCTGCCCTGGGACACACCTGCCTACTCCAGCAGTTGCCACACTCCAGGGCTGGGGATTCATCTGTTCTTCTTCACTACTGTCCACACAAACACTGGGAGACCCTCCAGAGACTTTCCTGGATGAAGGTCCCAGGATGCATTGCACAAACCCCACAGTTGAGAAATACTGTCTCGCTGGTCCTCCTTCTGGGTCCCGAATGACGGGTCTCTTCTTCAGATCTAAACATTTGCTCAGCAAGTTCCTCTCAGTAGTTGACTCTCAAGATAGACCTTGTGTCATTTGCCTCTAACCAGACTCTGGGTGCCGTGCATCTGGCGTACAGTAGGTCAGCCCCCATCACGTGGGCAGCCTTGTTCAGTCAGCATCCCAGCTGAAGGGCCCAGAGGTTTCGGGGAATGATGTCGATGGTCATTTTCTCATTCAAGCAGAGTTGACAGCACATGGCATATTTCATAAGGGTTGTTTTTTTAATTCAGTAACTGTTTTATACAGACTCTAACACTCGCAGCTGCCAGACCCGCTGGTTCTCAAGCTTGCCGACTGGGAAGGATGCTCCTTCTAATAACAAACGTCTTTCCCTTTTCCACTGACCCAGATATTTTACATGCAGGAAAGGGGAACAGTCACAGAGAATTATGAGCATCTGAAGTCAAGTGAAGGCAACAGTTCTCAACTCTGGGAGTGTTTTCTTTGTTTTGGGAATGTAATTTCTGAAGAAAACATTTTTATTCCTGGCCACAGACCATCCCCCAAACAACTCTTTGTGGTTCTAAGGAGTAATTTTGAGGCTTTATCTTCATGACAGGCATTCATTCCTATGGTGCAAACAGTCCTGGTGCCCTACCGCTCACACTGACAAAAGCTATATATGTATAAAGTACTAACCAGGACAGATGGTGGGATAACAGTGATGTGAATGAGAAGCAGGTTTCAACCTCAGGAGAAGGGAAGCAAGCTTATATGCTAGGCTTTTATTGCATGGAAATCACCCACAGACGACTCTTGAGAAAGGCTCCTGTGTGACTCTGAGGGACCCAAGGAGAAGCTTACGGAAGCAGATACTATTGGAGTGTCCAGAATAGCGAGGAAGGAGACATTGCCAGACTTTGATCCAATGGCTTTTACATCCCAAGGACTTTTGTAGTTGGAATGTTTTCAATATATTCAGCTTTGTCTCAGTGAAAGAAATAATGTTTTTTTCTTCTCCCAGCCAGAGTAAAAGAAATGATAATAATGCACTGCATTGGGCTGCAGGACCAATCATGTGGATCTGCCAACGATGGTCACCTAGCTGAGAGGCAATGGCGTATTTCACCCTACGGCCAGGCGCTCCAGAAAAGGCCCTTTGTGTGATGATGTGTTAATGGCTGACTTCTCCAGAGTATCTGTGAGCCTCCTGTCTAGACAGTTGCTCCTGAAGTTCTAGGCTCGCGGGGCTGCCATGTAGATGTGGGAGAGTAGGGGCCACATGGTAGAAGCAGCCTTTTGACCTCTCTTTCCTCGTCATTTATACCTGATCTAAGTCACTTTCAGCCTCAATCTATGTTAAATCTGTAATCTTAATTCTAAATTCCTGCAAGTCTGGGGCCTTTTGCAGTTGGCTGAGAAAGAGTTGAAGGGCATCTATTCAAGTACAAATGCAGTCTCAGAAGGTAAAACACTTTCTTGTTTTGATTTATAAAATTTGCAGTGAAGTGACTTTACCCATGTCTTTCTCCAAAGAAGGTTTTCCTGTGTCCTCACTAGGAGGCAGGCTGGGGATCTTACAAGGAGAAATCAGAAAGAGGTTCTGGGGATGCATCTGAAGAAAGATGGAGGGTCTGATCTGGAAAAGTATCTTATACAACAGCTTTTCTGCAAGATATTAAAGCACTTTATAAATATTAATTATCTCACTGATTCTCATCACACTGTATGAACCAAAGGCATTATAGATAGCTGGTCGCCCAACTCACTAGGCCAGATCTCAAGCTGTCTTTCACAGGCCCTGATTTCCAAATCAAAATACTTTCACTTCCCTATTATTCAGAGGTGTGACTGAGTTTAAGAAGGATCCAATCTTTCTGCCTCTTTTACTTAATGCCTTTGAATTGTTAAACATTTCTGCCTCTGCCCCATCTTCCCCCTTTTATACATGTTAGTTTAGTATAATTAGAAAACACAGATACATAAAAAAAGGCTAAGCCAATCATAAGCCCATAATCATTAAAAATTACGTTGAAAATTTTCTAAATTCATGGGATTGTGTATTTTTATTTTCCTTTAATACAGTTTTATGGGCATTGGTATCATTATTTTTAATATGTTATACTCATTATCATGTATTACGTATCATTTTTAACAGGTGAATATTATTTCACTATATAGATGTGCTATAATTAAATTAACTAAACCCTTTACCTAAACACTGAGGTTGTCTTAGTGTGTTTACTGTTGTAAATCTCTGCTTCCAGCCCAGGAAATCTGCCTGGTTGGTATCCTGCTGAATAATTCTTGGTAGCCAAACAATTATATAAAAACTATATTCATATGAGGCTTTCTTTTTTGCTTTATTTTGTTTCTTTTACAAAAATGATATTACACTCTGAAACCTGCTTCTCTCACTTAAAGAAACACATCTGAACAGTCTCCAGAGAATTGTTTAAATAACTGGACAATAGTTTATAGTATGAATATACCACTATTTGTCCAACCATTTTACTTGACAGGTATTCAGATTATTTCTTGATGTTTTCCCTACAAATAATCCTTCACTAGACATCCTTGAACATAAATCTAGTATATTCCTGTGTTTACTTTCAGAGTGTAAGAGCAAAGAAGTCAAGTTGTTGAGACAAAGAGCATGTTTATAATGTGAATAAATTTGTAGACATACCTCTTAAAGGTGTTCACACCACTGTGTGGAAGAATTCAAGCTGCTCTGTCAGTTTCTTTCATACAGATGCTCTAGTTAGAAATATCTTGTATACAAACATGTAGACAAGGAAATGGGTGCTCAGAAAATGGCAAGACTTGTGAAGGGTCATATAGCTAAATATTCTGGAGTCAGGGCTAGGACCTAGGTCTCCTGCTTCTCTGACCAGGAATTTTTGCATAACAAAGGCCTTTATTGAGGATGGAAATCGGTAAGATGAAAGAAAAAGTGTATCAGTTAGCTATTGCTGTGTAACAAACTACTCCAAAGCTTAGCTTAAAACAAGAGCCATGTATTTAGTTACAATTCCATGGGTCAGCAGTTTAGGCTAGGAGGGTTTTCTGCCTGTCAGGTTCCTCATGTCTATGCACTCAAATAGCTGCGTGTCAGGCTGGATGCCTCAGGTCTTCTGTGCTCTCTCATCCTGCAGTATGCCATCCTAGACTTGTTCTCGTGTCAGGGGCCACCAGGAAGCATGTCAGACCTGCTGAGGCTTGGGACTTCCTCAGAGCCAGCGCTCTGTCACATCTGCCATATTCAGTGGTCAAAGAGAGTCACAGGGCTAGCGTAGATTTGAGGGTGATGAAATA
Source organism: Smutsia gigantea (assembly GCA_032199065.1). Classification (NCBI taxonomy): domain Eukaryota; kingdom Metazoa; phylum Chordata; class Mammalia; order Pholidota; family Manidae; genus Smutsia; species Smutsia gigantea. The sequence continues at coordinate 69,082 of JAVSCE010011156.1, forward strand.
GACTCTACCTTTAGTGAGAGGAGTAAAGTGCCATTGCAGAGCCATGAACAAAGGAAGAGGTAGAAAATTGGAGCCAAGTTTGCAAGCCATCCACTGAGCTTTCAGGTTGGTTGAATTTTCCCCACTCCCTACACAATCGCTTTGGTACCATCTGGACATGGCTATTTGGAAAATCATGGCTGTGTAAGAGCGTAAAGCAAGTAGTATTTGTAGTGAAATCTCAGAAAGTTCTCCCAGGATACCTGAGGCACATTTGGGTCACTACCATATTAGATCAGGCCTCTCTCCATTTTAACAGTAGATTTGTCAGATAAGAAAAATTAATCACTGTGGACATTTTGCTCTCATTATTTATAATATGTTATATAGAGAGTTACTAGATCATCTTCTCTTTCTTCTTTCTCCTTTTGGAGAGCATTACAGCTGTAGCACTGTTTGGGGTGTGTGTGTGTGTGTGTGTGTGTGAGAGTGTATGTGTCTCTCTCTTTTTTTTATATGTTTGTAATTTTCCATCTCACATGATAAACGAGTGAAGAGGTTTTACAGCTCATAAAAATAACAGGCAACAAATAGAGTTAAACTTGATATACTTCCTTTTGATGTTTCAATAAGAATGTGTGCTTGGAGGTGAGGGATGGGATGCAGAGAGGGTGGACAGGCCACACTTGGCTGGTGTAACAGTGCCAGGAGAACATGGCTTGTATGCACAGGCAGCCCTTCCATGTGATTCTGAGTGCCAGGGAGAGAACGGTCTCTATATTTAGAAACTTCTGGCTTCAGCCAAACATGAAATGGACTTAGGATGTGGGCTGGGGATGAGGAAGGGAGCACACACATGTTGATATTTCATTTGTTCTTCCCTGAATCAGCAGCTTCATGCAAGATGACCTGCTCTGACGTTCCTGTTTGTGTGAGTACAGACTGGCCTGGAAAGAAGAGGAGCTTCGGTGACGACCAGCTGCTCTGTGACGTGTCTGAGTGTGCCCTGGCCCATGCCTGGGAGCACGGTCTCCTGGTACAGCGAGTGGGCGCCAGCCAAAAGCACCCCGGATTCTGAAGGGCGGGCTGAGCATCCAGGAGCCTTTCCCCATAGAAACCCACAGCAAGGCTGAGGGTGTTTAGGACACCCAAACCAGCATGCCATCCAGAACCGTAGGTTTCAATAAAAAGCCATTTAGAGACATTCTGTACCAGAGACTGCTGTCCAAAGGAAACAGGATACATGGAAAAGTGGAAACCCTATTGTTTACTTGGAGGTATGAAAAGAAATAGGTCAGTGATTTGTTTCCATAGTGACCATTATTGAAATAAGACAAACTGACACCAATACTGATTTACTCTCCTATTCAAGCCCCTTTGAAAGATCACTTTCATTTAAGTTGGTTCTTGAATATAAACAAGAAGAGCAAGTTACCGTTCACAATAATTATCTTTTCCACTTGCAAATGAGACTTTTTAAAATAATAAAGTTAAAATAACCCAAATCCATGCCATTCCAGTTTGCAGGTTTAAATAGAACATGTGTTTTCCATATAGGAATGGTGTTGTAGGCTTCTGCAATTTAATGATAGTTATTAAGGTCATATTTGTTTTTGCTTTACCCCAAACTTCAGAATTTTGATTTGCCGTTGGTGACCTCTGCAGCCACATGCAAGCTTGAGTTATGAACTTGGGCGTTAGAGCTGTGCTCCTGGATGACCGGTTTTGATCTGACCTTAAAATCCAAGGGCAAGATCAAGTACGGAGTATGGAATGCAACTGTATACACGGGGGTCCAGAAATTATGGCCATGTTAGCCATAAAGATGAATCGCTGCCTGGTGCCATCTTCTGAGGAGATCAGTATCAATTTTCAAGGCAGCTGAAATGCCCTGATCAGCCAGGCCGGTTCAGTGGGCGCAGGTGGACCCAACTTCCCAGGTGAGAGGAAATGGAGAAATAAACAGCTGCTCGGCCCACCTCGTCCCTGGACGCGGGCCGTCCAGGACCTGGGTCACAGGGATCTTGTTCCCCACGGTAGGTGTTCTGTGTCTGGACCATTTCTCTGGCTCAGCTTTTACCTTTGTAAACAAAGCTTAAGTGGGTCAGGTCTCAGCTGCGGGATGTGGAAATCAAGTCTTACTATTTGTTCCAGACTCGAGTAGCTGAGTAAATGTAAGGCTGCGTGTGGGTGGTTGGGCGGCGTAGGTATGAGTGCTCTCGTGTGAATGAGTGTGTGAGCACGTGTACATGAGTGTGCACGTGTGTGCGAATGTGTGTGGGGGGCCCACGCGCTCTCCAGCAGGGAGGGATGGGGGAGCCTGGGGTACGCGACACGGGTGAGCTCTTCAGCTGCGGTAAACCTTTAGTTCTCTGGGTCTCAGCTGCCCCAGCCAGCTCGGTGACCCAGGGCCGTGCTTCCTCTCCTTCATCTGCCTTGCGGCAATTTTGCTTCTGCTCCCTGTTCTCGCAGACATGTCGGTGGGAGGAAAAGGAAGACATGATTTCCTGAGGAAGATGGCGGTGAGGGCCCAAGTTGTACCTTTTGGCTAAAATTAGGTGAGATTACCAGTGGATCAGCGTAAAAGTAAGGAGCTTAAGTGGCTGGCTTTGTTTCTGCACTAGGTCAAGGTTTCTGTTTCTTATTTCTGTAGCATAAATGTATTTTTTTTATATTTAAGCAATTACTACTTTCTCTTGACATGACAGACACATTTTAATCCCCGTGCTAGGTGGCAGGAGAGGGCTGTAATGGATAGTAAGAACTTTGGCCCAGCACAGCGAGGTTTATCACCTGTTCTCAAGAATGGAAACTGTTGAGTCACCTGCAGAGAGCTCCGCCCCCGCCTCCTTGGTTCTGGCTCCGCAGAGAAAGCCCTGGGCGTTATTCTCCTTGGCGTTCCCACACTGTCCGTCCCTGAGGGTGGTCTCCCTGTTCCTTGTGGTTGGGAATACAGCAGACACAGTCCAAGTCATTCAAAAAGCGTGAGCCTGGGCAGTTCACCTGTTTCCTCAAAGTGCTGATTCTGAGAACAGAAATCGATCATAACCCAATAATACTTGTTTGCTTTCTAGGAGTATCTGCCAAGTTGAAAACCTATGTAAATGACATATAACCGACTACTAAAAGCACTAGACAAATCCTAAAAATTCCTGTGCTCATTCAAAGCAGAACTAAAATGCCAAGTACAAAATAATATCTACGTGCTGGTTTTCATGGTATTTCTGAGTTTCTTATGAAAGTGTTTCTGTAAAAAAAAAAAAAGTAAACTACCTTAAAAGAAAACTGAGATAGAAGAGAGAGACGTAGGGAGCAAAGGGCCCTAGGGAGGGAGGCTATCTTTGAGAATCTGAATTTTGAAACTGGTGGAGGTATACTATTCCCATTTACAAAAGAATCTTGGTTTATTAAAGAATTAATAGCACTTTAAGTTAATGTATTTATTAAACTCATTAATTCAATTCACTTTGATTTTATTTCCAAATTTGGTATGAAATTATGGAATTATGAAATATTATAGACACACACAGAGCACAAAGAATCATAATAACACCATATACCCAGCACTCGGCTTAAACACATTCAACCCCCTAGTTTTCTTCTTCAGTCACAATGCCCCCCCCAAAAAGAATAGTCACGGTTGTGGATGTAGGGCTCATGGTTCCATATAGTTCATCATACCTGTACAGTATATTCACGCATCCTAAATGATAAATGCCATTTTTATGTGTTTTGAAAATCTGTAGGACTGATATGATACACTGATCTCATTTACGAACAGTATCATACATTTTCCTGTAGGTTTTATCCACAGGAGTCCGTGTCACTGTACTTCACTCATTTCCCTGTTGGATCACGGTGCATCGGGTAGATATATCACAATTTATTTACTATCCATTCTCTGGTCAGGATTCTCTTTAAACAGAGCATTTCAAGTATTTCTCTATTGAAATCTCTGTTTCAACACCTGGTTTTTCTTCCAATCTCCCTACTCCTCAGAGTTACTTTTTCTGGTAATTTAGCCTTAAATATTCAAAGTCAACTTAAAAACAAAATACAAATGATTTTTTTCTGACTATACAAGTGATTCATGCCCATTTTAAACTAAACACAAAAGTATAGTTCTCCACTCCAGCAAACACCACTGTGACCATTTGGTGTATTTCTTTCCAGAAATTTCCCCACACTGATCTACTACTTTTGGTTTGCACAAACCGAATCCTGTTGAAAGAAGTAATTTCCCTTGCCATTAAAAAATATTTGAAAATCAACATGTTAATGATTAAAAAGCATTCCTGCTCGTGTTCCAATTGTTAAGCATTTAGCAGTTTCAATATTCACTCTATTTTCATTTAACAAATGTTTAGTGAGCACCTGCTCCATGTCATGTGCTAGTATCAGGTGTAGAAAGGACAAGAGTGAAAGAGATAAGATTGCATCCTCACAGAACACTAAATGTAAAACTATACAAGTGATTCTATGATTGTTATTGTGACGTGCGCCATAAAGCATACGCTGAAGATACCTAAGACTAAGCTTCAGTGACAGCGAGGCGGAAAACAGTCTCATGGAACAGGGAAGACATCCACCAGTTGAAGAGATAGTCCAGCGGGATTCAGATATAAACAGTGGTGTGTGCGTGTGCGTGTGTGTGTGTGCTTGCAACCTTTAGGTGGGTTCATCTGGGTCCTGGGGGTCTGTCCATTGGCAGTGAGAACATGCTGGGAGGTGGGCAGGAGAGAGTACAGATCATCACCCCTCCGTGAAAACCTGCTTGCTTAAGTCTTGGCCCGTGTTTCTGGTTATCTCCTAAAGAAGGCATCCTAAATGTTGAATTACAGGCCCATGGATTTAAAGGAATCACATGTCTGTATCACCAATGGCTCTGAGTAAAAGGTGGTGGCCTGGACACAGAGTCAGCCTCTGCAGTGCACTGGTAAGCTATTTTTTCACTCTGCAGTAGCTAAGGTGAGTGGCTATGACACAAGTTTATTCTCAGTTATGAAAAACACATTGAGACAGATATTACTAAAATAGCTAAGGTATGTGGGGAGGTGTGTATCTTTGCCATTTGAATCACACACAAGCACACACACACTCTACTTAGGAATGTACTAAAGGAGAATTATGCAAGAGGACCTGGCTAGGGTGGGGGACGCCATGATTTCACTGAAGGACACAAGAGATTTTAGTAAATGGGAAGACACTTCGGGAAAGAAAGGGTCAACATTATAAAGATACTAATTATCCTCAAAGTATTTTTAAAATTTAACAAATTCAATAAAATTGTAAAAAGGATTTTTGAACAAAATAATTCTAAAGTTTATTGGAAGAAGTAGTGTTCAAGAACAGCCAAAAAAATTGGCAGGAAATAAATCCACTCGAGTAATTAGAAAAGTTTCTCTTGATGGATAAGAATGGGATTGGGGGTTGCGGGTGTAGGGGTGAGATAGCAGCTGCTGGTTTTCATGGAGAAGCCCCGACCCTTTAGCTGACCCTGTGCCGATCTGTACAATTAAAGATATACTTTAAAACATAAAAAGAGAATGTTGTGCTGTTTTGAGCTGCATGGGAACAGGCAGACATATTAGTGGGACAGAAGACAGCCCAGAGTTTTAAAAACAATTAAAGAAAAAAATAACACTTTAAATCAGTGGCACAATCGTTAATACTTTGCAAGTAAAATAAATTTAGACCACTACTTCACAAAACAAATATAAAAATAATTGAAAGAAGGAATGAAAAACAAAAAAGACCCACAAGACATGGAAAAAAAATACATACATACATACACACACATACCTACCTACATACATACCTACATATTTACATACATGCATACACACATACCTACCTACATACATACATAAATATCTGTGCTTGGTGTAGTGGTAAAAGAAAACTATACACTAAACGGTAAAGATATTTGAGTTCTAAAAACATTTAAACTTCTATATGCCAGAAAAACATAAAATTTAAAAGCCAATGACCAAATAGGATAACTGTGTACTAAAATAATGTCAGTGTTAGTACTAAATTTTAAGGATTCCTTACAAATTAATAATAATAAACATCCTAATAGAAAAACAGCCAAACAACATAACAATATATAAGAGGAAGAAGAAAAAAGTCAATAAATGTATGAGCAATTTCAATGATCCGATCAAGGAAACTCAAGAGGGATACATGAACAAGCCCACACCGTGCCCAGATCTGCTTCCAGTGCCCATCTCCCCGGAGAGGAACCATGTCTCCTCGAAGACATGACACATTTTAGTGAACATAAACAAATACATCTTGGTGGTCTCAAATAAGGAGGAAAAAAGTGTGCTTAAAGTATGTCTTAAAATAATATCCTGCAGAATGCACAACCAAACATGGATAACATGGATCTGTACTGCTAAAGTTAAAAGTTAGATTACAAAATTAAAAAAAAAACTAAATAAATGTCACACTGTTGCAACAACAGCCTAGGACTTGGGCCATATTTTAAATCGGTGGCTGTCTATTCCCATAGGAGTTCATTCTGCTCTGGAGGTGCACTCCAGCAGCCTTGCCTGGCCTGCAGGGGCCCCGTGAGCCAGAGGCAGAGGCAGAGGCAGAGGCAGAGGCAGAGGCAGAGGCAGAGGTGCAATGACACTAGATGGGGTGCTGCTGGCTTCCCCACATCCCTGGCACAGCTGTGATTTTCTACAAGCAAAGTTAAGAAGCTTCATTATGTTGTAAGTGCAGCAGTTTATAAAAGAGACCAGGCATACAGGGCCAACTGGCGAAATTTGTCTCTTATTCCAAAGCCTTTAATAATTGCAACTTTAAAAGAGGGGAAGCTAAAGGTTATCCATGCCCTCTTCTAGGGAAAGAGTGGGAGACTGCTTTATTATAGTGAGACTCTGTAATTAAGTACGTACAGGCCTGTGTACTCCAAGCTTCTCTTTAGAGCCAGGACTATACTCAATTGGCACTCTGGACCAAAGAGGAGGAGAGGCAGCATTTATTCAGTGCCAATATGATTATATGGAGCCCATGGGGCACGTGTTTGCACTTGGGTTATCTCCAGTAACACACACAATTAATTGTGAAACAGGATTCTGTGGGGAAGCAGAGGTGTAGGAAGACAAGGCTCTTACCCGAGGCCCTGGCGAGCTGCACAGGATAACATGGACATTCCATCAGAGGCTCTCTCCAGGCCCATCCTCACCCCTGCAGTCGTTCTGCCCCACTCTCCAGGTCTGTGAAACAAAGAGTCAGATATTCTCTAAGCACCTTTCTGGCTCTAATATTCTGGAACTCTCTGATTCAAGATGTGTACTCATCAGAAGCTCCCCAAATCCCATGAGTGGGACCATCCTGTTTCCAAACTCGGAGTTAGCATATGAACTCTGTTGTAGGATCTCTGTGCCACTTCCAGAAGCATCCATCCATCTGGAAGGCAGAGCCGAGTATTGACATTTCCAGTGTATTTCATTTGTTTATGGAGGTAACTGAGAGAGAACATTGTGTAATGGGACTCCCAGACTGTCTGGGGTGCAGGAAGATGGGTGAGGACGGTGTGGAAAACAAGGAGAGTGAAGAAGAGACTTGGTCTCTAGACCTCTCACTCCTGTCCTCTGTTTCTCCAGTTCCCTCCTCATTTGGTGCCACGCCCATCTCCCTGGAGCCACCTCCCTTAGAATGATGCCCTGTGGAACCTGCACTTTCAAATTCCCACCATCCAGAATCAGTAGCTGATTCCTTTTCTTTCATTGTTCCCATCTATTATTTTGCAGTGTTGCCTGACTGCTGATAGAACTGGAGGTGACTGGAATAATTCATACTAAGGTGTGAATGGTTCATTGCTGATTCAGCTTGTGATCCCTCTCCCAGGTAACCTTGCACTCTAAAAGAGTTTTCTTCACAGGGATGAAAAGTACAGCATAGGGAATGTAAATATATATTGTAATAACTTTATATAGAGACCCTTATTGTGGTGAACACTTTGTGATGTATGTAATCGGCAAACCACTCTGTCGTACACCTGGAAGTGCCATAACAGCATATGTCAACTGTACTTCAATAAATTTAAAGAGTAGTTGGTGAATCCAAATGGACTTTAAAGGCCAGTGCCACGTTCATTTAAGGAATTACAGGATTTAGGCATGCCTGTGGACAAGTGAAGAGCATGCTTTGCCCTAGTCCCCTTTCTTCTGCATGGAGATAGTACTGTTAATATCATATTTCAAAGCTCTAATTTCCAAACTGTTGATGGTGCACCTCTATCAGGTCAAAAATGAGCACTTACTCTGATAATTTATTGGAGTCACATATGTACGTACAATGGATGCGTCAATATGCTGTTAACTATAAACACACATTTTTAAAGGTGTGGTAAAATAAACACTATTTTTATACTCTCTTAACTTAAAATACATATTTTGCTCTCACTCCAACTTGTTTTGGATATGTAGTAAGTATAAATGTGTAGTCATAATGCCGACTGCTCACATGCGCCAGATGCCGAAGAAGGGATGCGCCAGAGAGCATCTCCCGCCTCCCGCCCCCCGCCCCCGCCCTTCGGGATATCTGAGCGCAGCAGGCAGGGGCGGGGAAAGGCCCTCTGGGTACAGTGTTAGTAAAGCTTGGTTTTATTTGATTAAAAAAAAAGAGCTAAAGGGGTTGTGATGGTTTGTTCCGCACCCCAGCTAATGACGTTGGGGGTGTGTTCACTGCTCTGTATGCCTTATTTAAAATGAGAGCAGGCCCAGATCCATGATTTGTGGAACGCGGGACTGTCAAATTTCTGAGGAGAGGAAACCCTTTTAAGAAAAGGAATACACACAAAAATACTTTGGCAACTTCTATGAACTCTGTTATCTTAGGAACACATGGCGAGGGCCGTCCTAGGGTAATGGACGGAGTCCCTGCAGGGCCCCCGGCGCCCAGAGCAGGGAGGTGGAAGACAGGGCTTCAAGCTGGTTCGAGGAGGCTGCTCCGAGAACAAGCCAGCTTGGGAAAGAGTTAATTTCTCCTTTGCAAAAGGCTGCTTAGTGCACTGGAATTTAAATTTCCTTTTCTGACCCCCATCCTCTTCAAGGGGCCTTCCCTCTTAGAAAACCCTGCCTTCTCTGCTAAACTGTTTGAAAAACAATCTCTGCAGCACTCTGAGCCCAGAGGTCTGCAGCTGATAAGGCCTGGAGTTCAAATGTTTAGATAACATCGCAGGGGTCACCCTGGCTCTCTTTCTTCCCCCCTGCAGCTGCGCGCTGTGGGCTCAAGAGGCGCGGAGCGGGCCGGAGGGAAAGAACAGGCTGGACTCAGGAGAGTCAGTCGCACTGTCAGCTCCTGCCCATTAAAGGGGCCCATTTTCCCTGTTCCTCGCGGGCGAGAAATTTGAGATGGAACTGGTCTTGCAGTAACCTCCGCTGTCTCCCTTTTAAGGCATTGTTCTCAGTGGAAGATGGCGAAGGAAAACCCACGAGAAGGCCGGTAACGGGGTATTTATGGCCCTGAGGACAGGGGGACGCAGGAAGTTGGGGGGCAGGTACCTGAAACAAGGGTTAATAATGGGTTACGGGTGCACTTAAATCGGTGGCAAGTAGGAAGGCCTAAGACAGATTTTATTTTTAAAAAGTTAAAAACATGCTCCTTCCCTCCACTCCGCACTGCCCGCTCGCCGCCTCCAGGGTGGCCCTTCCTCCCGCCCTCCGCAGACCCCGACCGCCCCCTTCCTGGTCAGAGGCTCCTCTGCGGCACGAGCCTGAGGGGCAGCCGCAGCCTGTTTGCCCAGAGTGCCCTGGGAAGCCACGTGACTGGCAGCGGCCCTGTGACTGACTGAGTCTCACCACGTGGCTCCCTACGCTGCCCAATGGCTGCTGTAGGAGGGCGGAGAGCAGGCAGGAAGCCCCAAGGTCACCCTGGCGCCGGGCTGGCAGCTCAGCGTCGCTCTGGGCCCATGTGGCTGTGGAGTGGAGGCACCGGGCGGGTGGGCCTTCCGGCGGAGCCCGCGGCCGGCAGGGAAGGCTCGTGCCCCTCCCTGACAGGTAGGCCCCGAGGGGAGCTGGACTCTCTGTCAGTAGGAGATCCTCTGCAAGCCCCCGTGGCCTCAGAGCCTCGCGTGCCTGGAGCTCTGGCGTGACGGCGGCGGCCCCTGCCCCGCACCAGGCCCTCCTGCTGGCCCTGCGTCCCTCGGCCGCCCCAACCCGCGCAGCCACGGGAATGCCGGCGACTTATGGGGCTTTGGGAAACTGGCTGATGCTGTGCTCTTTATGGGGTGAACTGCTGGCAGACCCCACCCGCAGGGGGACTTCACGCGGGACCGGGAGCCCATGATTTAGGTGCCTCTGCCGCCTGGTGGCCGCATACCTGGATTGTGCTCCAGGGTTTACTTTCTTGGTTCTATTATTTTGAAGGATGAGGGAAATGCTAAGAGTTGAAGATGGAGCTTTCAGCCATAAAATGTCAAAACACGTGGCAGGGGAAAGGAAGCAGTGAGTGTCAGGTCGGGATGGGGAAGCTGGAGGATGTCCAGGCTTCCTAGAACCACGGTTCTGTAGAAATGTGTTGAGTTCCCACAATATCAGATGTACCCAAATGAAAGAACCAGGATATATGACAAAGACAAGATGTCATTGATTTGTATTATTTATCATTTGGGGTTGATTTTCAGTTTTACTCTTTCCATCAAGCTGGTTTCAATGCATCCGATTATTACATCTAAACTGAAATATAGCTAACACCAACCTAATTCCACACTTCCACTGTTGAACTCTAGCCCTTGCCCTGGTCAAGTCTGGAAGGAGCCCCGACTCTGGGCAGAAATAACTCAGCAAAAATGTAATACTTCCTCCCACTCCGGAAAATAACAGCTCTCTATGTCTGTGTTATCTGTGCCTCAGAAAATCAGGTTCTACAATGATTAATGAAGCTCTATGTAAATGTCCTTTTGTTCTTCAGAGTCCTGCACCACCCCCAGTTTGTACTTTATTCAGATTTCTTGAGGTCTTTGACCTTACCTTATGGTAACCCAGTTTAGGGGAGGAGGGCAAAGGTAAAGAAAGGAAACTGTGTGTATCGTAGGTTTGTCCCAGTGCTCCACAATTACAAAGTTCCTTCATTACATGCTGTGAAGTGAAAAACAAGACAGAGTTTATACACGGCTCAAGTTGGACAGCAAGTATATGGCAAGGACAAAGTGTGACCCTAGAGCTCTCTGGATGCAAAGAACAGACTCTTACCAAGCATTTTCCACAGCCTGTTGAGACTCTGGGCTGCTGTCAGGATGCCCGACTGCCTTCCTTGCAACACTGCTCCTTCTCAATGGCTTCATGATAAACCTTCTAGGAAAATGGAATCTTCTACTTCATCTCTGGAACAGAGTGAGGAAGGTTCTCCGACAAGATGCATTAAGTTCATCCTCTCTTTGCAGTAGTAGGCATGAATAAGCTCTGTGCAGGAGGAAAGCTAAGCCAGGCCACAGGATTTAGGGATTCTCAGCCTGTGGATTCAGGAAGCAGAAATCTTAATTTTTAGGGCTGCTCTGTCAGGCACTTGACAGCTTCCTCTTCTAACAACTAAGTGCCATAAATCTCTAGACTGCTGGTATCCAAACTCACATCTAAATGGTCCTGCACACCAGCCATGAGTTGCCACCAAAACAAAGCTGGGGAGCAAGTGGCCCATAAATAAAGCCCCCCTTTCTGACCATGGATATCTGGAGAAAAAAGAAGGCCTGATGGGGCAGCACCACCTATGCTGTGGACCTGCCCTTGGACCAAATGCTTCTGTATTGTAGATGCCCCTGACACCAGGTCATCCAAGGGTCGGGTTGCTGGGCAGCAGCCCTGTGGAAAGTTGAAGATCGGCTGTGTGCTGGGTGCTTTGCTCATTGGTGATGAAGCTACATGAAGAACCGGCCCTCCCTAGTCTGTCAGCTCTGGAAGTGTGCAGGAGCCCCCATCCTAGGACATATCTCAGACTTTTCTAGAATTTCTGTTGGATGGGGACAAGGTAAATGTAGGACAACCTCAGAAATAAGAAAAAGTCTTGCTATATAGGGTGGGGGATTAAACTTTTTTTTTCTGAGAAGGACTGGATAGTAACCATTTTAGTTTTTGTGAGCTATGCAGACTGTTTCAGCTACTCATTGCCCCAGGGCACAGAAGCTGCCACACCATGCCTGAATGACTGGGCCTGGCTGTGTTCCAGGACGACTTTATTTACAGGAAGAGGTGGTGGGTGGATTTGGCCCTCAGGTTTAGCTTGCTGACCCCTGAGATAGGGGAGAGAACAGAGATGTTTCCATGAGACCCAGAACCTAATTCCTGTTCCCCATGCACCAGATCTCTGACGTTAGGTGAACTGTTTGTCTTTGAGTTCATTTCCTCATTAGTAAAAAGGGGTTAACCATGTGTACCGCTTGGAGTTGTGATAACGAGTGCCGAGCGCAGAGTGCGTTTGCAGTAAGTGCAGGGCTTCCCACAAAACACCACGGCTCTTGGGGAGGTTGCCTGCAGTGCCCCCTGGCCTGGTGGCCCTCTCAGTCTCACATGCTCGTCTTTGACCTCATTTGTTGGGCTTGACTCAGACTGATGAAGTATATTTCACTCCATTTGTATTCTAAAAGTAGGTCTTTCCAGACTCACTGACATGTTATTTCAAACTGTCTGGCAGCATTCAGAACTGTGTGGAGTCCCCTGGCAATTTTGTGGCACCAGAACATTGCCTACCCTAAAATTTAAAAATTATAATGGAATCCAAAACAGATGTCCCAAATCTAGGGAGGACTAGAGCAGCATTAATTTGTTCTTTGGGAATGCCCTTCATAAGCATGTTTTTGGGCAGACTTCTGTGATAAGAGCCAGGCTATAAAAGATCTCAGAGTGTTCTAAATACTGCAATTTTGGCAATTTGTGTCAAATAAAACTTGGAAGGTACAGATAACTGAAACAACTGACTAAATTTATGGCTCAACCCTTCACTAAAATATCTGGGTTTGGAAGATATCATCGATCAGAGAAATGAGAATTTGGATGGAAAAAATACTAGATAGTATTCAAATGGGCGGAACTCACAGCTCTGACACTAATCAGTACTTAGTTATTTAGATTCTGATCTGGGGCCAAGTTATAGCCACTCTCAGGACACATTCATATTATCTAATGAGCAGGAGCATATGAGACATGCTACCCCAAATAGTGCGAGGCTTAGGAAATAGAGATAGGACAATTCTGAGCATTGTTTGTAAGTATGAACTACAATAAGAGGGCAATGCCAGTTTTGTATTAAAATCTGTGTCCTTGCTAAGCAAAAAAGCTGTTACAGGGATGATTAAAACTGTGTGGAACTGGTTTCAAAGATCTTGCGAAGGTTGTATGTAGTTAGGAAAAAGAAGAATAAGATTAAAAAAAAGAAAGCTTAGAAGACCAAAAGCTTTGCGTCTAAGATAAGGAACAAGACAAGGTTTTCAGCTCTGCTTTCACCTCTCCTATTTAACATCATATGGGGAATTTTAGCCAGAAAAATTAGATAAGGAAAGAAATAAAAGACTTCTAAATTGAAAAAGAAGTAAAACTATTTCTACTGAAAAATACATGATCCTATGTATAAACCCTAAAGAATTCACACACACATGCATGAAAAACCCTACTAGAGCTAATAAAGTCAGCAAAGTTGCAAGGTATAAAATCACACACAAAAACCACTTGTATTTCTATATACCACCAATGAACAATTCAAAAAGGAAATTAAGAAAACAGTTCCATTTATAATAGCATCAAAAATAATCCCTGGAATGCCCAACCAGATTTAAATCTTAGGAGGTCAGATTTGAATCTACTTAATAGCTGTATGCTGCTGGGTACGTTATTAACCCTTCTGAGCCTCACTTTCTTCAGGAGATGTTTGTGGAGGGCAGAGGTTGAAATAGGGCTTACCTCATTGAAGTGTTGTGAGGATTAAGTGAGATAAATGTGTTATGTGTGGAGCCTGCCATATGGAAGGTGAATTCCTCGTTACAAGCCAGCTAGTGCTGACAAGAACTCAGTATTCCCATGTAGCGTTTGACGTGAAAGGAACCTACAAGAGATGGGTCAGGGATGAGCTTTCCCAGGATTCAAGGTAGAAAGTCACTAGTCGCAGTATTTTATTTCAGTGGAAAGCTCTTGAAAGGGAATGGCTGGAGCTTTGAGAGGGTGATCCCAAGTGGAAGTATCTGGCATTATTGCAAAAAAAAAAAAATTCAAAATATAGCATTTCAGAGGGTTTATCTACAGAGCAGCGTTTGGTCTGACCCTTGGAGCTCTGTGGTAGCTGAGACACTTACCGAGCAAGCGTTGGATACACTGGAGAAACTCTGTTAGCAGAAACGGCTGTTGACCAAGGATTAGGAACTTCCTGCACTGGGAATGTATTTATAGGTAAAGTAATGAGGTGTCTGCTCATGTTGAAAATACATAACAACTGGAGTTAGACCCTCATTCATTACTGGGATGAAAACTTGCAGGCATCTTCACTGGTATAGGAGTTGTTGTCATGCAGATGGCAAGTCGTGGAACCCCTTAGGTTAGTGCCCTTGCCTGGGTCCTGCTTACTCTAGTCTCTTCTAAAGTAGAGCATTGTGGTAGTGAAATGGTCTAACAGTTCTGCATGGCTGGTCAGTGTTGTCTCGCTGTTGTTCAGCATAGTACAGAGAGAGTTGTCTTATTTTATTTACCCTGAGCTTCCATAAAACTGTTTAAAGAAATGGGCTAGGACATTTGAACTAGCAGAGAAACTCATAAGAATATACAGCATATGTGTGTGTGACCATGCATGTGCATTAAGAAAAATAGAATGAAGAGGAAAAAACGGGAGTAATTGGTTTAATAAGTCACATTTGAAAGGAGAAGTCTAGTGTTCAAGCTCAGTATTTCCTTCCAACCACTTGGACCTTCCTTGCTCATCTCAACTGCGATGTGCCTTCACCTACTTGATGCTGTCCAAACCCCTCCCTGGGCTTTCACCTCTTGTCCTATCCCTTCCCCTCTTATCTGCTTCGCCATCGCACTAAACCTCTAATGGTTTCCTAGGAGGGCCCAGCTCACATCTCCACTCCTTTTTTGTGCTTTCCTTTCTGCCTTAAAAGTCCTCTCTTTCACACATGGCCACATGGTACCTATTTCCTCCTACCCTGAACTAAGCAGACAGACTATCCAGGGCTTAGACAGTGTCATAGTTATCTGTAGATACTTGATACCTGGCAAATAAATAGCCCAGGAGCACACAGACCAAGGGGGCCAGCAAGACTGTGGGTGGGTTTCTCCTTGTTCATACATCCACATTACTCAGATCATTGGTGGCTCTCAGCTCACAGAAAAGCAAGAGCCTATCTAGTTCACTGGCACCATTTCCCCATCATAGACAAAATATATTCCCAACGAGTATTTCTCCATTTGAAAATATCATTTAAACATTTAGGATAGTACCTGGAATAAGGGAATGACTCAGTAAATGTTAAATGAGTGAATGAAGAAAAGCTAACCAGTGAAGCAGTGATTAGAGATCATCTAATGGAATATCCTCTTTCTCTGTGTTAAATCACCTCCTGGGAACAGTGAGCAGGCACTTGCTGGGGTACTGACTTTATGATGCATCACAGATTTCAACCTTCAAAATACAGTGCTAGGCCTCACGGCAGTATTTTCAGGAAAGCTGACTTTTATGTATAGGGTTATGCGTTTAATTTAAGTATACCAAGTTTCAAACTATTAAAAACAGTATGGATAAGTAAATAGTGCATTAGTGTAATAGCGTGAATGCCATTAAGATCTTGGCCTAAGAACTAGGCTGAATCCACATTTTCAATTATAACATTACATCCTTGTTAATCATATGATCCAGAAAAGAACTTTGTTGCACAAGAAAAAAAATTACCTAGCAAATCTGAAATTTTGGATCCCCCAAGATGTACTTGTAATACTTTTCTGTGGAAGAAACAAATCTAATTAAAATCTTTTTTGACCCTATGAAGTTGTAACCTCCCAGGTAAAGACCTACTTTTTAATCTGATTTTACACTATTGTTTCTGTACTGTATCTGTACAAGAAATATATGTATTTTCCAGTTCTGCTCCAAGACATGCTTTAAAATAAGGGTCTTTGGTTTACGGATAGAAGGCAAAAATAATTCACCAGAATAAGCATTCAGTAGCATCACTACTTACTAGTAATTCATTTTCTTGTTAGGTTATTATCTTATAAACCAGAAATGGATTCCATTTCTGCTGAATAATGATGCCACTGAAAGTTGTAATACCCTGATGTTGATGCATAAAGGAAGGCTATTTCATGAACATTTTTTGTAAAAAATTTAAAATAGAAAAATGTGCCTTTGTTTCTTGTGTTTTGTTCTATCCAAATACAGTTGTTTGCATGGTTGAGCTCATACCATGTATACAATTCTGTGATGTTTCTGAGATTTGGGGTATGTTTTAAAGATAATACAGAGAGGTCCATGTACCCTTCACCCAGTTTCCCCCAATGGTTACATTATATGTAACTATGGTACAATATGAAAACCAGGAAACTGACATTCAAACAATGTGTGTAGAGCTCTAACTCTTCCCCATGCATATTCTCATGTAACCACCACCACATCAGGATGCAGGACTCTCCCACTACACTGAAGCCTCTGTCTTGCTGCTACTTTGGAGTTACATCTGTGTCCTTGCTGCCCACCATTCCTTACCCCTGGTGACCAGTAATCTGGTCTCCATCTCTGCTCTTTTGTCATTTCAAGAATGTTGTAAATTCAATCATGTGTTACATAAATATTGACTTTTTAAATTAGCATAATGCCTTCACAAGTAGTTGGGTCATGTTTATTTACTCTGTCACTCTGTATCTTTTAATTGATATATTCAGATCATATACATTTAATGTAAGCTTATATGATGGAGCTAAAAAGGGCTCAGCAGTGGGGTCTGTTACCAAAATCCTTCTCAAAGACCTCTTGAGGGGGCAGAGGGAGAAACAGTTTGCAAGAGTCACCTAGGACTCCATTAAGTCAGGAAATGGAAGTAGGTTTAGGGGAAAATATAGGGAATGCGGCTTATCTTGGGAGGGAGGCCGTAGAGGTCAGGATAGAAGGTTGGGAGAGCTCAGGGGAGGTGGGGTGGAGAGAGGAGAAAGAGGTGACCAGAAGTGCTTACACGATGGAACTGCAGCCTGGCAGCAGTATGCAGCACGGTGGGTCACAGAGCCTCCCCAGTGGGATGTGCTGTGCATGTGCGCTGGTATCCCTGGGTCTGTGGGTGACACTTCCGTTGTGTATTGCTTTGTTAGTGTTTCAAATCGCTTGTTCATGACTTCCATTGTTTTGATCTAAGGGTGATTTGTGTATGTTGAGGAGGCTGTATCAGGAATTTGTCATCCATACCTGTTGTTGATAAGCACTCTGTGTCTCAGCTCTGGATGGGCACCGCTGGGGACTTACCAGTGGGAACATATGGAGGAACAACTCTGCCACAGTGGACACTTACACTTTAAATACCAAGAATCTGTGAGGACTTACCAGGCAGGGCCAGGCTGCCCTCTGCTGGGCTAAATAACTCTCTGAAGACCTTGGGACACTCTCCTGCCATGGCAGGGCAACTCTTCATGCTGTGGTGAAGACCAGGCTGTGAAGGAGACCGTCGTGCCCACCAACACTGCCGCCATTCCCCTACTGACATGCTCTAGCCACGTAGGGCTTTGGCTACGTCCTGGCAGCTCTTGGCTAAGCTGGCCCTTCCCAGACCAACTGGTAGAAAGGTGCACTTCACCTAAGTGTGGACTTTATTTCTTTCATCCTCCTGCCTGGTCAGTATGTGATCAATCCACCATGCTTTGGAGTGTTGTATTCCTTCAGCTTAAGGAGACATCATCCCCTGTGCTATTTCCTGTGGAATGTTTTTGTAAGTTATAATTCCCATAGTGAGCCTGTGTTAAAGAAGTTACGGGCAGTCTTAGTTGCTGAGCATACTTTGCCTGAACCAAATGTCTCCCTTCAGTTTGTAAAGCCCGTGAGTTACATGACTATAAATCGTTCCCACTCACAGAAAGCATCACTGGAGGGAGAAGCCCCTAATTCTGCAGTGATAAGAGGGAACCTGAATATCCAAACTGAAGTTCAGCTGCCCATTTTCTCATCGGGTTTTGTAAAGCTTGAAGCTGAGGCTATACCCTGCAGTGCATTTGTCCAGAAGTTCATGGGCAGGTGCCGGGAGGCCTTGAGTCCTCTGATGATCTCAGGTGGCCTAGGGAGAAGGTTCTTAGGAATGCCTCCAAGGAAAGAAAAGGTCCAGCAGTAAAAACGGTAGGCATTGGAAATGCAAGCTAGAGGTCTCATAGAGTGGAAGAGGAAGAAACTCTCTGGAATTCCTTTAAAAGTAGGGAAAATACAACCATGGTGATATTTAACAAAAAAAGGTTAAAGGCAGATATAAAAGAAGCAAATATCAGAAACAAACTAACAGGAGTGACTTCCAGAGTGATAACCTTACAGTATTCTGTTTGGAGAGGAGGTGAAAGCATTGTAAACGGAGGCACAGTCTCACAGCTCGGCTTGTGCGGGTGACGAGCTGCACGCCAGCATGCCCGTGTGCACCAGGTGAGTGGCGCTTGCGTTTGGGTCGGCACAGCAGGAGTTTCCATCCTTACTAGTCAGCTCTGCAAAATTGTCTTGAGGCAGTGGCAAACAACAGTGTAGAACAGAAAAGCCTTTTACTTCCCTTCATTTCAGAGATGAAATAAAGTGTGGTTCATGGGAAATCTCCATGTGGCACCACTGACAACAGAGTGCGTACAGAAGGGTGATAGGGCATTTTCCATGAGATGGCATGTCCTCGGCACATGGGCACAGCTCCACCCTACGAGGAAGAGGGTGGTGGGTCAGCGTAGGGGGAGGGTCAACAAGGAGACTGACCTCACGTTAACTCCCACCTCATCCTCAGTGTTCCCACTGCAGATGGGATCAGAGGGCCTCTCCCAGGCCGTGGAAAGGATACAGCACCATGCTGTCATGTGCTCCTTGCACAGTCTCTCGACAAAGCTGCAAGAAGTGGTAATGTGCTTACATAAACCCAAAGGCCTGCAAGATTGGGGTTTTGTTGAAATCTGCACTAATCCTGGAGCTCGGGCCGCATTCCATGAAGACCTTGTTGAAAATGTCCAGGAGGCACATGTGGGTCTGAGGTCAGTTTGGAAGGTTTTCTCTAAAATATGTTTGTTTACCTGGATTTGAAAGTCATCTTTATGGCACTGCCCCTTGACATCCACCCAGAGCTGATGTTATCTGGAGCCCCCAGGGTGTAATTGACCTTTGGGGTTCCTCTTCCACAGTGAGTACAGGAGTCCTGCCACACTGAAGAGAAAGGTTGAGATGCCGGCCAGGATAAGTCAGTCTTCTGTCCTAAACTGGATGTGATTCATTTACTTGGGAATGCATCATTCCTTCTCCCCAGGGCGCCTGGGGCTGGCAGCCCAGGACATGTTACGTCATGTGTCTGACCTAAGCTCCCTAACTGCCACGCCTGCAGCCCTGGGGCCGGCTGGCTCAGGATGGCTGGTGGCACTCCAGATTTCAATGCTTTTAATGTACTGAGACCAGTTACCCTGCAGCAGTTGAGAGGATTGGACAGTTGGTTTCCTCCCTGCTGCCCAAGCCCTCAAGGGAGAAAGATACCAAGCTTTAAAAAAGAAGCAAACAGCCTTTTCTGATATCTTTGAACTCACTGAATAAATGCCCCACTGGACTGTTTTATCCACCATTGTCCTGTGAGCACAGAGCATGTGGCTGCCATGCATGGCCGGGGGTCCGCCTGCTGCCTGGGTGGCAGCGGCTCCAAGTGCTGCAGTGAGGGCAGCCCCACCATCAAGGGCACGCTGGGCAGGCCTTTTACATCAAGACCTCATAGCCCTGAGGCCTCCAGAACAAACTGTGCCATGTGGATTCATCTCCCATGGCTGCTGAACCATGTTACCCTGGCTGAGTGGTGGGAGACAGCAGGTGTATCACAGTCCTGGAGGCCCAAAGCCCCAGACAGGGTGTTGGCAGGGCCACGCTCCCTCAAAGGCTCCTGGGGAGGGTCCTTCCCTGCCTCTTCCGGCTCGTGGTTGTTACCAGCACTGCACCGTGTCCCTTGCTTGTGCCTGCATCACTGCCACCTTGGCCTCCCCTTCACGTGGACGTCTCTGTGCAGTCTGTGTCTTCGCTGGCCCTCTGTGTGTCTGTGTCCTAATTTCCATCTTCTTGTAAGGACACCAGTCAATGAATACAGGGCCCACCGTAATCCAGTGGGTCTTCATCGTAACTTGGTTATATTTCAGAGACCTTATTTCCTAATAAGGTCACATTCTGGGGTTCTGAGTGGTATGAATTTGGAGGGACACTATCCCACCTAGTGCACGGTGCTCCCTGGCAGGCTCCGCCCCCCGGCTGTACGTCCCCCCAGTACCGCAAAGTGTGGTGGTAGATGCTAAATATCATACAGATTCATTCTGTAAGCATTTGTCAAGAGTTTACAGTGTGCCTGCCATTCTGCTAGGCTACGTGAAAGGTCCCGCAGCACATCAAAGACAGTCGGCCTCAGTGGATTTCACCGCCTCCCCCAACAGACTTCATTTGACCAGTAAGAGTTAGACTCGCAGTGATGAAGGCCATGGACAGTTCTCCCAATTATTGATGTGGGTGGGGGTTGGTCACAAATGGTCACAAAAACATGCCGCAAATTAATGATTTATAAAAAGTATCAATTCTTATCTTTGGAAATGTAAAATATGTTCCTTTGGAGATACAGGGTCCATTGAAGTAGTTCTGAGAATGGAAGGCTGAAGCACCGTAAATTGCTAATTGGTTCTTTTGTCTCAAGATTCTGGAGTGAGATGAGGGGGAAGCAGTGTTTCTAAATATAGTGCAGTATTTTGAGATGTCATGTCCCTGTCTTGCATTCAAATAAAAAGGAAAGATGAAGTTACAAACCTAAAGTTATGTCAGTAAAAGATAGCTTCTGAAAATAGCAGCAGGAATCCTGGGGTGGCAGCCCACTGTCTTGGCAATATCCTGGATTCATGCAAAGAGGCAGGAAGGAAACATGTCACAGAAACTCTTCCAGTGATGACTCTTTGTAGCTCCTTATTGGGATAATAACTGGAAGCAAGTTAATGCTGTTGTTCTTGTTTAGACATGAAGGCTTCTCCTTGCTCACAGCCCTTGTTCAGAAACATATTCATATGAATGAATCAAATTCATACACATATTCATATACATTTCCTCTCTCCTCTTTTCTGTCTCTCCATCATTCTTCCTTTTCTCTTAATTCTTCATTGAATTTTGTTCAATTTGCCTTTTTTCCCAGAGGTACACTTAGATCTGCCCATAGCCTTCTGCAGCCATTCACATTTCTTAGCCCCACAGGCACCTCAAGGTGGGCAGAGTCCCTAGCCAGCCCTTGGAGCAGCAGCATGCCCACAATGACCTGCATGTTTTGTGGAGATGCAGGTCTTGCCTCAGTAGGTCTGGGGTGAGCCTGTGAATCTGCATTCCTGACGAGCTACCGGTTGGGGCCATCTGAGAGCAAAGCTGGAGATTCCCAGTGAGAGCCCAGCTCCCTTGTGGAGCTCAAGTGCTTTTCATTTCCCTTCCCTGGGAAAAAGGCACCAAAGAGGAGGCTGGGCAGGGGGTGCATTCGTGACTCAGGGTGCATGGGCAGGGACAGCACAGTATTTGCAGGGGCGACAGCAAAGTCCTGGATGAGGCTGATGAGGGTGCATCCTGGCTGGGCTTGCTTCTCTCCGGGTTAAAGATCCAGCGGGTGACTGGCCACAGGGTAAATGCGCAGGTGTGAGGTAAGCCTTCAGAGATGTGTAGATGGGAACCCGGTATTCTCTGCGCCCCTGCATGCCAGCGGCACCCCACCTGCACACTTTGGTTTGCTGCTATTTCAGCCAATCCCTGGCTCCTTCTGGGTGGCAAACGTCTCAGAGGAGAGTGTCACTTCCGGACCAACAACGGATCAGGTGCCTGCCATGTCCTGTAAAGGGTCTTCTGAGAAGGAGACATTTTGTTCATTATGATGAAGTTTCTGTATGTGAATGTGGGCCACCCACCATGATTCATGCTAAGGTCGCTTAGGGAGAAAAGAGGAGAGACTAAAAAGTCCAGTCCACCGTTGCCTAGGAGGGGAGTGTGATGAGCTGCCCGGCACGAATGCCGAAACCCCAACTGGAGTCATCGCTGGCTTGCCTCCTTAATGTTCTTCTTGCTGCTTAAATTGTGTTCTCAGAGGCCAGCTCCTCTGAGGGATCAGATCCAAACTGCTGGCAGGATTTTCAGCCTATGACATTTCAAGTTGGAGTGGTAGAGCGACACTTCAACATTGGAAATTTTAAATTACCTGTTTGAATGACAGGTCCCTTTCCTCTCAATACAATGACAGCGTCCTTTGTATTTCTTTAGGGCTTTTTTTCACATTAACGTCACGTGTTACCATATTATGGTTGATGCAGTTGACAGGTGGTTGTAAGTGCAAACAATACCAATTGTTAAAACTGCTCCTCCTATTACTATTCCGATAGTAGTAACTCTGAGTGTTTCTTGACAGCCGAGGAAGGGACAAGGCAAGCAAAGAGGGGTCAGCAACAGCCCCTTCGGAGTGCCTAGGATTGGGTGTTGAGGGGGCCCAGATCCCAGACTCAGTTTCTCACGGGCACAGTGACTGTGTGCCCCAGATTCCCTGGGGCAGCCCTAACTGCAGAAGTCGTGTTTGGCTATATCAGGTCCTGAGTCCATTTGTTGTTGGTCATCTTATGGCAGGACATGTGCCCCTGGCAGAGGTACATGGGGCCTTCTGTCCAGAAGGCTGCTGAGGAGTGTGGGCAGATGAGAGCACATCTGTGCTCTCCAGCTTCAGGACACCCTGACCCTGCACCCCTGGTGCTGTCTCCCCATGGAAGGTGTACGTTTTCAATGACAGATGTGGTGAAAGGGGTTTTCACATAGTGAAAACATGAGGTACAGGAAACGCTCTTTGTGAGCCTGGATGCTGCGGTTTTTGTATTCCTTTAAATATTTTTTAACTTTATTCTGGAACAAAGATAAATTACTTGGAAAGGTTTGCTTTTAAGCTTTGTTGGATGGGACCAAAACAGTGCCTGGTCCAGGGCTAATCTGGCCTCACATCTGAGATAATCCGCCCACCCTGTCCCCCCAGTACACTCAGTGCTCTGTGCCTGTGAACGTGGACTGTTCAGCCCTGCCTCTGGGCTCCAGGCATCTTTCCATCCATGTGACCCTTTCTGGGGGTTCTTTCTCTGGCCCTGGGCAGCTTCTTCACATGTGTGCTGAGCAGTATGTGGCTGAAACCCTGATACAGAGCCTCTGTCCTGTGTGCCACTCTCCTCTCTGGCACCAGCTGAGAATCGTAGCCGCCTGTGCCTCCCTGAACTCTCAGCTCTGTTTCCTTGATTAGGGAGACCACCAGGTGCTGCTGGGGTCCCTGCCCTGCCCAGCAGCCTCCCTCTCCAGGTGGGAAACGGGGCACTGGGGGGCCCGCTCACAGCATTTGCTGTCCCATGATGGTGGTCCAGTGTCTGAAAACCGTTGTTGAGTGTTTTGTCCAGGTTGTGGGGGGGACATGTGGTGACATTATTCATCCTGAGGGAAGCTATCCTGCCAGTTGCCATTCTTGATTCGTTTTTTTGTCATCTGTGTCTCCATCGCTGCTCCAGCTGCCTTGCTGCAGTTCTCCTCGGTTCTGAATCACACAGACTGCGCCGGAGCTTCTCATCGGGACACGTGGGAGCCTGGCATGGAGCTTTGCTTTGGAGAGAGCAGTACAAGCATAGGACGGGCTCTAGCTTTGCAGGGCCTGCAGCTTAGCCCTGGGGAGTCAGTTTTGGGGGGTGGGCCAGAGCCACAAAGTAAGGACTCAGGTAAATAAACCAACTAGTATGAAAAGATCTGTTTTACAGAAGATACATATGCACAGTAATATAAGCACCCAAATATAAGCAGTGAGACATCCTGCTGAGAACAGGCATGGCAGGAGCTAAGGGAAAAACAGTCTGGATGAAAACCTAGGAGGGCCTGAATCTGGCTATTCCCTCACCCTACCTCTGTGCGGTCTTCTGGGGGTGTCACGGATGACCTGGGGTCTTGGCTGCACACAGTAGCACCATGCAGTGCTCTCATGAAGCCAGGGAGTCAACCTTCCCCAAATGTCTAAATCCCTATCTTGACATCTTGCCAGGGTCCTGTTAACCATGTGGCACCAGCCTGCAGGCATTGACTAGCAGCTTTGGGCACAAATGGAGAAAGGAAACTGGCAGGGGGCTCCAGGCCTGCTCACCCTTCCACCTGGAGAAAGGAGAGCCTGCTTGTGCCTCCCAGCGCCTGTGGCTGTCTTCCAGCAAATACAGCGCTGCGGGTTCTGGCCAGTTGGCAAGAAAGCTGCCCTCCGGGGTCGGCAGGGCTGGGCCTTAAATTGCTGGCTGCAGAAAGCTCAGAGTTCTCTCCCTTACAGAGGGCAGTGTAGGAAATTGGACCTGAAAGAGCAGGAGTCTGCTAGAGGTCAAGGAGAGGGCATCCAAGCCCAGCAAGCAACCTGAGTACCAACATAGAGCTGTGATGTGTGGGCCTTTGATAGATGAAGGGGCCAGAGTATGGGTTGTCATTTTAGTTTGCTGGGGTTGCCAAACGAAGAACCACAGTCTAGCAACTATTCTCTCACATTCTTGAGGCTGGAAGTCCAAGATCAAGTGTCAGCCAGGCTGGTTCCTCTGAGACCTGTGAGGGAGAATGCACTTCAGGGCTCTCTCTTGGCTTCCAGTGGTTTCCTGCTAACCCCTCCAGATCCATGGCCTGTAGTTGTATCATCCTTCCATCGTCTTCCCTGTGTGCATGTCTGTCTTTAGTCCAAATGTCCTGTTTTTGTAAGGACACCAGCCTCCCTAATGACCTCATTTTAACTTGACTGCTTCTGTTTAGACGCCATCTCCAAATAAGGCAACGTTCTGAGGTCCTGGGAGTTAGGACTCCACCTTCTCTTTTTCTGAGGGGGTGGAGGGGACACAGTTCAACCCATTATAAGAATACTAGGAAGCTTAGAATGTTCAGGATGAGCCTGGACCCATTTCATATATGATGCCTCAGCTTTGAATCTATGGTGAACTCTTCAGAAACCACTGATAACTTTTAAACAGAAGAATGTCATGACCGTGTCTGTGCTGTGGAGATTAGCCGTGTCCTGGGCAGGTGAGACTGGAGCAGGGAGGACCCATCAGAGCCCACCCGACAGTGTAGACCTGGGATGCTGAGGGCCCAGACGTGGGCAGTAGCAGTAGGAATAGAAAGGGTGCTGTATTTTGAGAGGTTTTAAAAGGGAATTGGTAGAACATGGTAGCCCATTATTTGAGTTCATAGACATGTTAAAGTAAATAGTGAAAAAATGTGTTGGTCTTTCTGAGGCCAGAACCACAGGTGGGGGAAGTGGGTGGTCCAGAGATTGGGTTTCCGGGATTCCCAGGAAATGGGGGTGGGGCCTTGAAGTGCAATCTGACATGCGTCCTCTGAGGCATGGGGAAGACAAGCGGAGGAGGTAAAGGGACACGGGAGCACAAGGCCTAGGCCAAGGGGCAAACAGGAGGGTCGGGAGCAGGGACACGATGGCAGTGAAGTCTCTGGCCAGGTGCAGCAGGGAGAGATATAAAGGCCTCGGAGGTCCTGGGGGCCTTCTGTCCCAGGCGCCCCCGAGCCTTGCTGTGGAGCGCCCCCAGGCCATGGCAGCACTTAGCCCAGTGTCCCTGGGTGCTCTGTGTTTTGAAGTCACTCTTTTGAAAGTCACACAGATGATTGAAGATCACCCCCAGCGCGCTGCGGTTAACTTGATGTGCCGGCTTGGTGGGTCACGCTTCCCGGAGATTTGGTCAGACGGTCTGCATATTCTGTGAAGGTGTTTTTTGAGTAAGATTAACATTTAAGTCATTTAATAATGGACTCTGAGGAAAGCAGACTATCTTGCATTGTGTAGGGGGGGCCTTACAGTCAGTTGAACGCCTTACTTGAAAAGAGTGAGCTTCTGAGAAGAATATCTGTCGGCAGGTGGCCCCCAGACTCAGCCTGCGGAGTTTGCACTTACGGCCCCACGATTGTACGAGCTGACTCTTTAAAAGCTGTCTCTCCATGCCCACCCTGCTGGCACTGTGTCTCTGAAGAACCTGACTGATCACATCATCTTGATCAATCTCAAATGTATTTCCTCGCCCCAAATCGAAAATAGGAATTTAAATTATTGGATTAAAAGGAAAGGTATTAAAAGGCCACATGATTTCTAGAAAAACAATACATTAAATAGTATGTTTTTTGTGTTAGGACTTCTTAGTACCCGCCGGTATCATTCATCAAGTCTCCTTTTCCCTCCCGAAGCTCAGTCCTCCCACGGCAGATGCCCGGAGCCCGGGCTTAGGGCTGAGCTCAGCTGCGCACATGTGGGGCCGTGCGTCATCCCCAGGCTGCTGATGGAATCCTTGGGTTGAAGGCGACACAGAGGAGCCACATTATTTGGGCGCCGAAGTCGCCCTGCCCATGAGGGCAGAGCTGGCTGAGCACCCACATGGCCGGCTGTTGTGTCCGACTGACCCACGCTGTCAGCAAGAAGTAGGTAGAAAGCGGTACCTGGGTGTGGCATTCATTAAGCGCATCTCATTGAGTTTCTGAGGAAAAGACTTCAAAAGGAGGAGGAACAGCAGATACACCTAAGATGCAGTGGGCCTGCTTAATGAGATACCCAAACAAGAACAAAATGCACGCACAGTGCAGTGAAGTACTTTCTGGACGTGGCCATCTGGAAGAGTTGGAGGAGGGGGAGTGCAGGCCATTTTCCGAAGCCTTTAAACATGTCCCCACTGCCCCCCACCCAGCACGGCAAGACACATGGACCAGAGGAGACTAACTGGCTGACTTCCTTTCCCGCCTGGTTCAGTGGCATCTGGCACCCACTTACAGACAAGGAAGCTACGAGAAAGGTCAGAGCCCCTGGCACTTGGATTTGGAGTGTTTTTCAAGTAGCTGATGGTGATGATGATTCATTTATTTTAGTTTAGTTTTAAATTTCTGATAGGTTAGAAAGGCTGGGAAAGCCTGGCAAAATATTCATAATCGGGTAGTAAGTGGAAAAGTACCTGGTAACTGCATACACTTGAATTTTAAATGACTGACTGTGTACTCAGCTATGCACTTACAAGTCATAGACATCATTCATGGGTGGTGAGATCATGAAATTTATTCATTCCTTCTTTTTGTTCATGTGAATTTTCTTCAATGAAATGTATTAATTTGTTATAAGGGAAAACTTGCCATCCTCTAAAAGATAAAATAAGCTCAAGTTATTTACATATGCTTGAAGCATTTATATTTCAACATGCTCAGAACTAGAAAGAACTGATGGACAATACTGTGCATAAGCATGTCAACAACCACTCCTGCGTCCAGGGGGAAGGCCTGTCGTTGCTCGTATGGAGTGAAACCCTGATTCTGGAAATGTCCGTATCGATGTCCAGTGGTGAAGCGCCTGGGCCCGCAGCATGAGGGACAGAGAGACATAGCCGGCACTTACTGTGCTGATGATTCAAGGCAAGCTTCTAGTATCACTATAACCAGTTTTATTTTTTCACCATGAATGTTTGAGGGTGGTGTTCTGAGTCTGACATCAGAATTAGACATCACATGTTCTGGTGCCTGGGAAGACCCTGCCCTGAAGCTCCAGCCTTTCTGCATGAGGTCCATCCTGGCCAGGCCTGGCAGTTTCTGAATGGAGGGACATAGTCCCTTTGCAGTACTTTCCCTGCTTCTCACCCTGTGACCCCTGGGGCCCCCCAGCCCTCCTGCCTCCTTGTCAAACACATCGCCTGTGTGTGGGGTGTGGTGGGCCTAGCATGTTCTCAGAGCATGTTGCACGTACTGGCATTGCACGGGGTCCTGGAGGCCTGCTGCAGGCCCCTCTGACTCACTCCCTCCGTCTCGCTCCAGCCAACAGTCTAGGTCGTCACTTCCTGCCTGGCCATGGGATGAGAACCTTAGCAAAGCCATCCACCCACTCAGTGTTTGTTGGACTCAGCTCGTCAATCTGACATTTCACTGGACATTTTTAGCTCTTGGAGGCGGCAGCAGTAGTCCTGAAAGGAGAGATGTGACATTAGTCTTGTGACAAGTTTTCTCCACTGAGATCCCAGCACCCGTGCAGGTGGAGGTGACATGGGCAATGTGGGCTGCGGGTGCTGATGGCTGTGGGTTTGGACCCAGCGACGGCTGTGTCACTCTCTCCCAGGCCACCTGTGCAATCATGCTCTCTTAAGTTAACTCGCAACTTAGGGTCTCGGAGTACTATTTCTTCTCTTTGAAAGTGTGTGAACAATACAAACACTAGAAATGTTTACTGACCTGGTTTACTACAGGATATCATTATGTACTTTGTCACAAATTAAAAAAATTTTTTAAACAGGCATTTGTCTTTTATATTTGGAGAAAGTGGTGACAAAAGGTAGCAAGAATGCATGCCCAGGGACGGCGGTGACTTCCAGCAGCTTCCCTACTTCATTTACACATTCCTCACGATGAGCCTTCCATGTTAATAGGAGGGTTGGGCAAAATTAAGGGGGGGTAAGATTCCAACAGACTTAGAAATGATTATAATCTCTTGAATAAATTAGGTGTTTTTTTGCAGGTTGGTATGAATGTAAATGACAGCCTTGTAAGTAATAGAATAACTGCATTCCTTCCCCTTTCCTAATTTGAAGTTAGGATTGAAAATCGTTTTAGAAGGCCTGCTTAGCAGGAGTTTGTAAGCAGCTAGTCTGCCTGTGTGATGATGTTCAGGCGACTGAGGAACAGGTGGTGCATGTTACCAGGAACACCTCCCTAACCAGGCACAGATGCCCCTGGTGGTCCTTCTTTGGGGGAGTGTCCCCAGACATCCTTGACAAATGCAGGTGTCTTTTACAGGGCAGCTGGGTTCATCATCAACATCATGCTGCCTGGATGGCTTGGTTAGCAGAGCGCTTCCCGATCTGTCAGTTCTCTGGGATCTGCATGGGAGGTGGGCTTGTAAGTTCCGTTGGGCGTGAAACGCCAAGGAATCCTGGTCCCAAGAGAAAGGGAGGGGGCAGCATTCCCAGGAGCCAGCAGGGAGCTCTGGGGACCTGGGGGAAGGTGCCTCTGCTCCGCACTTCAAAAACAGGTCCCAGAGTCACAGATGGTTGGGACAAAGGGACCCAACGATCACCCCACCCAGCTGTTACTTTATAAGCAAGGAAGTGTGACAGCTTATAATGAGTGCGCCCGTGGCTGGTGGCAGCTCGCTGACTGCTTCCAGGTTGTCTTGCTGGCTTGCATGCTTCGCTGATTGTCTTCCTGATTAAAGATGAGATGCTTCTAATTTCAGGACAGTTAGGAAGTGCGGAGAAGCATCAAGGCAAACAAAAAACACGTGAAAGGTGTATAGCCAACAGAGACAAGCGGTACAGGAGGGAGATGTCAGAGCAGCAGAATGGGCATGCAGGAGGGTCCCGGGCAACCTTTCTGTCCCCTGAGAGCCGCAGCTCACTTTGTGCCCTGGCTTCCTGCTTACTCTGGGGCTGTGTGCCCAGGGCATCCCCTTCTGGGCTCCTCGGCATCTGTGGACAGAAGCTGCGTGGTGTGTTTTCTCTTCCTTCTTGTGAAGGCTGCATCCTGCTCATTCCCAGGCAGGACCATCCAGCCCACCAGCCTGGGGATCCCTTCGATGCACTGCTAGCCGTGATCATTGCCGTGTTCTTCTGACATCCCAACAGAGCTTCCGAACTTCAAGAGATGGCCTGTAAATGTGCAGTTTTAAGGAAGGTGTCTGTGTAAGAGTACAGACACAGTGGAAATGACCAAAATGTTCTAATTTTACTTTCTAAAGATACAGAATCAAAATGATTTCATTTCCTGGACAGTCCTATGGATAGCCTGTGCTAAATTTTTGCAAGCATCCCATTTCAATGGTGGACGGATGGAGGAAAGTGCCAAGGCAGCTTTATGGATTTCCCAACAGCACTCCTGCCAACTGCTGCTTACCTGGTGTGAAGGCTGCCCATCTGGCTCGGGAGAAACATTAGTCAGACCCTTGCTTTAGCTTCCTGTCTGGCTTCTTACTGCGTATCTCTCAAAATGAAGCTCTCAGTCTTAGTATAATGCCAGCTCTCATGTGATTCCAAAAAGCTCTGCTATAAATACTGAAGTTCTGGGGTGATCTTCTCTTTTCTTTCTTTTCATTTCTTGCACTTGAAATAGATTGTAGGCATTCCTGAGAAAAAGAATGTCTTTAATCTCCGAGCATCCCCCTTAGTGATAGCTGCCAAGTGTTACTTCAGAGTGTCTTACCATGAGGCAGTGCTATCTACTTTACTAAATAATATGCAAAACCAGCCTACAACATCCTTTTGGGGTGCACTTAGCAGCGGTGGAAGGGGAGCAAATATCTTTAGTTTCATTATCAAAGGAACTGCATCGTATTTGTCGGTCAGATGAGACTGGGGAAGGAGGGTCAACGGTGCAGAACTGATGAGACACTTCCTGGTGCCCAGCTCTTCCTGGACTTGCCCTTTGCCCTCCCTGGGGGCCTCCTGTGTAGGGCTCCTCTTCTCACTTGCAGCCAGAAGTGTCCCGATGGAGGAGGAGATTGCAAGGTGCAGCCTGCATGCCTGTGGGGCGCGAGGGGCAGTGTGGGGCTCTTGACCCATCAGGGACCCAGAAGACCTGCAGAAACCAAGGCTGCCTCTGCGTCCAGCATTGGGCGACTTTGGGGCCCCGGCAGCATGTGGGGTGCACGTATTGGAGTCTTGTGTGTGAGTGTACGTGAGAGTGAGTGTGAGGTACATAAGAAAACGTGTGCGAGAGAACATGAGAAAGAGGATGTGTGCCAAGATGTGTGTGAGAAAATATGAGAGTGTTGGCAAGTGTGTATGTGGGGAATGGCTGAGATCCGGGGTGTGTGTGAGAGACTGTGGGTGAGGGATTGTGAGTGTGTAGGTGTGAGATTGTGTTGGGGAGAGTGTGTGAGATGTGTGGCAATAAACCATTTCTTCTGGCATTTATCCCACTGTTTCTAAACAGGAGATAAGGACATAGTTTTCTTAGCATTATCCCTTTCCACACCTATTTTTCCTCTCGACTGTGTTCTTATATAAAGACTTGCAGACCCAGGAGCCTGGCATGTTCACATACATCTTTATGCTCTAATGTTCGGTTGGCAGTTCACTTGGAACTGCATTGCTAGGTTGCAGTCGTTCCTCTTTAGAATTTTGAGGTCGTTGGTCCATTATCCTCTAGAATCTAATTCTGTTTTTGAGAAGTCCAATGCTATTCTATTTTCTGAACTTTTTCAAAGTGACCTTTTCTGTGTTTTTTCCTTTCCCTTCCAGGAATATCCTGGGATTTTATCTTTGTCACCACTGTTCTTACATTGCACAGTGATGTTCTTGATGTAAGTCCATTCATTGAGTAGATACTTGGTGCGTCCTTTTAATCTGGAACTTTCCTTCAGTCTGGGGGACATTTCTGGTATTCTTTCTTTTGTGATTTTCTCCTCCATGTTTTTTTCTTTCTGGAACCTCTATTTATCAGCAGTTGGACATCCTGAATTTATCTAATTTTGTCTTCTATTTTCACGTGTTTGCTTACTCTACTTTCAGAGAGATTTCTTCAATTATGTCTAACAGTATTTCTTTGGAATTATTTTGTTTCTAATTTTATATTTTAATTTCCAAGAACTCTTTTTATTCTCCTGCATTCCTTTTAAAGAGCACCTTGCTCATGTTGCATGGATAAAATACATTCTCCTACTTCGGCAAGGACATTAATTATAGAATGTTTTCTGGAATTTTCTTCTGCTCCCTGCACTGTTCCCTCTGAGTTCCTTTGCTCTGTTTGTTTTGTCCCTGTCTCCCATGCTAGCATATTTCCTCAAATTACCTGGCAATCTTCAGTTTTCCTTGTTAATAAGAATAGGTCATGATCAGAAGACTGAGAATTCAAGCTGATTGGAAGCTCTGCGGTTGATTGCTCGTTCTCGCTCTGGGGCAGGAGTCAGAGAACTTTTTCTGTAAAGGACCAGACAGTACATATTCTGGGCTTTGTGGCCCATACAGTCTCTGTTGAAACTACTTCATCCCCACTATGCTGTTGTAGTGTG
Source organism: Smutsia gigantea (assembly GCA_032199065.1). Classification (NCBI taxonomy): domain Eukaryota; kingdom Metazoa; phylum Chordata; class Mammalia; order Pholidota; family Manidae; genus Smutsia; species Smutsia gigantea. The sequence goes on from JAVSCE010011156.1 coordinate 101,258, forward strand.
TTGTAATGCAAAAAAAGAAAAAAAAGCCATAGACAACATGAAAATGAATGAGTATGGCTGTATTCCAATAAAACTTTATTTGCAAAAATCAGGCACTGGGTGGATTTGCCAGCTCCTGGTGCAGAGCCTCACCCATGCCCTCAGCTATACCTTGAGACCAGCACCTCCCTGATCCAGTTTCTCCAGAGAATAGTGCTCCAGTCTTCCGTGTGGGTGGGTATGTTTGGGTGAGCAGCTGCCAGTACACACAAATTATGGCAATACGAGTTTCTGGAAACACCAAGCCTGCTTTTAGGTTTCTCCTTTACCCTTTCTTCCAGAGGTAGACAGTGCCTGCAGACCCTAAGGATTTGGCCACTACTGACTTCCACTAAGCAAACGGAGCTCCATCTTTTTCTAATCACTAAGTCAGGTTCCACTCACCCATCTACTTTCCATGTCTCCAAACTGTATTATCAATTTATCATGTCTACTTTCTTTTTCTTAGGAGCCTGAAACTTTTTTCCCCTTACAGTCGTTTTGGTATGATTTCAGGAGGATACCAAAGTATCATGTGCATTCAATCTGCCATATGTAACCCAAATCCTCCCGGGATGTTTAGCGTGCCGACCAAGGTCTTGGGGAGAATGATGTCATGGAAAGGGAAAAATTTAAAAAGGAAACAGAATGTGAAAGAAGAGAGAATGGAGGGCTGAAAGAAAACATTTATGTTTTGGGGTTTTTCCCCTAAGCACAGAGCAATGAAACATTAAAGCATCTTTTACTGTGGCCTTCATTCTCTCAACAATTAAAAAAAACAGTAAGAAATAAAATAATAAATAGCACTGAGAGAGACATTTTGCCTTAGAGACTGGAGCTGAAATATAGACAGGTTTCTCTAATTCACTTTCTCTATGTTTGCACTCAGAGAAAGCCAAAAAAATTGTACTAAACATGAAATACAACTTTCTTTCAGAGGCCATTACTGGTGACAATAGTATTATTTCTGACAATATTGTAGTCTTTTCTCCTTCCTGGGAAATTTTAAGGCAGGAATAACCCTGAGATCAGACGCACAGTGCTCACTGCTTTGGGATGACGTGAGTGTCAATCACTGTAGCTGTCTGCCAAGGGGGTCTCGTCTCACCCATTCAGAAGCAGCGCACGGGTTCTCTCTGAAAGGTTCCCAGATCAGGACTTAATGCCATCATGACTAATTTTATACAGTTAAAATGCCATGGGGCGCTTTCAGAATTAAATAATTGATTTTTAAAGCTCTGCTCTTTAGAGAAAGAAGAGAAAATAACAATGCTCCAAAAACAAACGGGTAACATCCCACTCCCCACCTCCCTTCCTTTGGTCCGTCACACACAGCCATGCGCACATGTCAAGTGCACACACACCCCCCAAACATGCCTCTTTCCCCTGGCACAAAGTTCTGTTATTTAAGGTGAACTAACTTAAAATTTTAGTATATCTGAACACTGACTTTGAGGAGGCCTGGGGCCAGATGCTCAGGGACCCCGGAACTCCCCAGTGCGAGGGGCCCGAAGGCTGGAGAGACTCCCACGTGCTCTCCCCCTTGCGCTGTGTTGTCCCGGTTCTTGGCTGTAGGTGGAGTTTAGCTTGACCGTTGGTTTTTCTGGCTGTTGTCAGAAGGATGGGGCAAAGGCAGGAACAAGCTCATTAAACCCACAAATCCAAGCCCAGACCTGCTCTCTGCCTATTTGATGGGCTCTCTGTCTTACACAGGAGTTTAGCGGCTTGCTCAAGGTCACCCCAGGAGGTGATGGAGCCGGATGGGAGCCCAGACATCTCTGACAGGACCGTGGGTGCGGGCTTCTCGGGGACCAAAGCCCCAGGGCGCTCCGGGGCTGATCCGAGGAGGCAGGGCGGGGGGAGGGGGGGTGTGTGCGCTGATGCCTCCTAGGACTTGCGCGCCGGAGGAGTCCAGCTGGATTGCGGGTTCTCGGCCCGAGTGCCTCTGCCTGCGGGAGGCCACCTGACCTGGCCGATCTGCGGCCTCCTCGGCGACCCAAGGAGGACCGGCCAGACAGTCCCACAGATCCTGTGATTCCGACGTCATCATCTGTGGACTTAGTTGTGATCTGTTGTTGTTCAACGTATTTTCTGTGAAAAAGAACAGAAACTTTATTTAAGAAAGAAAACCCTGTCAGAGGCCAAGTTATCTAAGTTACAGGAGGTTTCCACATGGCTTTCATTAATACACTTAATATTACATGCACGTTTCAAACTGCTCATCAAACTGACAATCTTCTTCCTTCAGCCCTGTACCCAGTTCAGCACCATGTCCCACAGACTCTACCACCCTCACACCTAAATGCCCAGGGTCAGCCTGCGTCTCCCATTCGCACCTCCTCCACCATCGGCCCAGCCACCTTCAGGTCCATGCCCGCCTCCCTCGACCGCCCGGCCAGGGCAGCCAGGGCAGCCAGAGCCATAACTTAAGACATCAATCAGTCGTGACTTGCTCACACTCACAACGCCACCACACCGCACTGCTGCAGCGCCTAGACACAGCTCTCCCCTTCCCTGGCCTCCTGCGCTATCCTGCAGCTTCACGGATGTTCCTGCTTCTCAAACAAAGTCCAACTTTTCCTACCCTTTGAGCCTCTCTGATTATTAAGGTAAAATTCACATAAAATTAACCATCTCAAACTGTAAAATTGAGTGTCATTCATGTCTAGTCCAGAACCTTTTCATCTTCCCCAAATGGAAATCCCATCCCTGTAAGTAGTCACTCCCGTTCTCAACCAGTAATCTACTTTCTGTCTCCACCAATCTACCTATTCTGGACATTTCCTGTAAATAACTTAGGTGACGTGGCCTTTGGCTTCCAGCTTCTTTCATGTAGCCTAATCATTTTCGGGTTCGTCCGTGGTGTGGTGTGTGTCAGGACTGCATTGCTTTTTATGGCTGAATAATAGTCTGCTATCTGGCTAGACCACAATTCACTTATCTACTCATCAGTTGATGGCCATTTCAGGCGCCTCCACCTTTCAGCTATTGCAAACAGTGCTGCTCTGAACATAGCGTTGTGTACAAGTTTTGTTTAAGTCCCTGTTTTCAATTCCTTGGGGTGTATACCTAGAAATGGAATTGCTGTGTGTTAGGACTTTCTGAGGTCCCACCAAGCTGTTTTCCATGGTAGCTACAACCAGTTCATCTCCCATGAAAAGTGCCAAGGATTCCAGTGTCTCCACATCCTTGGCAACGTTTGTCACTCCATTTTTTGACCGTAGCATTTGAGAGGGTGTGAAGTGGTATTTCACTGTGGCTTGATTTACATTTCCTTATTAACTAACAATTAACAATATTTCATGTGCTTACAGGCCATTCCTATATCTATTTGGAGAAATGTCCAAGTCCTTTACCCATTTTTTAGTTGGGTTGTTTGTCATTTTAGTTTTACGTCGTAAGCGTTCTTTATCTGTACTAGTTAGATCCTTACAGGTACATGACTTGCAAATACTTTCTCCCATCCATGGGTTGTCTCCATTTTCTTGGGACAGTCCTTTAATGCAAAAAAGGTTTGATTTTGACCAAATCTAATGTATCTATTTTTCTTTTTCTTGTGCACGCTTTCTTGTCTCAGCTGAGTCTGCTGGGATTCTGATAGGACAGCACTGAATCTGCCATCACTCTGGTGATGGTGCCGTCATGCACGGTCATAACAGTGTCAAGTCTTCCATTTGCCCAGATTTGCGCTTAGCTCTCAGCTCAGCGGACTCTGTCTGCTGTCATTCCTCTCCTCGTGCGCACACACCACCATGCAGTACTTAATTCACCTGCCTGCTTGGTTGCTTCTGCTCAGTCTCCATCCACTCAAATGTAAGCTTCTTGGCAGTAGCCACACCTGTTTGCTCACGACATCATTCCAGCATCTGGAATCGCGCTGGCACCTTGCAGGTGCTTAGTAAATATTGGTGATGATGAGTGAGTGAACAAATGAGAACCAGCTTGGGGAACAGGGCAGGTTAGCCAGGGAGCAGAGCTGAAATGGTTCTCCCTTCTGACCAGAGCTGATGGGCACTGGATTCGTGCTCCTGACATACAGATGCTCACAGATGAGCCTTTTTCTCTCTTATGGCTCTGAGCTTATTAAATGTAGATTCACCTTCAAGCATTAGCCATAAGAAAGTAGGTTGAATTGATTTTCATAGTTAAGAATTCACTAAAGACACCTAATTGTTATTACATTTACATTTCTTCCCATTTTGCCCTAAATTGTGTATTTTTCATCAACCTATCAATGCAACTAAAAGTTGAATGAAGTGAAAAGTGTGTTTCCTCCTTCATCTGTCTATAATCCCTATGGGAAGACGAGCTATTTGAATCTAGAGGCCATAACCATGGTGTCTCTTGTCCTCCACATGATGAAGTGGCATCCGGGCAGTGGCTCACCCGTTCCCTGCTCTTGTTCTTATGTACCAGACACCCGCTTGCCAGTGGCCTTTCTCCTTTCACTCACTGACTCTCCACCAGCTCAGCCCCTGGTCAAGTAGGAGGCATGGCATGTAGGGTGTGGGCGATCGTGGAACAAGCCACCCAAAGGCTGGTCATGGCCTGAGTGTGCAGGGCACGGCTGAGACTGAAGTTCCCAGGGCATGTGGGCCTAGACCCACAAGGGCTAACAGAGAGAACATCCCCACAGCACACATGCTGGCAGCAAAGGCGAGCCCAGATGCTGGGAGACCGTGGGGCAGAGAGGCAGGTGAACCCCCAGAGAGGAGGTCATCCTAAACCCAGGGAGCTTATAAAAGAAGGAAGAGATGGGCAAGTGCCTGGGTCCCACTGGGAAAGATACGGGAGTCAGTAGGAGGGACAGTGGTGGCCTAATTTCTGACGTGCTCTGCTCTTGTGTAGTCTTGCTTAGAAGGTGAGGTAAGATGCGCAAATACACGTGGATGCAGAGAGACGCAGATGCTCGGTGCCAGCCACATCTGCTTTTGGTGGAGTTCCTAGAGGTCCTGACCGCCAGCCTGGAAGTCGTGACCACTGTCAGAGGGGGTGATGTCTGCATCTTGGGCTCCTTTGGGAGCCCCATCCTTTTGGTCGTGTGCCAGCACATGTGCCCAGTGGTGTGCCCTGGCTGGACCGCATTCACACCGAAGCCGGGGGCACTCGGGGACGGCTGGAGAGCTGCCAGGGCTCCCACTGCTGGTGCCCTGGCTGCATCCTGCCCAGCATGCAGAGCCCCTCCCGCTGCCCCCAGCCAGGTCCTGCTGGCCCTCAGGTGCTCTCCCCGGGGCAGGGGGGTTCCCTCAGGCTGGGTGAGTATCCTTGGAGAATGCCATGTTCTTTACTCTTCTGTTCAGTGAGCTGGTCTAGCCCAGAAGGAAGGGCACACTGGAGAGTGGCTTTGATGGGGGTGAGAGGACCAGTCCGCAGCAGACCAGTCGCCTCATTTGCCACCCGCCCCCAGGATTCCAGGCAAAGGCTCAGAAGAATGAGGCTCACTTCTGTGTTAGCAGCTTAGAATTCTCCTGTTTATGAACAGACCTTGGTTTTACTTGAAAAATAACAACTGTTTTAACCAAGGATCTCTTTGATAGGATGTTATAAAGCAAGTTAGGTGGAAGTGAAAATTCATGGCTTTCTCTTTTAGAAGGGCTCATATACTGACCTCCCAGGAGGGCCAGATTCTCGCACCTGTACTCCTGAACACCCTCTCATATTGTGTCCTCAGTCTGCCTGTCTGCTGTCTGGGCATGGGCCTCCCTCCAGCTAAATCATGTATGGGACAAGAAACCTTGGAGGAACCCAGATATAGGCCCTAAGTACGAGTTCAGGAGGAGTCACTGATTTGGTCACCCACACAAATCATTCTTTTGTGGATCTATAACTGAAACATTGTCTTCAAACTCCAAGAGGAAATTGCATGTGATATATAGATGAAAATGAAAAGCACGCTTCTGCCCAGGACATCATGAGAGCTCGGGACAAGTTTGAATCTGTGCACAATAGGGCCTTTCACACTTCAGGGCGATTGAAATGTCAAATAATTCTCAAGGCATAATATGTGGCTTGTCAATCCCCACAGAATTCTTCATGTTCTTTGTACAGTGGAGATAGAGTTGAAGCCAGGGATGGTGAGAAGGAGACACTTGTCCAGAACCCCTCCTGCCTCCCATGTGTGCCCCACAGCCCCAAGAGCACACCATCAGGGCACGTTTCCAGACTTGGGATGAAGGGGGCGGGGCCCAGCAGCCTCGGGTTGGACTTGCTCCCCCAGGCTGTAATCAGAGGCGATGAAGTGGTTCACACGAGTTACTAATTAACCACTCTGGCAATACTCCCAGTGGTTAATACATAAAATATAGATCAGCTAGGGCAGGGCAGTGACTCCACTCCCGCAGCAACAGTCAGAGCGGAACAAGAATCCGCGCGAGAAAAGGATGAAAAGGCCAGTGAACAAGTGGAAAATGTCCAACCTCACAAGTTGCTAAAGTGAAAAAATATATATATTTTTCACATAACTTTTTGCACTATGCAAGATGGCAAGGATTTCTTTTTGCCGAAATACTGATGCTGAGTGTTAGCAAAGATTCAGGAGGCAGCACCACGCTGCTGCTGGGAACACCAGTGACAATGGTCTGGAGTGACTCCCGCTCATCAGTGGGGACCGAGGTGTGGCTGCATGTTAACCATGTACCCGTAGGGGGCTTGTGTGCAGTATACGGTGTAGCTCCTGCCCCAGGCCTTCCACAGGATGAAAACTTAGAACAACCGGATGTCCCCTCACGGGGGTATGGCAGAGACCACTAGGGATTGTCTCTCTTTTTCTCCCTTCCCTCTGCAGCGGGAGAACTTGGTTATGTTTATATGTTTTTTTTCTTACTGGATTCGTGTGCACCAGATTGAATTATCTTTATCCTGGATTCACGAACATTATTGGGGTTAGCTCCTGCATGGTGCTTTTCATAAGTTTGTGCCTTTGTAATATGTAATAAGCCCCTGTGAGTTCCCTGCCCTCCTCCCGGGCAGCCCCAGGGTGATCCTGTCCTTGTATCCCTTTTCACATCACATTGCATCATATCATATGTGTGTGTGTATATTCCAGAAAGTAAATTTCTAATTGATTTTTAATTTTGCAAAAGAAAACTATCACACTGTATGTCATCTTTGAAACTTGTTTTACTCATTGAGTATTTGCTGCTGAGACTCGTCCATATCATTGTGTGTTGCTGTGATTTCTTCACTCTGACTGCTTCTGTTTTCTGATGACATCATGGTTTATTCACCCACGTTCCTGTCGGTGAGCATGGGAAAGGTTTCCCGGCTTTCGCTCCTGAGAAGAGCTGCTGTTGCAGAATGAATGTGTACACATTCCCACCCACACCGGCTGGCACACATTTGCAGCTTTTCTCTATTGCATTAGCTTCCTGAGGCTGTCATAACAAAGTACCATGAACTGGATGGTATAAAACAACTGAAATTTATTGTCTCAGTCAGTAGGCCAGAGTCTGAAATCAAAGCGCTGGCAGGGCCTGCCCCTGGGGAAAGATCCTTTCTCTTCTCTCCCAGTTTCTGGTGGTCATCTTTGATTCCATGTATATAACATTTCTGACATGACAGAATTTTGGAAGTGGAGACCAGAGCAGTGGTTATCAGGAACCCCTGAGATGGGGAGTGAGAAGGTAGGTGGGCTACCAAAGGGATCCTTGAACTGTCAGAGCTGCTCAGCATCTTGACTGCGGTTTGCAGATACACAGACTATAAGGTCATAAGATTGTGCAGAACTTAATACCCACAGGTGAATGCAAGTGAAACAGGGGACTCTGAAAAGATCTGTGTATGGCACGTTCCGGTTGTGATATTGTTCTGTCATTTTGCAAAAAAATGTCAGCGTTCAGGATTAAAAAGGCAATTTGTTTACCCCATTTACCCCCATGTTTGTTTATATCATTTTGGAAGAATTGCTTGCCATTAGTACATGTAAGTAAGCAAATAAATATATGAACAAATCCTGTTGCTCCCCCTCCTGGGAATGCTGCATGAACTTGCTCATTAACAAGCAGCTGAAATGAAAAAATCGGCTCTTGGCATTAGGAGCGCCCTCTCTCGGGACGTTTAATCAGGGCCTCATACTCAGTAGCCCTGCGTGTGTTTTTCTACCCACAGCAGCTCAGTACTGTGGCATTTCTCTTTAGATTAACAGTGGCCCCCAGGTTCAGCAGCTCAGGAGGATAAATGGCTGTTTAGATGAGGACTCCCACCCCACGCCCCAGGGATGCCCACAAGTCAATTAGATGACACAGAGTCAGGTATGCCCACCAAATCTGGGACAACCCATCCACCTGGCTTTTTCCAGTGCAGTAAGTAATGGCTCTATGCTCCATTTTAGTTACAGAAATACTTCCTTCGGGTTTGTGTAAGCAACTGTGGCTTCATTCTCTCCTGTTTTCTGTGGGTGACAGCAGCTAGGAGGGGGACCTCTGTGAGCGAAGAAGCCTGCAGCTCGCTCTCGTTGGTTTCAGTGGTTCAGACACAGATTCTCCCAGGGCGTTTATCTGCACCCCCACTCCCAATCCTAAACTCTCCCCGTGCTTGCAGAGTACAACTTAGAAGTCTGCAGTCCTCTTAAAGTGCCCAGCAACACCAGGGCAGGAGCCAGCCTGAGCTGGAGGGAACAGGGAGGAGCCTGCGGAGGGGCCAGCCCAGTGGGGATTCAGGGATGTGTGGGGTCTGCGGTGGCCCAGCCCAGGACGTGTGCCTGGAAGATGCGGCTTCTCATACAGCAGAGCACCCTGCTGCCTTGGGTGTTCCCGCAGGTCACCATGTTAGTTATCTCAGTGGCATGAGTCAGATGTTAAGCCGCAGTTGCACAATTGAGGAAATAAAGTCTTAGCCTGGCCATCCAACTTGCCGGTGGCCCCACGGAGCTGGTGAGGTGGCTGAGCCACCCCTGGTCATAAATGATGCGTCCCGTGGAACCACTGCGGGCACCCTCCTCCCACGGCTGCCTTCCCAGCCCAGGGCTGCCGCCGCGCACCACGCTCCCCCTGGCACTCCGGCTGCCTCTCCAGCGGCCTGTCCTCTCTCTGCAGTCATTGCCGTTTGCCTGTCTGTCCTGAAACTTCTTGTCTTCAGTGGGATGGATGAAGGGAAGGTCTGTCCATCTTGTAGAGTAAAAAGCCTGACCTTTAGGGGACATGACTACTGAATGCCCAGAGGCCCTTCTTCGGCTATTACTGGGATTTTTTTGTTTTTATTTCTGGGTTTGAGGTCCTATTGCAGATGACCATGGTCAACAGAAATGGAGTCACGCTGTATCTGTGCATGCACAGTTTATGCTGAGCTGTACTAGGTTGAAATAAAATACTAGTAACTGGCCAGAGGCCACTTGTGGACAGGATTCACGCTCATTTTTCACCTTCCGGTGCTGTTGACCTCTATCATAGCCCAAGGCCAACCAAGTCCCACCTTTAGTTTTCCTACACCACAAGGCATATGCGAGACTTCTGGCTAAGAGGGTTCTGAGTGCAGAACCAGCGTCTGCCACCCCAGGTGTGGGCTCCCCCCGCACTGTCTGCACCTGCCCCCTGGATCTGGGCTTCCTAGGCCAGGAGGCCTTCGGCCCTCGAGCCTGGCTGTCCCCGGTGTCTGGGTCTCCCTGGGCACTGGGTGCCAGCCCCTCTGTCTGGACCCTCACTCTACTTACAGCCTCTCACCTGGCGCCTGAGCCAGACCAGGTCCCGACGGAGCCTGCAGCCATGCCTTCACACTCTGTCCCCCCGCCCCCATCGCTGAGTCTGTCATTTGGTTCCGCCCCCTGCGTGTCCATGCATGCCCCACCTGGAGGCCCTAACCCGGGCCCCTCTCGCCCTCCCCTGAGGCACTCTCTGGGCCCACTCCCCACGCCAGTCACTTTGCAGCTACCGGGGCCTAGGCCTGCTTGACTGGGCTCTGCCGAGCTGCAATCAGACAGCACCCTGCTTCGGGGGCAGACCGCACACCCTCCCACATTCACAACCCAGCAGTACTTGCTCAGGAGGCCAGACAATGCGGCTCTGGGTCAAGGCCATCCGGGGACTTTTCCCCTCATTCCCAATGGCATGATTATGATAGGTGCTCTAAGCGACTGGCAAACCTCATATCGACTCTTCCTAAAGAGTGAGAGGCATTTATGGTGGGAAGGGCCAAGCAGAAGTCCCTAAAGCTGACCCCTTCCCTTCCAGCCCCCACCAGGTCGATCTGGAGCAATACCACATTCTTGAAAAGCTGTGCAGCTTCAGGGCCACTGCTGAAGACAGCATAGGTGAGGCAGTCCCCATCACGTCCTGCCAGGCCATTCGTCCACCTCCTGCAAAAAGCCAGACACATGAATGATGGTGATGATGACCGTAAGCTGCGGCAAGGGGACACGGTGGCCAGGTTGTGACCCAGCTCCTCCTCCCGGCCACCGCACACCTGTGCAGAGAAGCCACAGCGACAGGGAAGGATGTGGGCTGCGCCTCGCCAAGGGCGGGCTGGCCCCTGCCCCTGCCTAGCGCATGCTGAGCCCATCACAGGAGGCCGAAGGAGCCCAGGAGCTGCTCGGGGGCAGCATGGGTGTTCCAGTTGGCTTCTTACCCTGGTGGGAACAGTGATTTGTCCTTCCTGGAGTAGACCACTCTTCCAGGCAGTGCGACAGCGGGGCTCCTGAGGAGCCTGCTGTGTCCTCAGGCTTGTGCTCCCAGGCAGGGCAGGGCTGGTCATGCCCCTGGGCTTTCTGACCGTCACCCAGCAGGTGGCTCTGCCGTGCACTTCATGAGGCTCCTGAGAAGTTCCCCACAGAGGTCCATAGTGGCCCCATGCAGAGAACACATCCTCGCACTGGCCTGCCGTCCCTGTTCCTGCTCTAGGGTCACGCTCCCAAAGTCATCACCTGCTCACTAGCATCGGCCACAGGCTTGGCTTTTGGCTGAACAGGATGAAACACCAAGGTACGCGACAGGTGGAAAACAAGGGAGTGATGGAAAGGGGTGTCCTGTGCCCCCTGATTAGGAGAAACGAATCCTCTCAGGGCCCTTCCCGGGTCTTGTGAACACATGCCTTGCCTGACTTTTTGACACTGCTTTTGCCTCTAAAGAAATTGTCCCTCCCTGAATGCATGAGGTCCTTCGGAGAGCTGAAGAGCACGAGCCTCTGAGGAAAGGCTGGCGATGAGGAGGAAGGAAGGCTGAAAGGCAGCGCAGGGAGGCGTTCCGGGAGCTGGGGGTGCGCCGGGCCCCGAGCCAGCACGGCACCATCCAAGTCTGAGGCTAAGAAATACGTCCTTGGGCATACTGACGGCTGCCCTTTACTGCAGGTACCTGCATGCTCCGTGCTGCTGTATTTTACATACACTGCTTGCAATTCATGACAACCTCCGCGGGAGGCACCAGGGGCCCCTGGCCATGTAGGCCAGGACAAGGCGAGGTGATCCCTTGGTCCACTGGCTCTCCCGGCGCCCAGAAGGGCCCTCAGGGTAGCCTTGGACGGTTGATGTTAGTTGTTCTAAAGTGAAGGCGAGTGTCTCATTTAAGACTGAAGTTTCCATTGGAGATTTTTCATGGTGTTTTGTTCGTATTCATTTCTGTCACTAAATGTGTTTAGCCTGACACATTGACACGCGGTATGTTCGTCACGCGGTGGTCACAGTAACCTCAGCTGGGCTGGTGATTTTCTACCTACAAGTTGTTTGCTTCAGATCTCAGCTGAGGATAAAGTGCAAGGTTCAGTTTCCTTCCTCTTGTTAGCTAAATGTCAGACCTGATATATTGGCAAAGTTTTTATGTAGCAATTTCCTGTGTCTTAAAGGTAAGCTTCAAAAGTCATTGAATAGTGAAAGTGTCAGAACTAGAGAATATTAACAGTCACTTCTTTTAGATTAATCAACTGATCCCCCCCAAAAAGTGACTTACACAATGAAAAAATAACAAATTACCCTAAGAACACTAGCCTCCTGTTTCCTATCCAGTTTCTTTCTGTAATGCCGCTGTCAGAATAGCTCTTGCAAAGAACTGCTATGCCATAGAAAGTTACATGCCTTTGCTATACATCATTTGAAATTAAAACTCATGTTTGTTAGTGTCCAAAACTATGCTATTACCAACACCTACCTCTGGAAGCAATAATTATATTAAGGTATCTTTATGGACTGAATGTTTGTGTTCCTCCACCAAAATGCACCATGGGTCATAATAGCCCATCTGTTTTAAAATAGAGATGACTAACCAAGGATGCAGTCTGTGAGAAGTGGATTTTGCTTTACTTACTGATGCACTAGAATGAATCTGAGTTATTGCTACTATTTCGATTTAATTGGGAGGTTTAAATTACATTTCCCAAAATGTTTTACACATACCACAAATGGCATAGGAAATTATTTTAGGTGACATTCCAACAGATATATTTTATTTAAATATGCATATTTTTTCTATATATTAAAATATATTGCAAAATACACATTTGACAAAGAACTGGTACCCAAAATATACAAAATTAAACAGATGAATACAATTTCAACCTCACTAGAAATTAGGAAAACTCAAACAAAACCCCACAGGTTAGCAAAAAATAAATCTGATAGTACCAGGTGGTGATGAGGATACAGATCACCAGGAATTTTCAGACACTGTTGGTAAGAATGTAAATTATTGCAACAATGTTGGAAAATCATTTTAAACTGCAGCAACTTCACTCCTAGAGCCCACAATATTTATATCCACAGGAAGACATGTATAATCAGAGCAATATTATTTGTAATAGCTAAAAAGAAATTAGAAACAGCCAAAGTTTCCTCCAGAGAAAAAAAATTATTATACAATGGAACTGTTTATAGCGGTGAAAATGGACAAAATACATATGTCATCACAATATTGAAAGAGAAAATAGATGCATAAAAAAATATATAGCATGATACCACTTAGATAAAGTAGGCAAAACAATACCGCACTTAGCTGAGAGATACAGATGTAGTAAATGGATAAAGATTGTCCTGCCTGCCAGTGGTAAACCCCACGTCTGTCTCTGTGGGTTACTTGTTGGAGGGAGGAGCAGTGGGGGGGAAGGTGGCACACACAGGGCTGCTCACAGCGATGAGGGTGCGTGGCACGGGCCGTGAAGTTGTGCAAAATAGTGCTTGTGAGGACACAGGCCTCCAACCCTGGCATTGTGGTAAGTTGGTGATGAGTATGTAGGAATTAGCAGCAATTTTATGCCCTTTTATGCAGTTTGGTATGACATAATAATGCATTTTAAATTTATTTTAAAATACACAGTGTAGGAATTAGACTATCCAAATATTTTAGCTCAGGAAGAAAAAGGTAATCGAATTTCTTAATTTTAGAAAGATAACGCTGTTGGCAGGGCGGGAGATGGAACAGTGAGGGGGCATTTGGAAACGGAGGTCAGCTGGGAGACAGCAGCCCGAAGGCCAGAGGATGCAGGTGAAGACTAGGCTCTGGCAGCAGGGCCGGCGGTGAGGCTCTGGAGACAAGAGCGGAATCCGGAATCCGAGATGAGCTGCAAGGAAAGCCCCGGAGGCCGGAGAAGCAGGGCCTGTGCAGCTGTGCGGGCAAACGCTGCCTTAGGGACCCAGAGCCCCCACACAGAGGCGGGTTTGATGGGGAGGAAGGTTCGGGGGCGCAGATGTGCTTTGATGCGATGCTCGGACTCGGGGTGGGAAGGCCCGCCCTGTTTGGAAGCGTGGCTCGGGAGCTGCGGGCTGGGGTAGAAGTGCGCGCTCACTGAGGCCAGGGGAACGTGGGCGGGCCCAGGGCGGCCGACCACTTCGGGGCGGGTCTCCACTCGCAGGGAGGGGCACGCTGAGGGCCCGCGGAGAAACCGAGCTCACGGAGACCCTGCGGCCTGCGGTGGAGGCCACAGGCTGCCTTCCGCAAGGCCGGCGGTTGGAGGGGAAGGAGCCCTTGGACCAGTCTGGGTGTTCCGCAGAACTCTGGGTAGCGAGAGGTTTTCAGGTGCAAGACTTCAGGTGAGTCCTGCAATGGGGAAAGCTACACTGGGCATGCGTGAGCAGCAGGTGGGGAGTGAGGGCCCAAGGAGGCCAGGAGAGGGACTGGAGGCAGTGGGGGAGGTGCCTCTTTCCTCTATCACTCAGCGCCGCGGTGACATGCACAGGCCCCCGACCGGCTGAGTCTAGATCCGAGGCAGTGCGGGGGTTGGGGGTGGGGGGGGACGGGACACTGTCCTCTCTTCTGATGGGCTGCGTCTGTGCCTCTAACCTCCCCAGAGGGGCAGCTGGCATCAGTGAGCTGCACAAATGAAGCTGGTGTCCGAGTTTGCTAGTGAATCATTAGTACATTTTCACTGTTACTATAGCCAGTGTAACAAACACCTGTCATCAATGGATAAAAGGAACACCCCAAACCTTGGGAGTGTATGTGCACAAAAGCCATCGACATCAAACGCATGACATCTTAGTGTTTGATGTTTTATGGCTGAAGCAGAGGGCAGTCCTAGAATATTAAAACTGCATGGAACCTCAGACAGCCATTCATTCAACTTTCTCATTTTACAGTGTGAGGCCTAGAAAGGCCAAGTGATCTTCCTGGGGTCACACCGTCTGACATCCATATTTTCTGTGACATGAAAGTTTACTGTCAGCAACTATGAGGAAGCTATGGAGAAAATGTGGTGGAAGTTTGTGTCACAGAGCAACTGTCATGCTCCAAAATGTTGACTGTAGGACATTCTTGTAAACCAAGTGTGTGTCTAGAAGGATGTGGTTCGTGGTGCCTCCATCCCACCTGAGCAGGTGCAGCTGGGGTTTATTTGAGGTCAATAATAACAATAACAATAATAAGCAGAAAGGCTTAGTTTTATACAAAACCTCTTATTTTTAGGTAAGAATTGGACAGATGAGGGTTCCCTGCCTCCAAAGATGAGATACAATTAAGAACATTTTTTTGTTTTATCTACTCAGGAGAAAAATGACCAGACTCTTGCTCCCACCAAAGAATGAAAACAGCTTATCTAATGTTCTGGAAGAATGAACCAAAGCTGTGGGCTACGGCTTCAGGCTAGTAGGCCTGGAAAATTGTTAGAGTCAACATTACCAAGGAATACCAAAAGACGTGGTGTACCTTTATCTAAGTGGAAGAACACACAGAGATCATACTTTGGAAATGATTGTCTATGTACTTGAACTCATACTGCACAATTGCCCTTGCATGGTTTCTGGAAAGAGAAATTCGAAAGATTTATAGAGTTCATTTAAACAACATAAATCTGCATTTTATTTCACTAATGGGAAGGATGGCCACAGAGTTTGGAAAAGAGTACTATGTAGTTGTGTCAGAAGGGATCCCTTCTAAGAAAGTTTCTTATCTTCCCCAGGCATCAGTGTGGCCACAGGACGCACACGCTGGGCCGTTCCTGTAAGACCTCATATAGTTTCCTACCGACATTAAGTCTTCAACAATAAAATGAAAAAAAAAATTGCTGGACCGTTGGTCCTTGATGAATGTGCTTTATGTGAGGAGTAAGCATGTTACCTCTTCTACTGTGTTCTTGTAGGAAATGGGGTCATAGTTGAAACAGGGATTTCTGCCTCAATCCTGAGTGCCAGTGAATAAAGGAAAAAGTACAGTCCGAGGGCCAGAGGGCTGGAAGGTGCTGGTCTGGGATCTGGGCATAAACACGGACCATGGAGACGGAGCTGGTGTGGGCGCAGATCACATGAGCAAAGCTCTGGGCTGAAGATCTGCAGGTCTCAAGAACAGCTTTGTTGTTTATTTCTGCGAACCTTGAGCAAGAAAGTTATTTCACCTCCTTTGGCCTCAATGTCTTCATGTGTGAAGTGGACTAACACTTCTGTCCCCCTCAAATGGTGTTATAAGGATCAAGTGATAGCATAAATGAAGCATCTTACTCAAGAGGGGTGAATAAGTATTATTTTGAAAGTGTGAAATTTCAGAATGCCCCAAAATTTAATTTAAATGCCTCTTTGTCCCTATTATTTTGTCAGCATTATATGATATTTATATACAGAATTTTGATGTTTTGCCTGTTCTAAAGGACGATGACAATCTAGGAAAAGAAGGGAAATGTTTTCAATATGAGAAAGAGCAACTACAAAAACCTATAGCTAATATCACAAGATGGTGAAAAACTGGCTTCTTTCTCTTACATCTACCCATTAGAACCAGTATTAGAGGTTCTAGCTGGTGCAGTAAAGCAAGAAAAAGAAAGAAAAGGCTCCATATTGGAAAAGAAGTAAAACACCTTATTTGGAGAAATCATAATCATTTATTTTAAAAAACCCTTATGGAATCTACAGGAAAAGCTACTATTACTTATAAGTTTAGCAAGGTTTTAGGATAAAGAGCCAATACTGAAAAATCAATTGAACTATCAATTTGAGACTAGATAAACAATATATTTAACATAACATCAAAGACACAAAGTCCTTAGGAAGGATATATTTGGCAAGACTTGAACACTGAAAACTACAAAACATAGCTGAGAGAAGTTAAAGAAGACTTGAGTAATGGGGAGAGTTACCGTGGCCACAGAGTTGATAACTCAATATTGTTAAGGTATGAGTTTTCACCAAATCAGACTATGGATTCAAAGCAAATTTATTCAAAATCTCAGCTGGCTTTTTTTTTTAAAGAAATTCACAAGCTGGGTTTAAAATTAGAAAGTATTAAAAGGACATGGAATACCAAAATAAACTTGAAAAAGAACAGAGTTGGAGAACTTACACTACTTGGTTTGAAGACTTATTATAAAGGTACAGTAATACAGTATGGCACTGAAGAAAAGATAAATAAATAGAACAGAACTGTGTCCAAAACAGATCTGTACACATATGATCAACTAATTTTAAACAATGATGACAAGGCATTTCAATGGAGAAATGATAATCTTTCAAACAAATGGTGGTGGAACAGTTGGATATAGTATACTGATAAAACTGAAACTCAACCTTTACCTCATACCATATACAAAAATTAGCTCAAAATGGAGAAAGACTTAAAACTAAAACATAAGCTTAAAAGCTACGACTTCCAGGAAAAAGAAATCTTCGTGACATGGGGTTTGACAAAATTTCTTAAATATGACACAAAAACCATGGAACAATTGATCATTTGGACTTCAAAAAATAAAAACATATGCCATTCAAAAGGCACTGTTACGGAAATGGAAAGGCAAGGTACACACTAGGAGAAAATATTGCAAAACATATATTTAACAAAGAAATTGTATTTGTGATACACAAATAACTCTATAACTCAATACTGACAAACAATCCAGTTACAAAATGGGTAAGAGATTTGAAAAAAACATCACATCAATCATGATACATGGACTGCAAATAAACAGAAGAAAAGATGCTCAGCATCATATGTTATGAAAGACAAATTAAAACCACAAAGAGATACTATTACCTTCTAGAAAGACTAAAAATCAAAAGGTTGTAAACACAGTGTTGGTGAGGAAGTGGAGCAACTGAACACATGCTGCTGGTAGAAATAAGATGGTGCAGCTTCTTTGGAAAACAGTTTAATAGCTTCTGAAAAAAGTTAGACATACAACAACTATGTGACCCTGCCATTTCATTCCTTCATATTCATGCAAGAGAAATGAAAGCATATGTCCATGCCAAGACTTGACACAAATGTTCACGGCAGTTCTATCGGTAATCAGGCCAGTATGGGGGTGAGGTAAGTGGAACATTTGCACAAACCTTGGAGTGAGTGCCTTCTTAGGTTTTGTGCACAAGTTTCTCTCACCCTCGTCTGGGTCCTTTTTATAGTAGTCAAAACCTGAAAACAACCCAAATGTCCATCAACAGGTGGATGGATAGAGAAACTGGTACACTTGTGCAATGAAGTACTATGCAGTGCTCACTTTGCAGCACATATGGTAAAATTGGAATGATACAGAGAAGATGAACAAGGCTCCTGAACAAGGATGACATGCAAATCTGTGAGGCATTCCATAGTTTTATAAAATAAATAAGTTGTGGGCATATAAAGTACCCCAAGGGATGACTATAGCTAGTAATACTGCATTGTGCATTTGAAAGTTGCTAGGGGAATAGATCTTGAAAGTTCTCACAAGGAAAAACACTGTAACACAGTGTGGTCATGGATGTTAACTGGACTTACAGTGTTGATCACTTTATGATATATATGATTATCAAATCATTATTGTACATCTGAAACTAAAATAGTTATATGTCAATTACATCTCAGTTTAAGAAAATAAATACTATTCAGCAGTGAAAAGGAATGAAGTATTGATTCATACATGAACAATCTCAAAGTAATTATTCTGAATGAAAGACATTAAACAGGATACATATGTTTCCATTTATATAAAATTCTAGAAAATGCAATCTAATCTTTAGTGACAGAAAGATCAGTGGTTTTCTGGGAATTAGGGAGGAGGGAGTAGAGGGAGAAGAGAGTACATAGGGTAACAAGGAGGTACTTGGGTTGATAGGACATATTCACACCGATTGTACTGATGGTTTCACATCTGTATACATGTGTCAAAATTAATCAAACTTCACCCTTTAGTAATATGATCATGTATGTCAATTATATCTCAAAAATGCTGTTAAAAATAAAATGAGACACAATAAAAATTTAAGACATGAAGCCTCACTGGATTCTTATTGGGAAATTAAGAAATTTTAGAGACAACTGAGATTATTTGAATGTGGATTAGGTACTAAATATAAAAGATTATTGATACTTTTAGGTATAATGTATTAGGAATAATGTAAGAAAATGGCAGTATTCTTAGGAGATTCATGCTAAAGTATTTATGGGTAAGATGTATATAGCTTGTTTCAAATAGTTTGTCAAGAAAAATACATAGATGAAGCAAATATGGCAAAAATATTAAGACTTGAATCTAGGTGTTCAGTATACAGGAGTTCATTATACAATTCTTTCAGCTTTTTGGGTATGCTTGATTATACCATTAGAAAGTTGGAAAATTTTGTCAAGCAAATTTGATAAAGAACTAAATTACAAAACATAAACAATAATGGAATTATCCAACTCAATGGATGGGCTTACTTGAAGACACAGCAGAAGATAAAACTGGTAAATTGCAAAATAAATCTTAAAAAATTATCCAGAATGCAATACAGAGAAAGAGAGACAGACATTATTAAAGAAAAATTAAGAAACGTGGAGAATAAAATGAGAAGATCTATCATAAATTTGGTTGGAATTCTAGGAGAAAGAGAAAGAATGAGGCTAAGGCCATATTTGTGGAAATAATTCCTGAGAAAGCCCAATGACTCCCTGAAAGTATAAATGAAAAGAATCCACTTTCAGGCATACCCTTGTGAATCTGTGAGACAGCAATGGCTGCGAGGTCTTAAAAGCTCCTAGTAAAAAAATGGTGACCTCCAAAAGGACAAAGATTGATAACTGACTCTTCATCACCCATGATAGAAGCCAAACTAGAAATGGAATATTTTCAGTGGATTGAAAGAAAAAGTACTTTTTAAGAATGAAGGCAAAATAAAGACATTTTTAGATAAGAGCAAAATAGACATTATGAGACTGTTTGCTCCTAGTCATGTGCACTAAGTGAAATTGTAAAGTATGTATGAGACAAAGAAACAGCAGATAAGGTCAGAGATTCAAGGAGGAATGTAGGCCCCAAAATTTGTAATATATGTAGGTTTTCTAGACAGAGTAAATAAAATAATATTCTCTGCACTTTAAAAGTAGAATTAAAACAGAACAACAATAGTATACAAATTGGAAGAAGGGTGAAGATATTAACATTTTACTTTCATAAGTATCAACTTGAATTTTCTAGGATATCATTAAGAGAGTACATAACTTTCAAACTCGTAAAGGGGGAAAAATAGTATTAAGAAAAAGATAATCCAAAAAAAGGCAAGACAGTAGAGAAAAGTAAACTCAGATGACGGGACAAATTGAAAGCAAAATATAATAAATATAAATAATTGTATTAAAAAATAATTAACACCAGAAGGTAAGAACAAGAATACTTATAGCATGTTCATTAAAAATCAAACAACTAAGCAATTTAAAAGTCCATCAACAATGGGTAGAATCAATAAACTATGTCATAGTCTTACAGTGAAATACTATGTAACTGAAAATAAATGAACCAGCTACATGCATCAGCTTCAGTGAATCTCACAAGCACAATATTGAGCAGATAAGCAAAACATAAAAGAATTTGAAAGAACTTTTAAGTTCAAAAGGTGGACCAATTGACCAGTATTTCATTCATTTAAAGACATCTAAATAGACTGCACAACCATAAAGGCAGGTGCTCCTGGGAGGAGGGTGTCCTCAGGGGAGGGCACAGAAGAGTTTTCTGGGGTGTTGGCTCTTCTCTAGAAGAGAACCACCTGTCTGGTGGTTCCAGGGCGCTTGTTTTATGCCCCGTTTTAAATATCTGATATAGTTGAAAAGTTAAGTGGAAGAAAAGAGCAGACCTCCTTGGAACCCTCTGAGATCCAGGAGGATGAGTCTAGAAAACCAACCTACATATTACCTACCAAGACTGAATCATGAAAAATAGAAAATTTGAGCAGACCAAGTAAGGAGATTGAAACAATAATCAAAATCTCCCCCAAAGAAAATTCCAGATCAGATAGTTTCACCATTGAATTCTACTAAACATTTAAAGAAGAATTAACATCAATCCTTCTCAAACTCTTCCAAAAAATTAAAGAGGGGGGAACACTCCCAAACTCATTTTACAAGGCCATTATTACCCTGATACTGAAGCCAGTTGAGGACACTACAAGAAAATTATAGGCCAATATTGCTGATGAATATATATTCAAAAAATTTTGACAAAGTACTAACAAACTAAATTCAACAGCACATTAAAAGGATCATACACCATGATCAAGTGGAATTTATCCCTGGAAAGCAACGCAAATCAATCAATGTGGTATACCACATTCATAGAATGAAAGATAGCAACCATATGCTCATCTCAATAGATGTGGAAAAATTGACAGAATTTAATATCCTTTCATGATAAAAACTCTCAATAAATTGGGTGTAGAAAGAATGTACTTCAACACAATAAATGCCATATATGACAAGCCCATAGTTAACATCATACTCAATGGTGAAATATTGAAAGCTTTTAAGATCAGGAACAAGACAAGGGTGCCCACTCTCCCCACTCCTATTCACCATTGCACCAGAGGCCACAGCCAGAATAATCACGCAAGGAGAAAGGAAAGGCATCCAAATCAGAAGGGAAGAAGTAAAATGGTCTCTGCATGTAATACGATCTTTTATGTGTTATGTGTGCATAAGTGTATACATGGTAGAAAGGAAACAATCCTACAAAACTACATAGGGATAGAGCTCTTTCACCAGTGAGAATCCTGTAACTAATCACATCTACTTCTTTCTTACGGTTAAGAAACCTACACTTCAATCTATTTGCTGTTTATAGTTACGTAGGAGTTTTATTAGTTTAGGTACTTACTCCCTTTATTTTTTCATTCATCCATATTTTATCTATAAATTTTATGTCTATATATGTTAATTACTTCAAATCCTTTTCAAGGAAAAATAGGGTTTATACATTTCTCCACACCATTCAAGGTGATGTACATATGGCCCTGGATTCTTATGATCTGCCTCCAATCTATTTTCTCAGCCTCATAGCCTACATCATCCCCAATACGTATATGGAATTGTCACATTTTGTCTAAACTTGCAGAGATTCCTGCTTTACTGCATCCAGATGCGCTGGATTAACAGGTAAATGGACTTGGTGAGTCTTGGATTTGCTCA
Source organism: Smutsia gigantea (assembly GCA_032199065.1). Taxonomy (NCBI): domain Eukaryota; kingdom Metazoa; phylum Chordata; class Mammalia; order Pholidota; family Manidae; genus Smutsia; species Smutsia gigantea. The sequence goes on from JAVSCE010011156.1 coordinate 123,019, forward strand.
CAGGCTATGCAGACTTAAGCAAACTACAAACTCCTCTGGACCTCAGTGTCATTGTGAAATGGTTCCTTGCAGGACTGCTGTTAAGGATTTAAAAAGTATTTTTTTGTAAACAACTAAATTTTAAGAGAAACAGCAGACGTTAATAATTGTTAAATCCCTTTGGCCATTCACTGGCTGGCTGATGTGCGATATTAACCTCTCTGAACGTGCTTCTTAAAAAATGTGGTTATCTGCCTATTTTCTTCAGTAACTGAACATAAGTGAACATACATAAAGCACTTGACAAAGAGACTCCTAATTTTCGTTTTTTCCTTTTTTACCCTATTGTCTCCACTTGGAGAGCCGTTAGAATGCAACCATTCGCTAAAACTCAGTTAAAAGAGGGTCTCTACTAATTTTTAAAATTGTAATTAATCTTGCCTTTGCCAAGGTTCTCTGCATGTTTCTTTAAACCTCTATTATATTTTGACAAGTTTCCTCTTTCTTGCCTCACGGCTCCAAGTTTGTTGGGGGTTACAATGTTTTACTTTTGTATTCCCTTATAATACCTTGCATGTAGTTGGTAATCATTTATTGCTTTGAATGAATTTTTCTGAGGACACTAGATGATAGACTTCCTTTTGGCTTGAGCAGTCGTCATTCCTCCTCCGATGAGGGTGCCTCTCTTAACCTCACTGGCGCTGTCAAGCTATTAGAATTGTGCGTGAGTCAGTGTGGGCAACCACCACAAAAAAAAAAGTTCAACACACCTGAAATGGCAACTTTTAATGTATTTCCTCAGACACCAGGCACATTAGTGACCTGCAGGCACGTCCAAGGCAGTCCTCAGCGCGGGGACCCAGGCGCGCTGCCGCCGGTCTGCGGAGGGAGGCGCGCATGGCCTCCTGCCACGGCGCGGCCCGCGGGGCGCGTGCCCGGGACCTGGGGGAACGCGTGCCCAGGGCCCGCGGCGTAAAGGACCCTCGCTCGTTCCCATCTTTCACCCCGCTGCCTCTTCCCGGAAGCTTTCTTACCATCTCTGACGGTTAAAGGGGTGCCTTTCCCGCTTACTGTCCCGCCCGCGTGATTTCAGGGGCCACACACAGGGAGACGGTGGCTGCCAGGGGACCCCGGGCGGCCGTTGCCCCTCGCCCCGGCGCCGGGAGCCCCGCTCGCCCCGCGTCCGCACCGGGCCCGAACCGCGGAGCGCGCATGCGCACGGCACCGCTCCCAGCCCCCACCGCGCGCCCGCGCCCAACGCCCCCAACGCGGCCCGCCGGGCCATGGCACCCGCCGAGGCTGGCGCGGTTCTGGCTCGCCCGTTCGCTCGCTCGGGCGCCTTCCCACGTGAGGCCCGCGGGCGCTCGGCAGGGGCTCGGCGGCCGCCGCCTTCGCCGCTCAGCCGGGCGCGCGCCGCGCCCGGCCGTTCCCCGTGCGTGCGCGCCCGGCGGGTGCATGTGTGAGAGTGTGTGCGCGGCCGGGGTGGGCCGCCGCCGCCGCCGACGATGCCGCGGGGCCGCCCCGAAGCCCAGGGAGAGAGCGCGGCGACACCGGTAAGCGGCCCTCCGGCCGGACGCGCTGTGCCGCTCCGCGCGCGAATATAGTCCCCGGATGCGGCGCTGGGGGCGCCGGGAGCGGCGGGCCGGCCGGGGGCGGTGGAGCGGGGGGCGGGCCGGGGCCCGGGGCCGGGGCTGCGGCCGGGGGCGCCGCTGCCACACAGCCGCCGCCGCCGCCGCCGCCCGACTGCGGCCGCAGGGCGCGGGCGGAATGATACGGCGCGGCGCGCCGGCCCCTCCGCCGGGCTGGGCCTACTTTCCGGGGCCGGGCGGGCGCGGCGGGATGGGGGCGAGGAGCGCGCCGCGCCCCCTCCCGGTGGAGGCCGCGCGCGGAGACGGCGCCCTGGCCGCGGGGCGGCTGGCCGGGCCGGGAGGGGGTGAGGGGCCGGCGGCGGGCTCTGCTTCCCGCAGCCTCGCTCCCGCAGCCGGCAGGCCGGCTGGTGACTCAGCGGCGCCTCCGCGCGAGGATGAATAAGGGCGCCCCGCTGACGGGCGGCGGCCGGACAAAGCCGCGCCCTGGCGGCGGGCGGGCGGATGCCTGCCTGTGGGCTCCTAGGGCGCCCAGGAGGAAGCAGCGGCGGCGGGGCGCGCAGCGCGCACCTGCTCGGAGCTGAGGTGGCCGGCGGCCCGCAAGGCCCGAAGGCCTCGGGCACTGCTTCGGCCTTGGCCCCATGGTTCAGTGTTTACGTTCTGTTAATACGTCCTCTGCCAAAAACAATGTGAGGTGCAGTGTCTCGGGTACCTTGGGAGGCGTAGGATAATGCGAAGTTGCCGTTGACGTAGGGCTGGGGACGTACTCTTCCTCTAGTCTCAACTAGTTTACCACATGGCGTCACCGTTGACCTGGTTTTTTCAAACCCTAACTTAAGAATGATTCTCATGCTCTTGTTTCTGAAGACATTTCATAATTGAGTCTTGCAGCTTCTACCTCAAAAGTGTATTTCTTGTGGGCCCTGGGCTTTCCATGCAGTGTCACAGCCCCATCATCTCCCAGGCGGACTTCTCTAGGAGCCTTGGGGCTGGGCTGGGCTGGTCTTGTCCCTTACAGGCCCCATCCAAATCTTATCTCCCGTCAGCCCCGAAGGATCACTTGGAAAGGTAAATCAGGTGGCCACACTCTAATTAAAACTCTTAGGTGAATTGCTCATCCCTTTAACGTGGAATCCACGCTCCTTCGGGGTCCCGATCTCACCCTTTGCTGGGGCGCCTCCCCTCTTCCCTGCTTGACCCTCTGTCCTCTGTGTTCTCACTGGTGCCACAGGGGAGTTGGTGTCAGGGCCTTTGCTGTTCTCCTTTCTGAGCATCCGCCTTCTCTTAATCATTTGGTAGGTCTCAAGGCCTCAGATTCCTAAGAGAGGCCCTCCTGAAACCTGTCAGCCTTTGCCTGCTTTACACCAGACATTCTCTACCACAGGGTCTCAGAGTGTGGTTGGAGCACCCCTGGGAGGGCCTGGACACACGCGCAGGGGTCTGCAAGGTGTGCTCACAGCGACAGGAAGACAGCTTGGCTTCCGCAGTGCCTCACTTTCGCTGGGATGGTATAGGAGCAGTTAGGGGTGAAACTGCTCACGCCTTAGCATGAATCCAGGTGTGATGGAACAAGCTGTGTGAAGCTGTGTTATCTCCGTGTGTTTCATTCATAAACAACGTATTACAACAAAGAATCCAGAAACAGTTGAGGATCCACCTGCCTTACGTATTAAGTCACACATTACAAAGATTTGTAAAAGTGAAAACTCTTAACTATTTTTTTGGAGAATATGTTTTTCACAAAATTTATGTTAACATGACAGATTCATTTTTAAATATCTTTAAAATTGTTCAGTTTTAATTTCTAATAGGACACATATCAATAGATACAACATATATAAACCTAAGCTCTTTGGTGTTCTCAGTAATACCTAAGAATTTGCGAAGGGGTCCTGAGACCAAAATGTTTGAGGACCATTACTATCAGTTTATTCTCTCAATAATGTTTCTCCTAATTTGAAATTATTTTGTTTTCTGTATCTCCCATTATGAATCTTATTCCTAAGAAAAACCTGGAAGGTAGATGGGGATTTTTACAGATAGGGGAAATGAGTCTCAGAGAGGTTAAGGGATTTGGAAGGTCCACCCAGCAAGGAAGTGGCTGATTTGGGATTTGAACCTACCTTTGAGTCCAAAGTGTGCATTTTATTCTGCCTTGATAAATATAAAGCGCTACATATAGGTTAATTCATTTACTGAACAGATATCTTAAAGCTCTGTGATAGATGGGCACTGTAGCAGGGGCTGGGGCTACAGAGTTCAAGAGAGACATGATCTCTGCCTCGGCTCTTCAGGACAGCGTGTCCTAGGATGTCAGGAACGCTTTATGGCAGCAGGGAAGGGTCAAAGTTAGGTTTCCCAGAGAAATCATGTCAAGAATGAAATCTCAAGAAATAATTAGAAGGCCTACTCAAAAATACCTAGGACTTAAGTCCAGTTGTCCCTGCTCACCCTCGGTTTCAGTCACCCCTGGTCCACCGAGGTCACCAGGAGCAGGTAACCCTTCTACTAGTGGTCGGAAGGTCAACAGCAGCCTACCTAACACTAGGTCACAATCCCCCTCGCCTCCATCGTCGGCCTCCATCTTGTCATGTAGGCATTTCATCATCTTTCATCATCATCAGAGGGTCAGTTCTATAAATATTTTGAGGGAGAGACCACATTCACATAACTTTTATTACAGTACATTGTTACAATTTTCTTTCATTATTAATCATTGTTAATCTCTTGCTGTCCTAACTTATAAAGTAGACTATCATAGGTGTGTATGTACAGGAAAAAACAGTATATGTAGGGTTCTGCATGCTCTTCAGTTTTGGGCCTCCACTGGGGGTCTTGGAAGGCAGCCCTGCAGATCCGTGGGAGCACTGTAAAGGAGTAAGCATCGTCTCTCATTTGGTGGGGGAGTGCTTACTGAGTACTTGCTTTGTGCCTATCCAGATGAGTGAGATAGGATTTCTTAGTTATTTTAGTTTATGCTTAGTAAGCATTAATGTGACCTTGGCGGAAACTAATTTGGGGATTTGTATGACTTCTGTTTGTTTTTTCCAATGGAATGGTGCAAAAAGTTTTCCCTAGCTTGGACCTTAAGTTGGACTCTTGCTCAGTTTCTGTTTTCTGTTGGAAGGATATTTGTAATACTTCATTTCCAGAGAGCTGAGATGGAGGGACCTTGAGCCAAATGAATAAAGAAGGCATTTCTTGCTCAGATTACAAGTTAGGCCATTTTAGATTTTCTTGGATGAATCCAGGAACTTTGTACACTTCCCTCCGAGGGCAGGAGACTACTGGGATAAGCTAAGAATAGGAGAACTAATTTCTCACAAGGCAGCAGGAGATGTAGTACCCTCAGGTTTTAAGGTGACTCGTCTGCCTCAGTGGGCAAAATCAGATACTAGAGGTGGGTAACAAGGGGAGACATTCTGCTTAAAATAATAACTTCCTCACAATATCAGGTAGCCAAGGATGAAAAGATTTCTTCATAAAGGAGCACCCTTCACTCTCCATAGCTGAGCTGTTGAGTTAGACAGAAACTTGGGAGTATTTAGGATTTTGAGGAAGGTGTGGTTAGATAACATAAAATCTAAATATTTTATAATCCTGGCATCAAGTAGTGAGTTAACGTGGCTTCAAAATCTTGGTCTTTGACCCAAAACTATCCTGGGAAAGCCATACTAAACCATAATTCTTCATTAAAGTCAATTCAGCACTTTTTATGCTTATTACATATCAGGGTCTTTGTATACAAAGTGTCACTGGTCTCATGGGCTCAGCAGTGCTGGCTGAGCTTCTTTCAGCCGTACAACTTGACACGAAACTGCGGAGAGGCCTCTGTGGCGGTTCTTACCCCGGGCAGTGCATAACGGAGTCACCTGGGGGACGTCAAAGGTCTCCAGGACCAGGCCTGCGGTGGGACAAGACATCACTGCTTGTAAAGCTCCCAGGGGAGTCTGCCGTGTGGTCCATGTTGAGAACCACTGGCTGATAGCAAAGTTGTTCTGGTTGAAGAGAGGGAGGCTGAAGAATTCAGAAATAGCCCACAGCTCTAAGTGCCTTCCCTTAAACTATCTCTCAACATAGGAAAACTATTGCTTTAGTGAATTAAGAATTCATGTAATCAGCTGCATGAATAGGCTGTGTGCTCTTAATACGAAGTCACTCAGTGGGTGGGTCAGACAGCTAATGCAGAGGTGGGGAAGCCGCTGAAGGTAGTAGGGTTAATAGCTCGAGACTGGGGGGAATCGCAGAGCTCTTACTTTGTCTGCAGGGGCAGGCTGCTGACTCTGCTTCATTTAATTACTGCCATAGCTTATGGTATTTTAAGAGACGCCAGAAATGTGTGTGTGTTTTGAAACCTCTTTATTATTGCATTTGAATAATTAACGAATGAAACATCATAGAAAAGTGCACAGATTTTAAGTGAAGCATTAGAAGTATCTTAAAAATTCCTGCTGTTCCCCCCGTTACTGCTGACCCTCCCCACCAAGGGTTATGATTTTTTGTTACCCACTTCCATAGGTTAGTTTTACCTGGTTTTGAACTAAATTGGGTTCCTAGTTTGTACCCTTTTGTTTCTGGCTTTATTAATTTTATATTTGTTTATGTGGGATTCTCTGTGTTATTATATAGCACAAATGTGCCCATTTTCATAGTTGTATAGTATTCTATGAACGTACTGTCATTTACTTCATCCTTTCTACTATAGATAGTAGATTGTGGAATTGAGTTAAGATCCCCTGCCTTTTATATTCTTGTTGCATGCATTTTAATTATATATAGTTCTTAGGGCTCAATAATAAAGAAAAGAGACATTTGTTTTTTATTATTGTGATAAAATAGATATAACATAAAATTTGCTATTGTAAGTATTGAAAAGTATATGTTCATGGGTATGAGGTACTTTCATAGTGTTCTGCTAAGCTGTTCCACAGTCCACAGCTCTCCAGTTCCAAAACTTTCTCATCACTCCAAATGGCAACTCCGTAGCCATTAAGCAGTCACTTCCTACTTCCTGTCCCCCCCTCCCCACCACCCCCACGGTAATCACTAATGTTTTCTGTCTCTGGATTACCCTATTTTGGATAATTAATATAAATGGAATCAGGCAATTTGTGGCCTTTTCTACCTGGCTTCTTTGAAGTAGCATACTGCTTTGAGGGTTCATCTGTGGTATGTATCAGTATGACATTCCTTTTTATGTAATAAGCTGGGTAATACTCCATTGTGTGGATATATCACATTTAGTTCATTTGTTGATGGACATTGATGTTGCTACAACTTCCTGGCTATTGTAAATAGAGCTGCTATAAATGTTTGTGTGCATGTTTTTGTTTGAACACCTGTTTTCTGTTCTTCTAGGGGTATACCTAGGAGTGGGTCTCATGGAAATGGCGTTATTGAGGAGCCAGCAGCCTTTCCACAGCAGCTGTGCCATTTTTCATGCCCACCAAGCAGTGGATTGGGCTTACAGTTTCCTTGCAGCCTCACCAACACTTGTTATTTCTGCTACTCTTTTTACTTCAGTCATCCTAGTAGCTATGAAGTGGCATCTCACGTGGGTTTGTTTTGCAGTTCCCTAACGCTTAGTGGTGTTGAGCATCTTTTCATGTACTTGTTAGCCATTTGTGTATCTTTGGAGAAATGTCTGTTCAAATCCTTTACTTGTTTCTTAATGGGGTTGTTGTTTTGTTGTTGTTGTGAAAATTCTTCACATATGCTGGGTACTAGACCCTTACCAGATACATGATTTGCAGATATTTTTTCCCATTCTTTAGCTTGTCTTTTCACTTTCTTGATAGCATCTTTTGATGCAAAAAAGTTTTATGTTTTGATGAAGTCCAGTTTGTCTATTTTTTCTTTGGCTGCTTCTGCTTTTGGTGTCATATTAAGATTCCATTGCCAACTCCATAGTCATTAAACATAGTCATTATGTTTTCTTCTAACAGTTTTATAGTTTTAGTTCTTAAATTGAGGTTTTGATCCTTTTTTTTTTGTATATGGTGTGAAGTGAGGATCCAAATTCTTTATGTGGATGTCCACTTGTCCCACAACCATTTGTTGAAGAGATTGTTCTGTCTCCAGTGAATGGTCTTGGCACCTTTGTTGGAAATCAGTCGACAGTGGATGTGTGGGTTTATTTCTGGGCCCTCAGTTGGCCCCATTGGGCTGCATGTCTGTCCATGTGCCAGTACTTTACTGTTTTGATGTTATACTTTATACCAAGTGTCAAGTATCCTTTACACTAAGACACTTTAAAATAAATAATAGCCATAAAAATCCCTCCACCGTTGCCTAAAATCATCTTGCAAACTGCTGTTGCTACACTTGTCATACTTAGAAAACACTGTGTCTGCACAGTTTCAGGAAATGTGTGATTGCTCATTGTTGAGCAGTGTACGAGGGTGTTAATGCGCATTGGTGCATTTATCAACTTGAAAGTGCTTAGCAGAGAATTTAGCGGGTGGGGTAAAAAGATATGGGTGAAGTATTGGTATTTCTCAGAGTGGTGAAATACAGACACATTGGCCTTCATTGTATTAATTTTCTGAAGATTGTTATTTAGGAGAGCATCCAGTCTTCCTACCCCATGACTTAGACAAAAAGAGATTGTGCTTAAGTTTTAAGGCTATTTATGGTAGAATATAACTCATAGTATATATAAACGCTTAATGCTTTTATCACTCCAGGGCTTCACTGTGGTGCTGAGGAGCATGGAAGGTAAGAGAAATTCCAGGGATTAAAATAGTGATGGCTGTCTGGTTTGGAATCATGCTTTACTCTCTAGGGCAGGAATTGGCAGTCTTTTTCCATGAAGGGCCAGAGGGTAAGTGTTTTAGGCTTTCTGGGTCCTAAGGTCTCTGTTTAACTACTTAGATCTGTTTTGTAGACTGAAAGCTGCCATAGGTAATACATAAACCGACGCATGGGGCTGTGTTCCATGAAACTTTATCAGAAAGACTAGGCCATAGTTAGTTGACCCCAGTCTAGAGGAAAAGACAGGGATACAAAAGAAAGTTATATATTGCAGCACTTAACTTTTTTTTTTTAGTTTATTTTGATATCACCAATCTACAATCAAATGAGTAATATTATGGTGATTACACTACCCCCTTCATCAGGTTCCCCCCTCCCCCAACCCCATCACAGTCACTGTCCATCAGCATAGAGAGATGCTATAGAGTCACTACTTGTCTTCTCTGGGTTGCACAGCCCTCACCGCGCCCCCCTAACATTACATCTGCTAATCCTAATGCCCCTTTTTACCCCTTGCCCCTCCCTTCCCACCCATCCTCCCCAGTCCCTTTCCCTTTGGTAACTATTAGTCCGTTCTTGGGTTCTGTGAGTCTGCTGCTGTTTTGTTCCTTCAGTTTTTTCCTCAGTTCTTATACTCCACATATGAGTGAAGTCATTTGGTACTTGTCTTTTTCAGCTTGGCTTATTTCACTGAGCATAATACCCTCTAGCTCCATCCATGTTGTTGCAAATGGTAGGATTTGTTTTCTTCTTATGGCTGAATAATAGTCCATTGTGTATATGTACCACATCTTCTTTATCCATTCATCTACTGATGGACACTTAGGTTGCTTCCATTTCTTGGCTATTGTAAATAGTGCTGCGATAAACATAGGGGTGCATCTGTCTTTTCAAACTGGGCTGCTGCATTCTTAGGGTAAATTCCTAGGAGTGGAATTCCTGGGTCAAATGGTATTTCTATTTTGAGTTTTTTGAGGAACCTCCATACTGCTTTCCACAATGGTTGAACTAATTTTGCAGCACTTAACTTTTAAGTAACTATATATATATATATATATATATAACATGCATAGAAGAACAGAAATTGTGTTCAGCTCAGTGAATTTTCACCAGATCTTTCTCATATAACTAGCACCCAGATATATGGACTATAAAAATAATCCATAAAATTACATATATGATTTCTTACATTACCAAGTGGGACAGTGACAGCGCCCTACAAGCCCCCATTATGCTTTATCCAATTGGTACCCTCACAACACTAACCACTGTCCTGATGTCTAACCAGATTAGTTTTGCCCATTTCTTGAATTTATAAGATGGAGTCATATGGAATGTTTCCTTATGTCTGAACTCGTTAGGCCAAAACGTCAGCTTCAGGTGTTGCTGTTTATAGCAGTAGGTTGGGCACCCTCATTGTTCTGTAGTATTCCATTCTGTGAACGGCTTCAATTTATTTACCCCTTCTGCTGTTGATGTGCACTTGTGTTGTTTTTAGTTGCTGGCTGTTGTAAATGGTGCTTCTATGAGCGCTTTTAAGCATGCCTTTTGGTGCACATGTGTGCACCTTCCGTGAGGATGCGCCTGGGAGGGGAGTTGCTGGGGTACAAGGTTTGCACATGTGCGGCTTCAGGCGGTGCTGCCTGGTGAGTTTTTGAGTGACTGGCGGGATTTTCACCTTTCTAGCAGGATATGAAGTTTCCCAGTGGCTCCATATCCTCCTTGATTCTTGGCTTTATCTGTCTTTAATGTCAGTCATCCTGGTGTGTCCGTATTTTATTTTTTTAAGTATTTTTGGTTTCACATTTATTATATGGGAGCAGTCATGATTAATCAACATTGTCTTTCGATGAAGACTTGAGCTGAGTGATAAGACAGTCTGGTTTTCAGAGCTGAGGCTCTTGACCCCAGTTTTGCATTCATTGTCCCCCTAGTCTGTGACCTGTATGTAACCCATATTTTAATCTATAGATGGCCATTTTTCAGAGGTGTATGTTAAAAATAGAATGTCCTGAGCATACAGTACATGTTTTATTGGAAATCTGGACTAAATCTTGGAATGGGCTATCCACAATTCTCCATAGCGCTCCTTTAGCTCTAATTAATTGCTATTGCGGTGTTAACATAAATCGCATGTTTGTGGAGAGTATCACCCAGGTGAGCTTTCAATGCTCATTTTGTCATATTTGCATTTGCATGGTGTTCTGTTCATGCCTCACATTACTATATTTTCAAAACGAGTATCAATCCTCATTCAAGTATTTGCTTTTACTACCCGTAAATTTTTATTTTTAAACAAAGACTTTAAGCTGAGGTAAATATTTATTTAGGCACTACATACACATTATCCACATTTAGCAAAGTGTATGTTAAAACTTTTAACAGAATAAAACGTCAAGTATCTGTAGCCTCACCTTCTTGCTAAACCTGACCCTGTTGGGGATCATCTCAGTTTCTGACCAGGTATTTATCTTTTTTTTTTTTTTTCAGGAGAGCAAGTGAGAGGCTTTTATTTAGAGAGAAAGCAAGAGGACAGAGCACCTGGCTCAGTCCAGGAGGGGATAAGAGAGTCCCCGGGTGCGCGGTCTAGGGGTTTTATAGGCGGTTGAGAGACAAAGGGCTAGGGATGTACACCTGCTAAGTGGTCCCAAAATGTTTATCTTTGAAGAGACATAAACTTTCTTATTAGTCTTCCTGGTTATTTACAAAAAATTTACTGTGGCTGATTTCCTCCCAGGAGAGCAGCTTCCTGGTCTGGGAGGATACCACTTAAGACTGCCTGCTGTGCTCCCAAGGTGGGCTGAGTTTTTGTGTGTTTTGTTAAAGAGTATGCTAAGAAACTTACTTTTTAACTAAATTGGGTTTTAAAATGTGCAATCTTAATTTTCAAGATGGAATCCTTCCTGTTTTTACCAAGCTGTTTTGGGCTTGCTTGCTACATTGCCCAGGTTGCAAATCATTTGTTTAGGGCTGGAGGAAGAAAAGCAGCCCCTGGGTACAGTCAGAAAAGCAAGCTGTCCCCCCCCAACCCCCCACCTCCCCTGGCTAAAGCAAATCCCACAATGGATTGTCTTGCTTTGTTTTTTTAGGAGGCCCTCACCCTGCTCTGTCTGAGCCCAAGGTCCCTGTCTCATTTCCTTCTCTACAGATGGAGACGGTTGCTGCTGCTAGGGGATAGGCGGTGACGATTGCTCTGGCTGCTTCATGCTGAGAGGGTGCGCAGTAAAGGGTGCAGCTAGGTCTCCATCACTTGTCAGTCGAGAGGGCCTCGGGAGATGGGCACTTCTATCTTGGGTTGCATTTCCATCACCATTTGCAGTTTTATGGCTTCAAAAGGATTTAGGAAACCAGCTCCATATTGTAGTAGTCTATAGGACTTCTGGGTCTGACATAGCTTGGACTAGCTTTCAGAGGTCCTGGAGTGAATTAGAGACATTTTGCGAATAATTTGGAATGTACACGCAACACTCAACTTTAATTATAGCATAGGTCCCACCCTGTGCTGCTATTAAGATGGCTAGTGACATTCTATTTTGTATAACTGCTTGGCGCATTAGTTTAGTATTTAGGAGAGCTATTCCTTGAATAGTATTATTTAAGCCCTTTTGAATAAAACTGGTTAAGGATTTGATATGCCAAATTACATCTTCTAAACCAAGAGATGGTATAAAAATGAAGGCTAGGTGATCATACCAATGAAAAACACTCCTAGTCCATCCATGTTGAAGTTTGCAGAGTGTGGGATGTTCTTAATTCAACATCCTTGCAACCAGGAAGTTGTTCAGTTACTACACTTTAGTTTACTCATTTTTAACAACCATGCTAGATTACTTACAAAACCTTCACTAAATGTGACAAAGTAAAGCCTCTCATTAAGCATTCTTTTCTTTTGAAAGATTTAAGCTGGGCTATATTGCAGGAAATAAATTTCTGTCTCAGGGAGTCTAGTTTAAAAACCTCCCAATTTTTGAGGATAATGATGAGCCCAATAAGTAGAATAGATTTCCAATAAAAGGCTTTAAAAAACCAGTTTTATATTGTAGTAGTTCACCGGACTTTTGACCATTTTCCCTCCTTGTGGCAAAATAAGTTTAGCTGCATAACCTTATTATATTGTATATTTCCCTCGGAGGGCCAGGCCTCTCCATCAGAGGGTTTGTATTAAGGCCAGCCTTGTGTGCAGAAAAAGATAAGACACTTCTTTTTCAGGGTTTGGGGATCAAATCGCTCCCAATTCTTCAGAATGCATGCCAGAGGCTTGTTTGGCTTTAAACTTGAAAAGGATGCTCCCATCTGGAAGAGAGAGAAAGACATGTGTGCGACACCTGGTCGGCCTTTTCTGTGAGGGCGTTGCCTCACCTTGGAGCCTAGGTGACAGTGGTCAGTCACCCCCTCTGCCGGGCCTACTGGACTTAACCACTCCTTACCAGCGTGGCCTGCACCTCGCCTTGATTCCCCGCTTGCCTTCCCACTCAGCAAGAGTCGCCTCAGAGCTCTGGATTTAGTGGGACCTTACCCATGTGCTCCTACTTTATGCCTTTTGGGAGTTCTGATCCAGACCCTAGTTTCTTCTGCACAGCTTTAGCATAGTGCACTCGGGATCATTCTTTGAGAGGCCCCTGCCTGTCTGATAAGTGCAGGGACTGTGTGACCTCTCGCTGCCAGAGCAGTGGTCGCTCAGAGTCACAAGCCTGTTCCCCTTCCCTGGAGCTGCAGAAAAGGAAACACCGTGCCCCAGGATGACTGCCTTTAAGGAAGAGAGGTCAATAGAATAGAGCCATTTACATGTTGGGCTCAGTTTTCAGCTTGACTCTTCACAAACTTCATTCACTCTACACAGGAGAAAGTGGCACAGTCCCAAGAGGACTCCTTCGAATGAGGAGCAGGGGGACTTTTTCTAAGGCCACAGATAAAATTCAGACAGAGGCTGCCATGGACAGCTATGAAGGGGGGTGGTCTATACTCTCAAACACCAGTTTCTGCCACTGCCTGGGAATTATCCTACTAGTCACCCACTGTAAGAAATCTGACCTGGGAGACAAAGAGGTCAGGGGTCATCTGCGACTCTCACATAGGTAGCCGCCTAGCTGGAGGTTCATTCAGCACCATCAGATCAATAAGCTGGAGCCGAGATTGAAGGACTACTGTCTACTAGTCTGGTCTGCCCCCGGAGTCCGCAGATTAGGACAGGAAAGTAGGAAGTCAACTCAGCCACACCCCGACATTCCCGTCCATCCGGAGGCGGGGGCTCAAGGAGCCGCAGACACCAGGAAACCTTTCACCCGAGACTTGAAGGCTGGTAGCCGATGCTAATTGTCTTTTAAGTGGCTAACGGGTGCCCAGACACATTTTCATGAGATTAAAAAAAAAGTACAGTATTAAGTCAGGAATAAGAGCGAAGCGTGGATCTCCTACCTTGTGGTGGTGAGCATCGGGTTCCGTGAAATTGATGAAGTCAGAAGAGAGTTAGGAGCGCCCCCTGCCTCCCTCAGAGGCCAGGGCAGCTGGAGAAGCAGGCTGGAAGTCAGAGAGACAGAGAGTCACTCCTCATGGATACCCAGTCGGGCTGTCGGGGTCTGATTCCAGACACGCGGGCCTTTGAGAAGCCGCTGAAGTGTAGCCTCAGCCTAGACTCTCGCGGTTGCCCACAGCCTTCCTCAGTCCCTCGCATCCAAGGGGATGCCTCTGAAAGGGAATCCTGGTCTCCACTCAGGTGACTTTCCCGGCTCCCAAGGGAGACAGGGGAATCCACTGAGGGAAACGCAGGGACCTCTTGCTCGAGACTTTGAGATCGGCAGCAGGGCTGGTCCCATTTAAGTGGCTGACGAGCGCCCGATTTTGAGTGCCATCGACAGCTTCCTTGTATAAGAGTGAAAGAAAAAGGCAGGCTCAGTTGCCAGTACTCACCTCCGAAGTTATCCTGGACGAGCCCCCAAAAACGATGCTGGGGTTCTTGTTTGCGGAGTTGAAGAATGAACTTTGCAAACACTCAAGGTAGGAGAGCAAGTGAGAGGCTTTTATTTAGAGGTAAAGTGAGAGGACAGAGCTCCTGGCTCAGGCCAGGAGAGGACAAGAGAGTCCCCCAGGTATTTATCTTTAGCTTTGTGTCACAGTAGATTTCATATCATTTATCCTGATACCAGTACCAGTATTCTGGACTATAATTATTGAAACTACTTATGTTTTCAACAATGAAGGTACTTAGGCTTGGCTCTTGGTGGTATATGTTTTATATGGAGAACATAAACAGTCTTAGACTTAAAATTGGTATAAAATACTGTTGATAAAGTCCACGTTCATCTGCTGTTTTTACATGGTGGATACTGGGTTCTTATCTCAGAAATCATGACCTTCAGAGGTGTGGAAACATGATTAATTAAGAGAGATCCTGAATTATGAGTTGAAAATGACTCCTAGTTCTGCACTGGCTAATTGTGTGATTTTGACCAAGTATCTTAATTTCTCTGGGGTCTTAGTTTCCTTAGCTATTCAACAAAAGATACGGACTGTATGACTCACCTTTCCTCCCAAGTAACGTGTGTTTCTTACTTTGTAATTTAATTCCTTTTGAACAGGTAATGCATTAAAATGGCTCAAAAAATTTAAATATGTAAGTCCTCTTTCCCAGCCCTATTCCCCAGTCAGATAGTTACCTTTTTTACAGGCAACCAATGCTATTTTTTTCTGTAGTTTTACAGGGATATTTTATACACATCCAAGCAAAAGCATGGTGTATCTTTGCTCCTCCCTTCTTTTTTAAAGAAATGATATCTAGATCATGTGGCTTTTCCCATTGATTAAATTTTGAGGACTATTTCCCATGTGAGTACATTTCATTTCCAAGTGAGAACCTGCTCAGGAGTAGATATATTTGAGCAGATAACAGGTAAAATTTTGAAAGTGCAGCAGCCTCCCCGATGCTACCTGCCTATCCACGCAGGCACTTTTGAGTTGACGGATGTTTTCTCCGTCTTGGAGGGAAACAGGTGGCTGTGGCTGGTACCGTATGGCTATTAGCTTAGAGGATTGGGTTTTCTGAGAGAGAGTCTCCCAAGAAAATAATGTAGGTGCACTTCAGTGAGCTCCTAGGAACAACCAATGGCCGAGGTATATATGTGCGAAGTAAGAATGGTTGGCGGGTACCAAACAAGCTGGAAGCAGTAACTCTCAGGTAATTTTGAGGTGGAGGGCATGAGGCAATGAGGCTAAAAGCAGCAATTAGAGATACTGGTTTTGGGAGCTTCAGACAGCTGGGAAGAGACCATAAAAGCCATTAACTTTTATCTTATCTCCAAATATTTGGTAGCCATTTGTTAGGCACACATTTTGTGCCAGGCCTTGGGGGAGGCTTTGGAGATCCAGCGGTGGAGCAGAAAGGTTTACGGGCCCAAACACTTAAGAGTTTTACCTTGAGCTCTACTGATGCCTGAATGCTGGCAGATGTAGGAGGAGTGGTAGAAAAACAGGAGAAAAGAAAGTGGAAGGGAGTTAAAAAAAAAAAAAGGAGATAGACTGGCAGAGGTTGGCCAAAGTGGTGCAGCTTAAAGTAGGGGTGATGCTGTCAGACTTCTCGAAGATGTCTCTGGGGACTCCAGGGAGCAACACGTGTCAGAGTGAGAAGGTGGGGCAAGACCTAAGGTGCTCGGAGGAAAGGAGGGGTGATGGGGGAGGGGGTATCTGCTGAGACCAGAAGATAGGGAGGGAGAGGAACTGTACTTTGGTAAGATTTTTATTCAGAACATAAAAAATAGATGAAAGTTTGGGGGTTAGCTAAGTTACTTTAGAAACTGAAACTGGTGTGTCTCTCATTTTAATATTCAAAATGCCTCAAGATTTATGGATAGCTGAGCTCTTAAGTGTACAGTGCTGAAGAGTCATCAGGAGATGCAAATTTGAGTTAAGTCCACGGAATGCTGAAGTGCAGTAGGTTTTATTGCAATTTTGAATGTACTGCAGAGAGACGTTTTGTATAGGAGATCAGCCTTGGGTCTTTAGTCTGGGGATCAGGACAGACCTTTGCCATTAAGATTTAGCTAACCAGCCTTGTTTGCTGGGCCTGGTCCGGGGGGAAGAGCAGTCCATTAGATGAGCTCATCTCGTCCCAAGTCATTGCAGATCAGGCCTGCGTGTAGTGCTGGAACCGTGTGGCTGTGGAGCGGTGGGCTGGGCAGCGGGTGGCAAGGATGTGCAGTAAACAGAAGGATGTGTGCCTAGATTATTGGCAGGCTCTTGTCCCTTTGGCATCAAGAATCAGACACAACTGAGAGAGGCTTTATTATTTTGGGGGTGGTAGATGGAGAACTATTATAAACTATTGAAAATCTCTCTTTTGATTTCGAAACTAGTCTTCAAGTTTTTCTCAAGGAAAACAAAGCCCAATTTCTGATTTTCATTCAATCAGTTTTTGTTTAATTGTCACAGTGACCTTGAGCTCTTTGAGCAGGAAGGGTGAGCAGTCGCAGAGAATGGCGGCCATGTGTTTGTGTGAAGTGATGAGGCAAACTACTGGCACCCTGCATCGAGTCTCCTGCACCAGCAAAGATCTTTTTTTTTTTTTTTGAAAGTCACTGATGATTTTATTGCCCATTTCTGATACCTTTTTCTTTTTTCTTTTTTTTTCCCCCCCACCAACCCCATTACAGTCACTGTCCATCAGCGTAGTGAGATGCTATAGAATCACTACTTGTCTTCTCTGAGTTGTACTGCCCTCCCCGTGCCCCCCCAACATTACATCTGCTAATCGTAATGCCCCTTTTTCCCTCTTATCCCTCCGTTCCCGCCCATTTGCCCCAGTCCCTTTCCCTTTGGTAACTATTAGTCCGTTCTTGGGTTCTGTGAGTCTGCTGCTGTTTTGTTCCTTCAGTATTTTTTCTTTGTTCTTATACTCCACATATGAGTGAAATCATTTGATACCTGTCTTTTTCGGCTTGGCTTATTTCACTGAGCATAATACCCTCTAGCTCCATCCATGTTGTTGCAAATGGTAGGATTTGTTTTCCTCTTATGGCTGAATAATATTCCATTGTGTATATGTACCACATCTTCTTTATCCATTCATCTACTGATGGACACTTAGGTTGCTTCCATTTCTTGGCTATTGTAAATAGTGCTGCAATAAACATAGGGGTGCATCTGTCTTTTTCAAACTGGGCTGCTGCATTCTTAGGGTAAATTCCTAGGAGTGGAATTCCTGGGTCAAATGGTATTTCTATTTTGAGTTTTTTGAGGAACCTCCATACTGCTTTCCACAATGGTTGAACTAATTTGCAGTCCCACCAGCAGTGTAGGAGGGTTCCCTTTTCTCCACATCCTCGCCAACATTTGTTGTTGTTTGTGTTTTGGATGTTGGCCATCCTCTCTGGTGTGAGGTGATATCTCATTGTGGTTTTAATCTGCATTTCTCTGATGATTAGCGATGTGGAGCATCTTTTCATGTGCCTGTTGGCCATCTGAATTTCTTCTTTGGAGAAGTGTCTATTCATGTCCTCTGCCCATTTCTTAATTGGATTATTTGCTTTCTGTTTGTTAAGGTGCATGAGTTCTTTATATATTTTGGATGTCAACCCTTTATCAGATACGTTTTTTATGAATATATTCTCCCATACTGTAGGATGTCTTTTTGTTCTACTGATGGTGTCCTTTGCTGTACAGAAGCCTTGCAGCTTGATATAGTCCCACTTGTTCATTTTTGCTTTTGTTTCCCTTGCCCGGGGAGATATGTTCATGAAGAAGTTGCTCATGTTTATGTCCAAGAGATTTTTGCCTATGTTTTTTTCTAAGAGACCAGCAAAGATCTTACAGTGATCCATGCCCTGTCCCCTGGGGGCAGAAGCGCACAGTTGAAAAACACTGTTGTGTATGAACTCAGATTTGAGCACACTAAATGCAGGTAGCTTTGTGCTTTTTGTGTGTGTAGAGGGAGGAACTACACACACAAATACCTGTTCTGATTGGGAGACCCTAGGCATAGGAACTGCCGAGAACCCCTTGTGAAGCTCCCTTAGCTGCCTGTTAGAGATGCTGCGGTCCTCAGGGGAGCTGACCATTGAGAGGCTGCCATTTATTTGATTATACCTTTACCCGGATCCCTAGCCCCTTAAAAAATCTGATGGTCCCTGTGGTTACAGGTACACCCCCCAAAAAAAACAGTAGACATATACATGGATGTACAGTATTTTCGTATAGTTTTCTCAGGGTTCAGGGACCTCCTGAAGCCCATCCTAAGGATCCATTAATTTCATAGATCTCTTTCTGAACAATTACTACTCTGGGGACCAGAAATTTGAGTGAACTTGAAGAGGTGATGGACAAAAGGGGTAATTTTGAAGACCAGCACACTTCCCAGAAAGGACCAACACTGGGCAGAAAGGAAGCCAAGTGTGGGTGGCAGAGGCCCATCTGGTAGTGGGAGGAGAGCTTCGTGCTTCTCAGTGTGGAGACATGTGGCCACATTTACAAAGTGTGTTCCCCTAGTGCTAAGTGAAAGTCCAGAGATGCTGTGGAATTTAGCATAATGCTCAATGTGGAAACTAAAACATGTTTTCTTTTTTGTTCCCTCCAGTTATGCTTTAATTTGGTTTATTGTTTAAAGTTTGTCTTTGAACCGAATTAATATTGTGTTATCCCTGGGGTGAGGGACTTACTGAAAAAGTTTTATATTGGTTTGAGCTTTGTTAGAGAGGGAAGTCTTGCTTCTCAAGAAAAAAATCTTTTCTGGAAAAGTGTTAATTCAGAGGCAAAAACGACATTCTTTTTCAGTTTTACATGTATGGTTTCTTGTCTCAGGATTTTATCTATCAATTGCAATTACAATTAAATCCCTTCTCACTTTGGGGGAACATATTAAATAGTTTCAAAATAGAGGCTATGAAAATTGTTTAATTCTATATCCCGAAATAGCCTTTTAATTTTGCATTTTAGAAATCAGGTTGAGGAGCTCTTTCATTATGGTATTCAGCCTCTAGGTTAAAATACTTGCTACCGAATTCTTAAAACACAATTTTCAACAGACACTTGTACCTTTCTAACCTTTAAACTCTTTCTTCCCGTAGTACAAACTTTACCAAGGGGAATTAATATATCAATTGATGTGGCCCCAACAGTCAGTTTATTTACGCCTGGGGAATCAGAAAGCATTTTGTTACCAGTTTAGTGTAGAAATTTTGAGTGTATGGTCTTTGAGTAGAATGTAGATAATATTAAGAATAAACTATAAAAATTATGTGTATCTTTTCCTTAAGTAGACTCCTTTTGTTTGTGAATAGATTTGGAGTCTTTTGAATTACATTTGTATCTCTTGAAACTGGAATTTGCTTTACTCAGGGGTCTGTCAGGAGAAATTTTGAAGCTGTTGCCCGTTTCCTCCATCCGTCTCTGCCCCACCTGCCACCCTGGGGACTTCACGACTCTGGCTCTAGCACAGATTCTCCTGTAGGCAAGGAGCATTGTTGGCCAGGGTTGGGATTGCAGGCTTTCTCAAAAGAGGGATTTAAGGGTCTATAACAAATTTGGAGTGCCTGTGTTTATTACCACATGGACGTTTAAGAAAGAGAAGACTTTCTTGAGCTTACTTGTGTCTTAAAATTAACCCCTACCCTACTTCCAGACTTCTAAATTTTAATATTTTGGGGTCAAATTTGATACAAAGAGTCATATGTGACCTATTTCTAGTCTTTATGTAGTCAATATGTATTATGCATTTGTGCCCAAATTATAAGATGTGTAGTGTACTTACTTATTTTAAAGAATTGTAGAGGTATAGGATATCTTCATTTATGACATTCTTGACAAACTTTTGTGGTCATCACATATTTGTTCTTACATGAAAACTATTTTGTGCGTATAGCTGTTAACCCAAGTGGGTTCAGGAGTACCTGTGAACCCGGAGGATGGTGCAGAGGGTGCTGGCTGCTCGGCTCCCGGCCTGCATGAGAGCAGGCTTGTCTCTCTGACTCGGTCTTGCTCTGTAGCAGTTTTCAGGTGGACTGAATTCGTGAATTAGCTTGTGTATTTCTGATAGAGATTTGCTTTCTGAGTGATTTAAGAAACAACATCTATTATTGACCGAGTTCTCAGTGATTTAGGGGTGAACTGCCTCCACCATTTGTAGAGACTGTGAAACAAGATTAAGCAAGTAGGCCAGGGTAAGAAACATGGCTTTCGTGTGTCGGGGTGGTATCGTGCTCCAGGAGTTTAGTGTTGCGTTTCTGAAAACCCTGTGAATGTGTATGTAGAATTCTTTTGTCCTGCGTCCCAGTCATCTCCACACTCCCCATTTCTAACTTAAAAACAAGTCAATTAAAAAATTTAAGATATTAATTTATTCTAAAATCTTTCATAAATCTGACATAATTTGGTTTTGTTTATGGTGTGAGAATAACAACTGGTATTTGTTCTCTACGCTTACATGATTTTATAGATGGAGTTTTAACACTGAATGTGGAGAACACTAATTATGCCTACCAAGTTCCAAGCTTCCGTAAGTGTGAGATCTGTCTGCTGTCTTTCCCAAAAGAGTCCCAGTTCCAACGCCACATGAGGGACCACGAGCGGAATGACAAGGTATGACTTTCCAAAAGGATGTCAGGAATGTGAGTGCTGAAACTTGGATATACTGTAAAAATCAACATGCAAAATAAAAATTTTTCTCATAATTTCAATTCCTGAATTGTGGGGCATTTTATATGATATAAATAAATATTTTGATATTTTGTTTTTGGTGGTAGTTCTAGTCCTGGGCATTATTAGATAATGAGAGAAACTGAGTGCTTGTCCAGTGAATCTATTATGTATTGAGGCTATTTGGGTGGACAAAGAAATAATCTTCAATACGACTTCTTCAGTAGTTTTGGTTTCATACATAATTGAATACAGGTACCCTGATGTGGATGTGTCTTTCTCTAGCAGGAAATGTTACCCTTAAGTGGTCTTGATTTTAAAATGGTACTTGAGATATTTTAGATGGAATTTCAGCAGGGAGCTTCACTATTTTAAGTCAAGTTGGGCCCTTTTTTTCAGTGCTCCTGTGAGATGTCGAGGATTTTAGCATCTTAATGAAAGACCTGCCTGATGGAAAGTACCATTTACAATTGCAGTCAGGCAAGTGACTGCCGACTTGCTCCCAGGCCAGGAGGATGCACGCTAGAGTCTGCTGGAGAGCAGAAAAGGGCCAGGGATCTTCTCCCAAGAGCAGGATGTGACCGACCCTGGCCTGACCTCCAGCACAAGTGACAGCGCTATGACTCTTAGGATCTGCTACTAACCACTGTGTACCTACAGGCATTTTCCTCGCAAGTTGACGGCCTGAAGTACTGACTCCTTAGGGTCTTGATCCTTCAGACAGAAACACCAGGGACGGCTTTGTCCTTTGATTAGTAATTGGGAGCATGTTCCATTTGGGGAAAATCTTAGGCTAGGTTAGGTGACTCTGGTAAAATCTAATGCACACTTTTTATGATTTCTTACTTTGTTTCCAGCCTTGGAGTTGGTCAGGAAAGAAGGGAAAGGGCCCGAAGGAGTTGAGGCTTCTCACATCTGTGTTCACAGACCCTTTGTGTGCATTTCTTTAGAAGCATTTCTTCTACGTAGATGTGTTGTCCTTAGAGCCCTTTGAGAAGCTCTGTAAGGAGCTTTACTCCGTCTGTTGGATTTACTGACTTCAGGTCAAGAAGAGACTTCAGGAGTTCCTTAGAAAGACGTCTGTAGGTTATGGTGCTTGTTAATATTTGAATGACTTATTGTGGACAGATTGTATTTCAGTGGCTTATTGACTTTTCTCTCCAAACAGCCACATCGATGTGACCAGTGCCCCCAAACATTTAATGTTGAATTCAACCTGACCCTTCATAAGTGTACCCACAATGGGGAAGACCCCACCTGTCCCGTGTGTAACAAGAAGTTCTCCAGAGTGGCCAGTCTCAAAGCGCACATCATGCTGCATGAGAAGGAAGAGGTAATTATTTCGGCCTTTACTTTATTGACTGGTTTTCAAAGTGCATTTAATCCTTAGGAGGATTTTAAACTAGTTTAAAAAGCCTTTTGTATGGATTTCAAGGAATTAATTATCATTAAATTTGCCTTTGCTAATCTCCAGTTCATTTATAAAACAGTTTGTTTTCTGGCAATATCATACCTTAAGGCAGAGACATATTAATGTGTAGTATATCTGGAGGATCAAAATAATGGCCACATTGGCTGGCAGAGGTCTCTCCCTCACCCTCCCTTTTTTTTTTTTTTTTAACAAATTAACTTTCCTAGGATTCTGCAGTGGCCAAAAGTAAGATTTCTGCCTCTGAAAATGGTAGAATTTACTTACTTGGCTCATCCCCCACATGTGGGAATTTGGCAGAAGAGAAGAAATTCACCATGACCCAAAGCAGTTTACACTTCAAAGTGAACAATCCTGAAAGGTCCCCAGGTTAGTCTTGGGACAGGTTTAAGGCTGATAGGGCTGCACTGCTGATGTTAGAAAAGAGACGCCCTGTTGCTGGGGTGGGTGGGCCTGATTTGAAGTATAAATGGCTGTTGCTTTAAAAATATTACCCCCTCTTATTATTGTAGAAAATGAGGAAAATGCAAAAAGTAAAAGGGAGACAATAAAAATCATCTCTAATTTTGCCGTCCAGGGATAATTAAAGATAACTATTTGGTGTATTTTCCTCCTGAGACAGAAAAACAAATACAGTATTTACATTGCATGTGTAAAATTTGCATGCTAAAAATTGAGTTCATACTTTGAGCATAGCTTTGTATCCTCTTTTTATATATGCCTTTAATTTTTGATATAAAATGATTTACTTTTATCTTTTAAAATCTTATTTATAAGTAATGCATGGAAAAAGCTAGAAACTAAAGATGAACCAAAGTAACAGGGTTAAAAGAACCAGTAAGCACACCAGTTGGAGAGAATGTACAGTCTTGCAGACTTGTTTTTACTATACAGGCTTTCTGTAATAGTTGATTTGCTTAATAATAGTTTTTTAATACAAAAATAGTTGTGCTACTCTTTGTGACCTGCCCTTTTACCTTAATATTTTGTAAATACATCTTTCTCCCTTTTTGCTCACTATATAATGGGTCTTTTCCCTCTGTCGGTATTTTAAATTAGTTTATTAAAGTCTTTAGTGTCTGGACATAGCATAATGATATTTAATTATTTTCTTTTTATTTAACATTTAAGTTGTTTATACTTTTTCAGTGTTATAAATAACACATATTTGTATGTATTTTTAATCATTTCGTTAGGATAGGTTCCTACAGTTGGCTTTACTGCATTAATGAGGCTTTCCAAGTTCTTCATAGCATGCCACATTGTGTTCCAGAAAATGTGTGCTGCCCTATGCCTTCTGTACATGGTAGGCATGCCTGTCCTCACTCAGCTGCAGCACTTCAGCAATGGCCATTGTTTTATTTTTTAAAAGCAGAGATGTTTGTATTAAATAATAGTATAATAAAATATTTTGAACTTAAGTTCTACGTGTGCATAGTGACAATCACGCAGTAGAGAAGGACATGAAGAGAGAAGCTGAGTCCCTGTCGCCCCTGGCTGCAGCTCCCCTGGAAGCGGCCTCTGTTAGCAGTCCCGGGATGTCCTTGTGGGGACATCTCTATGGCCCCAGTAACCCAGCCCACACTGTTTTGGGCCTTTTTTCTTCAGTTAACTTACCTTAGGTATTGCTTCCCACCTGCTCCTCACAGAGCTGGCTCCTTTTTAACGGCCACGTGGTATTACACAGTACACGTGTCATTATAATCACTGTTGTTAGACATACAGGTTGTTTTCATCAGTTCATCCATACAAAGCTACAGCAAGCAGTATGTTTTGGTTCTTGTGAAATACTTGCTTAGAAATACTTGCCAAGCCTAAAATTATTATTTTTTTTAATCCTACCATGTCCTCCAGTGCTGGTTCACACACATAGCTCAGAAACTGTGAATTCACACTGGTATCTCCAGTGCCAGTCCACGTCACAGGGCTCCTGCGTGCCTCCCCGCCCCCGATGTCCCTTACTCTTCAGAACGAGAGCATACTCACACACTCGTTTGTGCCATCCTGTGTCACCCTGAAGTAGTGGTCCAGCTGCTTGGCCCACACCGCTGAAAGTGAGCCTACTAAGAAGCATCTTGGATTTGGAGTAAATACAGCGTTATTCAGCTCAGCTGGCTTTCTAGTTTAGGCCCACCCCTTTCTCATTCTTAAGCTCTGCAGCCCTCTATTAACTGCCCTCAGTTGGGGTTAGGTTAGTGTGACCACAAAGAGAGCCCAAGGCAGTAGGAATTGAGGGCTAGGGATTTATTTTGATATTTGGATGTCAACTTACAAGTAGAAACCAGAATTACAGAAGGTGTGCTCTGAGCAGAGCTGGTCTCATGCACCCTTCGCCCTTCCCCTCGGCCTCTCCCTGGCCACCCACCTTCTAATTTCTCTGATTTCTTTTTGTAGTGATAAACAAATGTTTGTGTGTTTCTTATTTTCCTTTTCTGGTTTATCATTGGTGTGAACTTTAGAATTTTGCCTTGTTAAAAATCAGTTGGTAATTTTATTTTGATTGCATTAAGTTTTTAGATTTTTACAGGGGAGAATTAAACATGTTTCCAATACTGAATCTTTATTGTCAAAACATCACTCAGTAATGTTTTGTTCATATGGGTTCAGTACATTACTTAAATTTATTCTTAAATGTTTTAAGATTTTGATCAATATCATTTGAGGGGTCTTTCAGTATGTACTATTTGTGATTTGTCTGTGGTAAAGCAGTGCAGTTTTATATGTTAGTCTTGCAGCCTGCCATCCTATCAGATTGGTTTTGGGGTTTCAGGTATACAACCTCATTCTATAAATAATGATTGGGTGATAAGATCTTTTGTTTCATTTTGTTTTCAGCAAGCACATGGGGGTTTAAAATGAAAGTATCTTTTGGTCATTATTTTTCATCATGATTTGTAAGAGCTTATCCCTTGAAAAATTTCACACTTGAAAGAATGGTACAATGGATACTCGAGTGCAGTGAAGTTTACCTGATTCACCAATTGTTAAAATTTGCCAGCTCTCCCCGCTCTTCCCCTTTTTGAACAATTTTAAACTAAGTTGCTGATATCACATTACTATTTCACCTCTAAATACTTCAGTATTATTCCCCTAAAAACAAAGACACTTTAATTCATTATCACAGAACAATCGTCACACTCAAGAACTGAGCACTTCTATAATAATTCGCTATTATAGAAGGTCCCTGTCCAGAGGGGCAAGGAGCAACTTACATGGGAGTGAGGAGACCTTAGTTCCAAATGGAAGAGGCACTGCTCCCTTGGGCCCTGGAGGACGAGCATGAGGCTGGTTTCCCACAGAACAGAAGTGCAGTTTAGTAGTGAAATTGGGCATTTCCTGCTCCATCAGAGCAGGTTCTCAGTGTTCTGTAGTCGTAGCCTCCTTAGCCTCATGTCTCTGCAGGTAAAACTGAAGCCAAAATGTA
Source organism: Smutsia gigantea (assembly GCA_032199065.1). Classification (NCBI taxonomy): domain Eukaryota; kingdom Metazoa; phylum Chordata; class Mammalia; order Pholidota; family Manidae; genus Smutsia; species Smutsia gigantea. Next base: position 148,808 of record JAVSCE010011156.1, read on the forward strand.
TGGGTTCTTTTTATTAAGTAGTTAGATCCAAACAGTCTAACAAGTATTTGTCTTAATAACTTAGTAGTCATGTGAAAAACTAACCATCTGTAAATTGGCTGCACAGCTTTTTAGACCCTGGCATTTCCTCTTCTGCATGGATTTTGTCTCCTGCTTTTAACCACAGCAGCTACTGAAACCCAGCTCACAGAGACGTAACGTGAAACTGAGCCACCTCCAGCTCGTTGTTAGCATGGCATCGGACAGTCGTTGGGCATCGCATTTCCTTTGAGAATGCCAGCCCTCCCTTGGCTCCCTAAGACTTTGTCGTGGGCACTGAGCACCTCACTCCAGGTTGGGACTGTGGCTGGATAGCCTCATTTTTCTCTGTGAAATGGAGACATTGCTCTGTCTTCACAGAAAAATGAGGTGGTTGGAGATAGGTATGGAAAGCCTATTTTGGGAAATGGAGCAGAATCTGGCTTAGGGGACAGATATGTGGATTCTATTCCATGGAATACATGGTGCCTGTGTTTGTTGGGTGGGAACGGGAGTGTATGGGTTCCTTACAGTGCCCATCAGGCTGGGTAGTAGAGGAGATAGCTGTTTGCATCAAGACTAGGGTTTATGAAGCATGGTTTATGGCATAACAAAGGAGTCCAGACAGTGGGGATGTTGGCAAGAGAGTTGGTGGCGTCAGTGGGGCCCTATGACGTGGGCCTTCACCTCCCCCCTGCTGCTGGGCCACATCTGAACAGGGTAACTGCTAACTGCCTGCTATAAGATAACCTAAGATCTAGAATCTCAGTGTGATACTCCAAATGTCCAAGACACAACTGAAAATCACCCTTTAGACCAGGAACCAGGACAGTCCCAGCTCCAAGGGGGAAAAGACAGCAAATACCAATGGTGAGATGACCCCAATGTTGGAATTACTTAGCAAGCATTTTAAAGCAGACACCATAAAAAATGCATTATGAATTGTCTTGAAGCAAATGAAAAAAATAAAAGATAGAAGAACTAAAGGGAAATTACAAAACTGAAAAATCCAGTGATTGAAATAAAGAAGTCAACTGTAGCACTCAACAGTGGAATGGAAAACACAGAAGAATAAGTGAACTTGAAGACAGATCAATAGAAATTACTTACACTGAATAACAGAGAAAAGTAGATTAAAAAAAATTAACTGATTCTCAGGGAACTTGGGACAATGATAAAAGATCCAACATTTGTATCATGGAAATTGTAGAAGGATAGGGAAGAGTATGAGGTTGAAAATGTACTTGAAGAAAATTAACCCAGATTTGTTATAAGGCATAACTTCACTTATTTGAGAAGCTGAATGAACTCAAAGTAAGATATATATCTACACCAAGATACATCATAATCAAACATTTGAAAACTAAAGACAAGAAAATATCTTGAAAGAGACTAGAAAGAAATGACCTATTGCCTGTAGGGGCACACCAGTTCAAATGACAGTCAGTTCATCTGAATCCTGAAGGAGGTGGCACACTTCTCAGTTGTTGAAAAAAAGAACTGTCAATTGTGAATTTTATATATGGTGAAGATATCCTTCAGGAATAAGGGGGAAATAAAGACATTTTCAGATGAAGGAAAATTAACAGAATTCGTTGCTAGCAGACCTACCATTTAAGAAATGGCTAAAGGAAGTTACCCAGACAGAAAGGAAGTGATGTCAGCAGGAGGCTGGGGACGTCAGAATGCCAAGAGCCGAGTGACATTAGTTCTGCGGGCAGCTTGGATGTCTTGGATGAGACTAACATTTAGATCAGTGACTTTTAAGTAAACAGATTTTCCTCTGTAATGTGAGTGGACCTCACCCATTCAGTTGGGGGCCTGAGTAGAACAAAATGCCTGGCCTTCTCCAGCAAGAGAGAATTCTCCAGCAGATGCCTTTGGACTTCATCTGCACCACCGGCCCCCATGGGCCTCCAGCCTGCCAGCCCACCCTGCAGATGGGAGGACCTACTGGCCCCCAGTCACGGGAGCTCGCTCCTTGTAATAAACCCCTTTCTCTGTATATACACATGCTATTGGTTCTGTTTCTCTGGGGAACCCTAATACAAACTTCTGGAATGAGTATAAATAAAAACAGGTGAATATAATACATATTCTTCCTCACGAATTCTTATTTCATATTTGATTGAAGCAAATGTACATAGGGGGAATACCTAGGACAATTATGTTTAAAGCAGGAGGGGGTTTAAAGGGGCCCGAATGGAAATGAGGTTTCTGCACTTCCCTGAAAGAGGTGAAATGTTGATGCCAGTATGTTATGCCAATTACGAGAACCTAGAGAACCTACAAAGTGCTGTACTAAAAAAGACCATAAATGAATCGAAATGAATTCTCAAAAATTCTAAAAAGTAGTCAGGGAAGGCAAGAAAAGAGAAACAGAGGAACAAGAAGCAGAAGCACCCAGCCAAGGGTAAAAAAGCAGACTTAGACTTTAAATGGCTTTATATTGTGGTCTAAGCACCATAACTAAGATTAAGGACAGTGGCTTGTCTCCAGTCACATGCTGTCTCCAAGAAACTCTCTAACATGAAATGGTCCCATATAGCTGGCAGCTGTGGAAAGTATTGCTTTTTAAAGGATTCACCATTTACTGTTTTGTCAGGGAGCCTGCGGGAGGGCCTTCCTTCTGAGGCTGAGCCTGCAAATGCAGCTTGGCTGGTAGAACATGCAGAGCTTTGAGTTGAGGAAGGTGAGGATTCATGGTGAGGCTGCAGATTAGACAAGACAAGATAAAGGCAGGTGGAATGCTTAGCACTGAGCTGGGTCTAGGGCATATTAGCACAATGCCCCTGAGACCTTGGAAATAGGACTGAGGTGACCTTCTTGGGTCAAACTGAAATCATCACATAATGGACTGGAGAGGTAAAAAGTTACATTTAAATGGGTGCATGTAAAGTATACTTCAGTAAAATTGATTTTAAAAATAACTCTAAATGTATTTTCTTATGTGTACTTGTGAACTGTAAATAACTTCTTAATTAAAGGTGTTCCATTTCCAAGTTTTTGCTTTTAGAAAACTGGAAGCTAATTTTTCCTTACTGCTCTATTGGGATTAATAGTCTACAATCTGTATTGGTCACTACTCTATCAAAATAAACCTCAAAACCAGAGAAGTAAAACAGAAAAAGACTGTATTTTTAAAAATTGCTTAGGAATGTTTCCTTAAAATTCATGTAATTATTGAAGTTCGCATCTTTTCCTGACTCAAGGAGTGTTACAGGGTGTTTGGGGAAATGGCACATGAGCACAAGCTCATAAACACACTTGCCCTCAGGAGGCAGCTGTCCAAGCTTACTGGATGTCTCGATAGCTCCCATGCATGGCTGTGACCTGGACCCGGGGCTGCAGGGGCCTAGAGAAGGGATGTGTTGTATGGGGTGGCTGTAGAATTAGCCGGGGCTTTGAGCACCATTTGAGGTCAACAGAGGCAAAGTCCTATATGCAAGAAACAGACTCACCATCTGCACTTACAAAGTAGAAAAAACTTTCTCAGGTTGACTCATTAACTCAAGAGCTATCTTCTGTACCCTGTGAATGCCATTCATTCACACCTCGAGTGTGATATAAGAAGGAAAAAACAGTGTTTGTTCCAGAAGAAAGTATAATTTGTGTATCAACCCTTTACAGTCCTAGGTTTTTAAGATGTCATTGCTCTGAAACGTTTGCTCTGCTCACGGTCTTTTTTCTGGCAGAACCTCATCTGCTCTGAGTGCGGGGACGAGTTCACTCTACAGAGCCAGTTGGCCATACACATGGAGGAGCACCGGCAGGAGCTGGCTGGCAATCGGGCTCATGCCTGTAAGGCCTGCAGGAGAGAGTTTGAGACGGCGTCACAGCTGAAGGAGCACATGAAGACTCATTATAAGATTAGGTACGAGCCTTCCTTGGGCGTGGTTAAAGAGGAATCTATGCAGGGTATTTTATATATATAACATATACTATGATATATAGGTATATGATATAATATTAATACATATACAGATAGTATATATATGTATATAAAATAAAAATTGGCATACTTTGCTGTAATTGGTTAAAAATATTGGCTGCTTTAGAAACAGGAACACAGCAGCTAATTTGGTGTGATGGGAGGATGTCTTTTACAGGATGTAGTTCATGAAAGATAAGCTTGAAAATTAAAATAGGGGTCAGCCTGGCTGGGTAGAAACTTTTAGTTAGTATTATAGTGTTAAAACTTGTGGCACATGGTACTGGTGATACATTTTTATAGGCAGGCTACAGAGTGTGTAACGTGGATTCACAGGGGCCAAGTCAGTGCCCTTTTTCATGAATTGGTATATTTATATTGACTGTTTAGAACTTAATAGGTACCCAACACTGTACTGAAAAAATAATTAGTATGTATATAAATATATAGATATAAATCTTCATTTAATCATTACAGACAGCCCATCAGGCCAGGATACTTTTAGTACCCATTTTACAAATAAGAAAACCTAGATTAGAGAGACCAAGTCACTTTCTTAAGGTTTTACAGCCTGTAAGTTTTCAGACACTGGGATTTAAACCCTAATAGTCTGGTTTCAGAGTTTGTAATATTGGCAGCTGTGCCTGTAGTTAAATACATATATACAACCTAGTAAAATTTAACATGTCTTTCAAGTTTTGTATCTGACCTATTCCTGATTATATGTTTTCACTGATACCTCCTTTCCTTAATAAAATCAAAGGCAAACTTCTTCCTGGCCCTTGGTGCTCAGGTTAGCTGATGGCAGTGACCAGCTGTCGTGCCCACTGAGCTAGTTTCTCTGACAGATGGTCAAAGTCCACCCCAGCATCCTCTTTACCTGCCACATGATCAGTTGAGCTTGTCGCCACTCCAAGCTCTAGCCTTAGGGAACAGCTACACCTTTAGCAGCCACCGGCACCACAACCTCTACGACGGCACGTCCCACACCAGTTAGCAAGTTTAGGAAGTGCCCCAGACATCGGAGTACTAATTTATCCTTAGTCTCTGCATTTCAGACTCATGTGGACTGAACATCTCCGTATGGTCAACTTTCTCTTTTGTTTCTCTCTTCCTCCGCTGTGCCATTGTTGACTAATGTGGTACCCACCTAACACTTCTGTGATCTTTAAACCCCCAAAAAGGAAAGCATGCACTCTGTCCCACTAGATTTTTATCTGATGAAGTTTTTACATAGGCAGTCTTGATGTGTCTGAGGGTTTGGAGACATGGTTGATAATAATCTACGTCGTCAACACACAGTTGACTGCACTGACTTCTGGGTCTTCTGGGATCGAGGCACAGGCCAGAGAGCCGGTCTCGTGTTCACAGGGCGGTCACTTGGAGGAAGGCAGACAGTGACCAAGTGAGCGGACCGGCAGCGGGTGGGCAGCCTCAGAGCGTTCCTGTGGAGATATAATGGATTGCTCTTGGGCTGTGCCGGGAGGGTGGGGCAGATTGGTGACGTGGCTGGTTTACCCAGCCTTTCCGAGGAGGTGCATTTCAAAGGCGATGCTGCAAGGGGGCCCTGTAGATCTAGGGAAGGGAATTCCAGGCAAAGAAGCTGACACAGTCTTAGCTGCAGTGAGCCTTCTGCATTTGAAAATGGAAAGGGGGCCAGGACCCTGGGAACTTACTCCAGAGGGGCCTGGGCTGAGTTTGCAGTGGGCAGGGGTGTAGGGCCTTTGGCTTCCTGGGAATGATGATTTGATCCAAACGCAGTGGGAAGGCCTAGAGGGTGTTACACGGGGAATGGCTTGCCCAGCCTCTGGCATGGCTGTGGCTGCTGCGTGGGCGGGGCTGAAGCAGGAAAACCAGCAAACCAGCGCAGTGGGAAGACAGGTGTTACCGACCACAGTGGTGGCTGGGGAGTGAGAGACACGAGCATCTCTAGAGGTGTTTATTGGTGAACCCGTGGCTTTTGGAGATGGGCTTGAAGTCAGAAGAGGGAGAGTCCAGTGTGACTCCTAAGGTTTAAACTTGCACAGCTGGGAATTTCCGTTTCCTGTCATGGAAAGGACAGTGTGGGGCTAAGTGCAGAGCTGTGTCTGGGACCTGCTAGGTCTGAGCTGCCAGTCAGCCATCTGCAGGGAGAGGCCTGGCGGAGGGTTAGGTTCTAGGTTGGTGCTCAGAGGAGCCGTCGGGTGGTTGGAGGTAGGGCTTCGGAGATTGTCAGCATTTGGATGGTAGTGAAGGCAAGGAGGTGGCAGTTCCCATGTCCATGTAGAAGTTAACAATGTGCAGATCTCCACATTTAACCATCACAGGTAAAGCTTTGTCAGAAGGCACAGTCCAATTCCCACCCCCCAGAAACCTAAATTTCTATTTTTATTAGGTACACAGAAAATGTGTTTTCTGATATTGAATACACAAAATGTGTGTAGGACCCACATGTGTGTGCATGCACACACACATACTCTTACTGTGATTGAGTTCTTATTAGGGCATGTTCATCTGATGACCAGCCAGCTAAACTCCCTGGTAGGATTCTAATTTTGAAGTTGTAGTACAAGGGAGATGACCTAATGAGTATTCCCCCCATGTCACACTAGGGTGTCAAGTACAAGGTCATACAATCGGAACATCGACAGGAGTGGATTCACATACTCATGCCCACACTGTGGAAAGACGTTTCAAAAGCCAAGTCAGTTAACTCGGCATATTAGGATACATACAGGTAGGAAATACATCTACTTTTGGGTGATCTGTGATAAAGGTTAAAGAAAGGAAATGGGCCTAGAGCCAGCTAGATCTGGAATATAGTCTTGGCTTTTCCATAGTTTGCTGTATAATTTGGTGTTAACTTTTAAGATTTTGAGTAGGCAGTTGGACATACGAGCCTGTGGTTATGGGAGATGTTTTGGCTGGAGGGATAGGTTTGGGTGTTGAATCTGCATAACAGGTATTTCTTTTAATCCAGCAGATGCTCACACAGTGTGGAATTACATTTTGACCATTGTTCTCCCTCTAGGTGAAAGGCCATTTAAATGTAGTGAATGTGGAAAAGCTTTTAACCAGAAAGGGGCCTTGCAGACGCACATGGTTAAGCACACGGGTGAAAAGCCCCACGCCTGTGCCTTCTGTCCTGCTGCCTTTTCTCAGAAAGGGAACCTCCAGTCACATGTGCAGAGGGTTCACTCGGAGGTAAACCCCTCACCCCGGGGTGTGTGTGGCATTCATGGGTGCAGCACATGCTGCTTGAGTTAATGAGTGAGACTGAGAAATTCCTTTCTACTTTGTAAATGCAGATTAAGACATTGTTTAGAGCAGACCCTCTTAAAGTGTGTGTGTGTCTGTGTGTGTGTGTGTGTGTGTGTGTGTGTGAGAGAGAGGAACTTGGCTTAGTGTATAGGGAAGAAATATAAAACATTAGCTCATATCTTCTACAGGCAGTATAACTTTGGTGAGTAAGTGTTTGAAAATCATCATAATACCTTTGCTAGTTATGATCCATCAATCTGAACGTTAACTTACTTCATCCCTTTAGCAAACTTGAAACACTATCAAGTGTATAAAATTGAAAGACAGGAAATGAAATCGAGGAAAAATGTATGGTTCCTCTTGCTAGTATTGCTAAACTTATATTTGGCCCCATTCCTATTTTTTGTCAGACGGAGCCTGGTCTGTTTATTTCCCTCCATGCTGCATGTTTCAGCAAAACGGGTGATTGCAATTTTTTTGTTGTCTACAGATCACACGATTTGTAAAGACTCTGGACTGTTTCTCTTAAGCAGGTTAACCTGTGTTCTTAGTAATTGTCATGACTTGATGTCTTATTTACAGTCAAATGGTAGAATACAAAGACATTTTAATCAACACCAGTACTTTCTTCAGGGCTCAGTTTATTTTTACGTAACTACTTTGCAGAATGAAAACTCATAGTTTTAAAAGCAAATGGTAGTTTTTAATTTTTTCTTTGGAACACTGAAATGAAAAAGAGCTTACCTAATAGAACTGATAAACAGATTCAGAATTCCATATGAGTGAGTTACTTTTAAAAATGAAGTTTTATTATCTAAGACCCAAACATTCTAGGAGGGGTATGTAAGTATCAGTGAGGCAATGACTGTGTGGAGAGCAGTTTCCTTTAGATCAGAGGAATCATTTTGGGCTGTATAATTCAGCTCGGTCAGCTGCCTTTCTGTAAAGATGATGGCTTGGGAGTAACAGCTTATTGGGTAGCACCTGCAGAAATCTCACCGGACCCTTAGAGTAGCCCTGTGGGAACTTACTAGTGCTCCTGAATTTAGAAGGCCCCTTTAGTCAGGGTGCTGTTTCCTGTCACCTGGCCCTGAGACTCCCAGGCTTGAAATGCTCCAGGAACAACCTTCAAAGATTAGGAGGCTATGATAACTTGCAAACTTTGACCAGTCCTATGATGAGTCTAATGCCTTACATTTGGTTCTTAACAGGTGCTAGAAATAGAATGGGAGTCTTATCCAAGTTCAAAGAGGGCTGATCAGTGTTCAGGACAGTCTTCCTAATTATAAGAATAATGGGCTTGAGTAATGAAAGAGTATTTTAGGTGCTCTCTCTGTGCCTGGATGTTCCATTTATTTTCCTTTTTCTGTAGTCCACTTTTGACTTTTATCATAGTTTTAAAAAATAGTCACTTCTTGGAATGCTTGGAGAATTTGTAGTATCAGCCATCGCCGATATGGAATATTGGGGTTAGTGATGGGAAATATACATGTTGTATGACCATCCTTCTAACTTACATGTTTCAGCCCACGGAAGGTTTAGTCGGAGTAATAGTTACAGCTGTCTGCCCTCATTATTAAACATTGTGCTTCACCGTTTAAAAAATTTAGAACATGAAAAATTCAGATGTTTTATTTTTACTAAGTTATAATACTGAGGGCTATGTTTGTTTGTTTCTTGTTTTTAACTGCTAAACCAGTGCTGTTTTATAGAAAAGACAGTGACATGTCAGTTAATCTCCTACTGGCAATACTGATTAGAGCTGGGTCATTGATTATAGAGCTATGTAATTTAAAATAAAAAGAAATGTTAAAGAAGTTACTTCTGTTATTTTTAATGGAATGATCAATTATGACTTGCCATAATTTAAATATTTTTATGCAATAATTAATTGTAAAAAATCATTTTTTTTCTTCTTTATTCTTTAAGGTCAAGAACGGCCCTACATATAATTGTACAGAATGTAGTTGTGTATTTAAAAGTTTAGGTAGCTTAAATACTCATATCAGCAAGATGCATATGGGTGGGCCACAGAATTCAGCAAGCTCCACAGAGACTGCTCATGTTTTAACGGTAAGTTCAGTAAGTTTGTAGATGGAAGGATATTCTTTACCACATCTGTAATCAGTGAAGGCCTTTAAAAGTGAACATTATTTAGAATATTATTTAGTACCATAAAGGTGCTGTAAATGTTTTGTATATGGAGGCCAGGTGCTACTTTCTGTTCTTTAACTAGTAAAAGAAAATCAGTCTTCAACTTTAGAATAATATTAGATGATCCTGATTTATGGACTGTCATTGACCCAGTAGAAATATGACAAAATATAATCATTAACTTAAGAAATTATAATTCCTTCAGTCTATATTATTGATGATGATTATTGAATATTCTTTATGGTATAACTTAAGAATCAGTTATCCTTTTTAAATAGTATTTCTCCATGTCTAATGTGACAGTGATAATTTTTCCTAAGACTGGACTTTTGGGAAACTAAACTGTTTTCCAGTGCATGTATCTAGAATGGTATGACTCAGAACACAGGTACTTTCATTCTGTGTTCAGAGACCTGGGCCTGTTACACACTACCCTGCCAACTGATAATAAGTGGCAAAATCACATGGAATCTTAGCAGCAGTGGACATTGGATACCAAGTCTCAGTGGTGTTTGAGCTTATTATCATCTAATATTATAATTAGTGCAGTTGGCTTAGTTAAGTCAAGGACTGGCTTCTACCAGTGTAGAAAATAGGCTCCTCAGTATGTAGTTCCGAAGCTTCAGGTTCATGATTAGGGCTTGCTTCATTTTTCTTTTCTCACAATATTTGCAACTTGGGGTGATTCCTCACCTTATTGTCAATCAAAGAGAATGTTATGAATAAGTTCTAAAACTGGAGAATAATTAGTCTCATAAGTAAGTCTTTAGAATTCTATTTTAGACTTTTTAAAATAAAATTTTGGGTGTGTAAATCAACCACGTATTAGCATTTTCACCATTTCCTTTGGTAATATGCAAGTGAGGTAGGTAGACACAGTGAATAACCTGGAATGATAATCAGATCACTTTTAAAATTTACATTCTCAATAAAAAGCTGGAAGTGTAGTATAGGGGCTTGGGGACCTGGGCTCTACCTGCCTTGATCTCCAACCTGCACATGGAAGAGCGTTGAAGTCCTGCCGCCCTACAGGATGGCCTGGGGCCAGCGTGCTGCAGGATTGCCTCTTCATTCACCTCTCACGCCTCACTCATGCCCTTTCTGCTCTATGTTTGAGGGTTTTCTTCAGCTTTGTGTTCTGACTCTCTTACTGAATTTTTTCTTCTGTGTTGCTAGTTAGCTTTTTAATTTCTGAGGGCTGTCCTTTGTGTTTCTTTTTTAAGACATTTTTTCCAGGTTTGATATACGTTCCTCAGAAATCTAATTAGTATTTTCTTTTTAAATGTTCTTCTCTGCCTGTTGAGTCACGTGCCCTGGGTCACCTCCCTGCTCCATCTGTCAGATGGCTTGTTATTCCTGGTTGCCTGCTTGTATTCTGGAATGAGGCGACAGCAAACAAACTCATGTGTGACTGTCAGTTGGCCTCCAGGTGATCACACACATTCACATGTAACTGGCCAGGAAACTAGCTTTTAAATTTGCAGTCCCTGGTGGCAGAACCTAAGAGACTTTTTGATTAGTCTGGGGAACTCTGTGCCACAGAATGTGCCCTAGTTCTCCCCAGATAATTTATTCATTTTCATCTCTTTTAGAGGCAGTCTCCCATTTTTGCCTGAAGGTCAGTACCTTGATGCCATCTGTTCTATGGAGGAAAATGTCAGTTCATTGTCAGTCTTAAGTACCTTTTCCACCTTCTTTATTTTCTTTAATTAGTAGAATTTGTCTTTCAGAGTAGTTTTAGGCTTACAGAAAAATTGAGCACAGAGTTCCCATACACCTCCCCCACCAAGTCACCTTTATTAAACACCTTGCATTGCTGTGCTGCGTTTGCTAAAGTGATAAATGATTACTGATACATTATCATTAACTGATGTCCATAGTTTATGTTAGAGTTCACTCATTTTTTTTGAAAAGAATAGTTTTTTGATAAGCAGGTACATGTAGTTATAGGGTTCACTCTTTGTGTTGTACATTCCATAGGTTTGACAGATGTACAGTGTCCTATGACTACCATTCAGTATCATGCAGAGTAGTCTCTGCCCTCTGCTGTCTTTTTGACATGGCATTTCAGATTTCTGAGTTTCTGTGGCATCAGACTATCTCTCTCTTTAGATCTTCTTGGTCATAGTTTTACAGAACAGTTATTCCTCCAATACCCCTGTTTTCTGGAAATTTGTTCAATCTTTTTGACCCCAGTGGCTTCTTTCTTATTTTCTTTACTTTTTAACATTTTTCTATTCCTTCATTTTAGTGGGCTAACAGGATGACGAGGTTTGTGTGTTCAATCTACCATCTTGAATTATAGTCTGTACTACCACTTAAAAAACTTATAAAAAATTATAGCAGAAAAATTCATTGAACATGTTCTTTTAAGAGCCATTATTGTGCCTAACATAAAAATGACTGAGGATTTTTTTTGAAATTTGTATTTGGGATATTGTTAGATTTTAATGTTCATGGTCAAGCTATGCCTGCCTGTTTTATATTTTTTAAATTGAAGTACAAATTAATGTAACTATTTACATTTCTAATGAAAATGTTGCTGTGTTTCAGGCCACGCTGTTTCAGACTTTACCTCTTCACCAAACGGAAGCCCAAGTCACGTCAGCCTCGAGTGAGCAGAGCCCGCAGGCAGCAGCCGATGTCATCCAGCAGCTCCTGGAGCTCTCGGAGCCGGGGCCCGTGGGGCCCAGCCAGGCCCCTCAGCCGGGCCAGCGACTGAGCATCACGGTGGGGATCAACCAGGACATCCTGCAGGTGAGGCCCGCTTACCTGCTCTTGTCGGTGTTTGTCAGAAACTGCGTATCATCATTGAAAAATAAATATGCACAGCTTGTCGAAGTAGAAGAATCTTCATTAAAAATGTGTCCTATATTGAAGCAAAGTATGCTAATTTAATTAATTATGGACAATGCAGAATTCTGAATGACATTAATTTATTAATTTTTACATAGTTAAAACTAATTTTAAACTAATTTTTTCTCTGTAAGTGAATTTACTTGAAAAAAGTAGGCTTTTCAGATCATTCTTATAACTCTCTCTGTTGACAAGCATAAGGACTATTTTACTCTTTCTTCAGGTTCAGGTGTAAGCATTCTGAGAGTCAGTCCTGCTCCCCCTCACCAGTGTGTGCGTGTCCGGCACTTGTGGGGGTGGGAGCAAAAGGAGACCTCCTGCCCCAGTCCAGCCCTATGTGCAAATTCTTCATTTCCGAACAGAGATTGTCTTCCTTTTTCTGTTTACTTATTGTAAAACGTAACCTTTCTCCTATCTGTACCCCCGTGGTGACAAGTTAACAGGGTGTAAAGAGTCTCAGGATGTCGGGACAGCGGATGTCTTCAGGATAACCCCGTGTGACCTAAAACATGGGCCTCAGTCTAGTTAGAGGCAGCCACGGTGGCCTGAGACGAACTGCCCAAAAGTCAGTCATTCATTTTCATTCCCTTTGGTTGAGAAATGCAAATGCCTGCCCTACTGCATTTTGTGTAGAAATGAGATGTCAAGTAGGAAAAAGAGATGTTTGAGCCCCAAAAGTTGGAAGTCTTGCTTTTAAAAAACTACTTGGAAATGTAGATTTCTGTTTCTAGGAGGGTGGAATTAAAATTCTGCAGGGGAAGCTTGATCACATCTGTGTAATTGATGTTGGTGGGCACCTTGGCCGTCAGATGTCCTAACCTGTTAGTTTTGTTCTGTCTCAGCAAGCCTTAGAAAACAGTGGGCTGTCTTCAATTCCAGCTGCAGCTCACCCGAGCGACTCCAGCCGCGCCAAGCCTTCCATGGCGCAGGCTCAGCACCCAGACGCACCCAGCATTCCAAGTGAGCAGACGGAGCCGGGTGCGGAGCCAGAAAAAGAACAGGAAGGCCAAGAGAAGTCAGATAAGAAGGAAAAAAAAATTATAAAGAAGAAACCGCCATTTCTACCTGGTAATTTAAAAATGCTTTAAAGTTCAGGTGTGTGGGATGGCCCAGTGTGGTTTTGAACAAATAACGCTCTCCTTTGTTTCTTTCCAAAGATGATAGTTTGTTGAATGCTCTGAAGGTATCTTCCTAACAGCACTTGTGTGATATTTAAAATTAAAAACCACAGCAGTGGTAAAATTTGGGCTACCTTCTTCCCCACAATGAGAGTCTATTCCCAAGTACCTGGGGCTTCAAACCCGAGCTGTCTTACTAGATTCCTCTCCCTCTTAATTGTTAAAGAGCATGATTTTAATGTTTCGAAATTGACTGTGGATTTTTATGGTAGGTTTTTATAGAGATCTTTCAGATTCAGGGCGTTCCCTTCAATTGTTAGCTTATTAAGGTTTTTTTTGTTTTCTCCTTCATGATGAATATTATTCAATGCTTTTTTTTCTTATTGTTATGACCATGTTGTTTTCCTACTTTAATCTGTGATGTGGTAAAATCACAGTAACTAAGGTGAAACAAACGACGTTTCAGTCTAGGCCACATTATTTTCCATTTCTCTTTCTCTTTTTTCACCTTTTTTCTTATGACACATTTTTTAATTTGGCCATTTTTTTTTCGACTTCACTATGTAAAATATACTGTTTTAGAAAAAAAAGGTATAACACCAGCACTTACTAATAAACCTATTCTTTTTTTTTTGCTATCATTAATGTACAATTACATGAACAACATTATGGTTACTAGACTCCCCCTATTATCAAGTCCCCACCACATACCCCGTTACAGTCAGTGTCCATCAGCGTAGTAAGATGCTATAGAATCACTACTTGTCTTCTCTGTGTTATACTGCCTTCCCCATATCTGCCACCCCTACATTATATGTGCTAACCGTAATGACCCTTTTTCCCCCTTATCCCTCCCTTCTACCCATCCTCCCCAATCCCTTTCCCTTTGGTAACTGTTAGTCCATTCTTGGGTTCTGTGAGTCTGCGGCTGTTTTGTTTCTTCAGTTTTTTCTTCTTTCTGTATACTCCACAGATGAGTGAAATCATTTGATACTTGTCTTTCTCTGCCTGGCTTATTTCACTGAGCATAATACCCTCTAGCTCCATCCATGTTGTTGCAAATGGAAGGATTTGTTTTCCTCTTATGGCTGAATAATATTCCATTGTTTATATACACCACATATTCTTTATCCATTCATCTACTGATGGACATTTAGGTTGCTTCCATTTCTTGGCTATTGTAAATAGTGCTGTGATAAACATAGGGGTGTATATGTCTTTTTCAAATTGGGCTGCTGCATTCTTAGGGTAAATTCCTAGGAGTGGAATTCCTGGGTCAAATGGTATTTCTATTTTTAGCTTTTTGAGGAACCTCCATACTGCTTTCCACAATGGTTGAACTAGTTTACATTCCCACCAGCAGTGTAGGAGGGTTCCCCTTTCTCTACATCCTCGCCAACATTTGTTGTTGTTTGTCTTTTGGATGGCAGCCATCCTAACTGTTATGAGGTGATATCTCATTGTGGTTTTAATTTGCATTTCTCTGATGATTAGGGATGTGGAGCATCTTTTCATGTGCCTGTTGGCCATCTGAATTTCTTGTTTGACAAAGTGTCTGTTCATATCCTCCATCCATTTTTTAATAGGGTTATTTGCTTTTTGTTTGTTGAGGTGCAAGAGCTCTTTATATAATTTGGATGTCAACCCCTTATCAGATATGTCATTTATGAATATAATCTCCCATACTGTAGGATGTCTTTTTGTTCTACTGATGGTGTCCTTTGCTGTACAGAAGTTTTTCAGCTTTATATAGTCCCATTTGTTCATTTTTGCTTTTGTTTCCCTTGCCCAAGGAGATATGTTCATGAAGAAGTTGCTCATGTTTATGTCCAAAAGATTTTTGCCTATGTTTTTTTCTAACAGTTTCATGGTTTCATGACTTACATTCAGGTCTTTGATCCATTTTGAGTTTACTTTTGTGTATGGGGTTAGACAATAATCCAGTTTCATTCCCTTACATGTAGCTGTCCAGTTTTTCCAACACCAGCTGTTGAAGAGGCTGTCATTTCCCCATTGTATGTCCATGGCTCCTTATTGTATATTAATTGACCATATATGCTTGGGTTTATATCCGGGCTCTCTCGTCTGTTCCATTGGTCTATGGGTCTGTTGTTGTGCCAGTACCAAATTGTCTTGATTAGTGTGGTTTTGAAGTAGAGCTTGAAGTCACAGAGCTTAATTCCCCTGACTTTATTCTTCCTTCTCAGCATTGCTTTGGCTATTTGGGGTCTTTTTTGGTTCCATATGAATTTTAGAACTATTTGCTCTAGTTCATTGAAGAATGCTGTTGGTATTTTGATAGGGATTGCATTGAATCTGTAGATTGCTTTAGGCAGGATGGCCATTTAGACAATATTAATTCTTCCTATCCATGAGCACAGGATGTGTTTCCATTTATTGGTATCTTCTTTAATTTCTCTCATGAGTGTCTTGTAGTTTTCAGAGTATAAGTCTTTCACTTCCTTGGTTAGGTTTATTCTTAGGTATTTTATTCTTTTGGATGCAATTGTGAATGGAATTGTTTTCCTGATTTCTCTTTCTGCTAATTCACCGTAAGTGTATAGAAATGCAACAGATTTCTGTGTATTAATTTTGTATCCCACAACTTTGCTGAATTCAGATATTAGATCTAGTAGTTTTGGAGTGGATTCTTTAGGGTTTTTTATGTACAATATCATGTCATCTGCAAACGGACAGTTTGATTTCTTCCTTACCAATCTGGATGCCTTTTATTTCTTTGTGTTGTCTGATTGCCGTGACTAGGACCTCTGGAACTATGTTGAATAAAAGTGGGGAGAGTGGGCATCCTTGTCTAGTTCCTGATCTTAAAGGAAAAGCTTTCAGCTTCTCGCTGTTAAGTATAATGTTGACTGTGGTTTTGTCATATATGGCCTCTATTATGTTGAGGTACTTGCCCTCTATACCCATTTTGTTGAGAGTTTTTATCATGAATGGATGTTGAATTTTGTTGAATGCTTTTTCAGCGTCTATGGAGATGATCATGTGGTTTTTGTACTTTTTTTGATGTGGATGATGTTGATGGATTTTCGAATGTTGTACCATTCTTGAAATCTCTGGAATGAATCCCACTTGCTCATGATGGATGATCTTTTTGATGGATTTTTGAATTCGGTTTGCTAATACTTTGTTGAGTATTTTTGCATCTATGTTCATCTGGGATATTGGTCTGTAATTCTCTTTTTTTGTGGTGTCTTTGCCTGGTTTTGGTGTTAGAGTGATTTTGGCCTCGTAGAATGAGTTTGGGAGTATTCCCTCCTCTTCTACTTTTTGGAAAACTTTAAGGAGGATGGGTATTAGGTCTTCACTAAATGTTTGATAAAATTCAGCAGTGAAACCATCTGGTCCAGGAGTTTTGTTCTTAGGTTTTTGATTACCAATTCAATTTCTTTGCTGGTAATTGGTCTATTCAGATTTTCTGTTTCTTCCTGGGTCAGCTTTGGAAGGTTGTATTTTTCTAGAAAGTTGTCCGTTTCTTCTAGGTTATCCAGTTTGTTACCAGAGAAATTTTCATACTATTCTCTCATAATTCTTTGTTTTTCTGTGGTGTCCGTAGTCATTTTTCCTTTCTCATTTCTAATTCTGTTTATGTGTGTAGATTCTCTTTTTTTCTTGATAAATCTGTTTAGGGTTTTATCTATTTTGTTTATTTTCTTGAAGAACCAGCTTCTGCTTTTATTGATTCTTCCTACTGTTTTATTCTTCTCAATTTTTTTTATTTCTGCTTTAATCTTTGTTATGTCCCTCCTTCTACTGACTTCGGGCCTCATTTGTTCTTCTTTTTCTTTTTTCATTAATTGTGAGTTTAGACTGTTCATTTGGGATTGTTCTTCTTTCCTGAGGTAGGCCTGTATTGCAATATATTTCCCTTTTAGCACAGCCTTTGCTCCATCCCACAGAATTTGCGGTGTTGAATTATTGTTGTCATTTGTCTCCATATATTGCTTGATCTCTGTTTTTATTTGGTTATTGATCCATTCGTTATTTAGGAGCATGTTATTAAGCCTCCATGTGTTTGTGGGCTTTTTCATTTTCTTTGAATAATTTATTTCTAGTTTCATACCCTTGTGATCTGAGAAGCTGGCTGGTACAATTTCAATCTTTTTGAATTTACTGAGGCTCTTTTTGTGGCCTAGTATATGATCTATTCTTGAAAATGTTCCATGTGCCCTTGAGAAGAATGTGTATCCTGTTGCTTTTGGATGGAGTGTTCTGTAGATGTCTATTAGGTCCATCTGTTCTAATACATTGTTCAGTGCCTCTATTTATTTATTTTCTGTCTGGTTGATCTGTCCTTTGGAGTGAGTGGTGTGTTGAAATCTCCCAAAATGAATGCATTGCATCCTATTTCCCCCTTTAATTCTGTTAGTATTTGTTTCACATATGTAGGTGATCCTGTGTTGGGTGCATAGATGTTTATAATAGTTATATCCTCTTGTTGGACTGACCCTTTTATCTTTATGTGATGTCCTTCTTCGTCTCCTGTGACTTTCTTTGTTTTAAAGTCTGTTTTGTCTAATACAAGTACCGCAACTCCTGCTTTTTTCTCCCTGTTAGTTACGTGAAATATCTTTTTCCATCCCTTTACTTTCAGGCTGTGTATGTCTTTGGGTTTGAAGTGAGTCCTTGTAGCTAGCATATAGATGGGTCTTGTTTTTTTATCCATTCAGTGACTCCACGTCTTTTGATTGGTGCATTTAGACCATTTACATTGAGGGTGATTATCGATAGGTATATACTTATTGCCGTTGCAGGCTTTAGATTTGTGGTTTCCAAAGGTTCAAGGGTAAGTCCCTTACTATCTAACAGTCTAATTTAACTCACTTCGTATGCTATTACAAACACAACATAAAGATTCTCTTTTTTTCCTCCTTTTTCTTCCTCTTCCATTCTTTGTATGTTATGAATCATATTCTGTACTCTTTGTCTATCTCTTGGGTGACATCTATTTAGTCTTAGGAATACTTCGATCTATAGGAGTCCCTCCAAAATGAACTGTAGGGGTGGTTTGTGGGATGTAAATTCTCTCAGCCTTTGCTTATCTGAAAATTGTTTAATCCCTCCTTCAAATTTAAATGATAAGCTTGCTAGAAAGAGTATTCTTGGTTCGAGGCCCTTCTGCTTCATTGCAGTAAATATATCATGCCATTCCCTTCTGGCCTGTAAGGTTTCTGCTGAGAAGTCTGATCATAGCCTGATGGGTTTTCCTTTGTATGTAATCTTTTTTCTCTCTCTAGCTGCTTTTAAAAGTCTGTCTTTATCCTTTATGTTTGCCATTTTAATTATTATATGTCTTTATGTTGTCTTCCTTGGGTCCCTTGTGTTGGGAGATCTGTGCATCTCCATGGCTTGAGAGACTATTTCCTTCCCCAGACTGGGGACGTTTTCTGCAGTTACCTCCTCAATGACACTTTCTATCCCTTTTTCTCTTTCTTCTTCTTCTGGTACCCCTATTAAGTGAATATTGTTCCATTTGGATTGGTCACACAGTTCTCTCAATATTCTTTCATTCTTAGAGATTCTTTTTTCTCTCTGTGCCTCAGCTTCTTTGTATTCCTCTTCTTTAATTTCTATTCCATTTACTGTCTCTTCTATTACATCTAATCTGCTTTAAAAATCCCTCCATTGTATGTTTCATTTCAGATATGGAATTTCTTAATGATTGAATCTCTGTCTTAAATTCGTTCCTGAGTTCTTGAATATTTTTCTGTACCTCTATGAGCATGTTTATGATTTTTATTTTGAACTCTCTTTCAGGAAGATTGGTGAGTTCAGTTTAATTTGGCCCTTTTTCTGGGGTTTGTGAGATTTTGGTCTGAACCAGGTTCTTTTGACGTTTCATATTTCTGTGTGGTGCCCACTAGTGCACAGAAACTCCAGTCCCTGGAGCTGCTCAGCCCCTAGAGTGAGGTTGGGAAGCGGAGCTGGTGCCTGGTGGGAGGAAAGATCTGTTTCCTGATTCCCGTTTGCGGTGCCTGTCTCCCATATCAGAGCCCGTGGGCAGAGCACACAGGTGTAAGCCTCTGTGCTCCCTGTCTCTAGCTGATGTAGGCGGGGCCTCCCTCTAGCTGGCCTGACGCCAGCACAGTGACTCCCGGTTTGCGAGCCGGTGCTGTCAGGCCAGGAGGAATGTTCAGCAGGCTGCATGTCACCATGGGGGGCCTTGGGGCTGAACAGCCAACCAGGGAAATGGAGCACCTGAAGCTCCTCAAAGTTCCCAACCTGCTGGGCAGAGCACGCTCAGAAAACCTTGTCCAGCTCTCCCTTCTCCCGCGCAGCAATCTCCATGCAACCCACCCCCACCCCTTCAGCAGCCCTCCTGCTGCTAGGAAGCCTCTCAGACCGCCTGCCTTTCACTGTCACAGAGCGGCCAGATGTGGATCCCCTCTTCCACCAATGCCCAGAATGTTACTCTCTCAGGCACTCAGCCTGTCCCAGCTCCCCGTCCTCCAGAGCACCACACAGTGTAGGTTTCTGCTCGCAAAGCAGATCTCCAGGGCTACGTGTTCAGCAGTCCCAGGCTTCCACCCCCTCCCTGCTCTGTTTCTCTTCCTCCCGCTGGTGAGCTGGGGTGGGGGAAGGGCTTGGGTCCCATTGGATTAAGGCTTTCTCATACGTTACCCTGTTTCGTGATGTCTGTATGCAGTCTGGATCAGCCTTCTTTCCTGTTGCTGTTTTAGGGTTAGTTGTATTAATTAACTCTATTTTTGTATTATTTGTGGTTTTGGGAGGAGCTCTCTGTCTCCCCTCTCACGCCACCATCTTGAATCTCCTAAACCTGTTCATTTATGGAAACACTTCTTTCATTGAGTACACATTGCTGTTGAAACAGTTTGAAGTTACTGGTACTTATAAAAATTTTTAATTAATATATTCCCCTATACTTTGCATGTGTCAACACACAAAAGAAAATTAAAATTTTCAAATATGTATTCATCCATTTTTTAAAAGTATACTGTTTTCCACAGTCTTCCTTTTGGAAGACTTGACTTGAAGTTTGAAATTTAAAAGACATTAAGGTAGCATGACTTTGGTGTAAGCTTAAACAGCATTTTTATATAGAACAACTTGAGTTGGCATGCAGGTAACTCCTCTCGTCACGTACCTATATTTAGGGAAAATTACACCAGTTTTACAGGAAAATCTCAGTACATACACTGCAATAACCTGAAGCAGTGTTGAAAAGACCAGTGTGGATGGCACTGAAAAATGGCTTCTTTATGCGTTATTAATTGGAGTTCCTGATAATGGAGGCAGCACAGGGAGATACAGTTCTTAGGGCTTTGCTCTCTGGAAGAACATCTTTAAGTCATTCTTAAGGAACGTTTGCGTTAGGCTGCTGGAGAGCTTGCCCAAACTCCTGAGTTATTGTGGAGCTTCTCGCAAGGGGGGTAGGTCCTCTGGTTGAAGACAGTGACCACATTCTGGGCCCCATTCAAGGTGGGCTGTTCCCAGTGTCCCTGTAGGTGCAGGCAGAGTCTGTGCAGCTGCCCGGCCAGGGATTTGCTCTGTAGGTGCTGGGAAACATGCCCTGTGCTCACAAGCAGGATCGGCCACTCCCCACACCTTCAGCTCCCTGGACTTCTGCTGCCTTTGAGAGGCTGAAAAAGCATGTCCTCTGTGTGATGGGGTCTGGAGATTCCACTGCTCCTTGCTGAGTGACCTCTGCACCTTGCTCTGCTCTGACTTTGCTCATCCCACTGCCTGTGGCTGTGTGCAGAGGAGCAGTGTCCCCTCTCAGGCTGCAGAGTGGCGTTTTCTGCTCATTGGAGCAATACTTCAAAAACTGCATGAAGCATGGGCATGAATATGCATTGTAAAATGATGATTCCTGTGTCTTAAAAGTTGGCCTTAATCTGGTTGATAGGTGAATGAACTCCTGGTGGTCTTCTGCTTCAGTCTTTGAGCATTAATACTGAGTGGACGGGGAGAATTTCTCCCTATACAGAAATAATCATTCAATGAACTATACTTCTGAGAATACTGTTTTGTAAAAGACTTCTGGGGGCTGGTAAGAATGTCTGTAAACAGTGCAAATAAACTTCGGAAAAGGATCGTCTCACAGTCCGCTCACTGCAGAAAGCTTTGCTGGTCCACCTGTACCTCGGGCAGTGTGGTTGAGACTCTAAGCTAGAGATGCCTGCCTCTCCTTGTGTCAGCATCCATTTTTCTAACAATTTTAAATTTCTTCATTAGTAGAAGTCAACAGATCCCTCATAATACTTGCCTCCTTTCTGCTGGGTATTACCTGTATCAACCAGCTCTCTGGCTATCTCACAAACAAGTAGTTGATTATGGCTGCTAATTAAGGACTGGTAATTCTTCTCAGGTGGAGAAAGCTCTAGTCAATCTATTAATTTAGAAGATCCTCAATTAAAGGATTGCTTTCTTGTTGCGAGATTGAGCAAGTCTAGACAGCAGTCGGCAGTTCTGTGCGTTTGGACTGAATGCCGGGACCCCTATGATCCAAGGACTGTTGTGGTTCACCTGTGAGAACTCCTCATATTGAACCACAGTTGGGAAGAATTCCAGTGTCACAGGTACATGCTACTGGGAACTAACTCCTGATGTTAGCAGAGTGTGTGTCTCCCACAGAGCACTAGCTTTGGAAACATCACCTGGAAAGTAAGCACCAAGAGGTAGTAGAAGAGCTTCTGCTAACATACACAGCAATGTTACTGTTCTTCCTGCTCCCATAAACCGTGTGGTCCACCCATTCTCAGTATAGAATAAAGACTATGCCAACAGTCTAGCAATAACTGTTGAAAATTGAGTGATGTGCCCAGCAATAACTAAAGCTGTTTTCTATTTACTACAAGCATGGCTTCACCTTCATCTCATTTCAAACTTACATTCTTCATCGTAAGTCACTTTTCCATAATGTCCAGTGTGATTGCCTCTACCTTAGCTTTGGCTGATAGGAGCCAAACAGCGTCCAGATATAAAGATGGTCATCACAGAACCCAGTGATGCCACGGGATGCCCCATGCTCAGGACTCAGCAGCCACAATACCAGCACCACTTTGGTAGCCACATCAGGGTTGCCTCTTGAGCAGTCTTAATGTCGCCATTCTTAAATATTTGAGTCCAGCTAGGTTCTACTCCATTTCCAGCTTTAAAAATCTGGTCAGGAAGTCCACATCATCTTCCTGGTCAAAGCTGAAAAACCTAGTAGACTGTGAGACTTGACACAAAAATTTTCCTAGTTTCATTTCATCAAGTCTTCCTTTCTGTACAGTTTCAAATCAATGGTCACATTCTTCTTCTTATAGAAGTTACACTGGCATGTGACCTAGCCGCACACTTACAGACCTATCACTGGATATAGGATAAGTCCATAAGAGGCCACCCACTTCAGGTTGCTGACATGTCACTTCTGAATTAGTGTCCTGATGATTTTGTAAGGTTTGGTACCATGGTCCCACCTGGTTTGGAATGCACTGTTCCCAGGTGGTGTCTTTATTAGTGTTCCTGCAGCCTCCTCTGGTGTATGCACCACATAATGACCCACCAACTGGGTCAGCAGCCATAAGGATTCTGTGACACAGAACCGCTCTCTAGGATTTAGGTCCACTGCTGAGAAAATGTCAACCACCACAACCAAATTGGGCCATTTAGTAAGATACCATGTAACAAAAAGGCAAAGATGTAGTCTGTATTATCTTATATGAATAAAGATCTTCTCTGAGTGAATAGTAGTTAGCTCTGAATATTTGCACTTAGCTTGATGTAGTACTTGGAAGAAGAATGACTTTCTGGGACTATCACGGTATGTCTTCTGGGCTGGAACCTCTGTGCACATCCGCCAGGCATCTGGGGAGTCTGCCTGAAATAAGCCAGGGCCCTTTCCAAAGTCTGAGTCAGCATTTGGGTTGGCACTGAAAGAGTTGCCTGTCCACCCCTGCTGCTCTTGAGTGCAGTGTTGTGAATACAGTAGGTGTGCCCTCTGACCCCACAGAGGAGCCTGCGTGCGTCTTCCCTTTCTCTCAGCTCCACCCCCACCTGCACCACCAGGGCCTTCCTGCCTTGTCACCCTCGTGCTGCACTCAGCTTCAGCTGACGCCAGAGAGCAAGCTGGCTGTGTCCCCTGGCACCTTCTCTTGCGTGGCAACTGATTCAGGAGTGAGGAGGCCACATCCAGGCTCTTGGTCTCCTGTGGGAGGGCCTCCCATGGCACACAGGCTTTCCGTCATCTCCCTACCAGCCTCTCAAGCTCCGAGCCTGCTTGCTGATTCCCACTGGACGTCCCACGCTCCAGTCATGTTGGATTCAGTACCTGGCTTTTGGGACTTCATACCTGGCTTTTGCTTCTTATGCCTGGAGATGCACTTCAAACCAGGTCCTTCTTGGCAATCAAATACTTGCCTTTCACAGCTCAGCTTCAGGGTCATGTCATGCATGCAGACGTTTTTGAGTGAGGTGGATCATGGGCAAGTCTGTGTGCCCATGTACACCAGTGCAGATTCCTGCCATAGCGCACTGAGTGCTCTACCACACACATGGTCGCACCACCGTACCTCAGCCCCTGCAAGGACAAGGGCATCCTGGAGTGGCACTTGGCCCTTAACTAAACATGCAGTTAATGCTTTCCTTGAAGTAAAGCTGGGAGGACAGACCTTTCTGAAAAATTCCACTCAGGCTATAGAATTAAACAGACCTCAGTGTGCACCTTGACTTTTTCCATTTATTGGCATCTGAACTAGGTTAAGTTAGTTAACCTCTAAAATGTCCCTTTTTCATCTGTAAAATGGGGTAATGACAGAATAAGTGGAAGAGAACAGAATGAGAAAATCCATGTAAGGTATGCAGAATAGTGCCTGACACAAAAATGCTTAAGGAATGCAAATAATTAAAAAAATTTTAAATAGACGAAACTTGCTCATGCCACACAATTCAAATGATACAAAGTGGTATACAGTGAAAAGCCCCCTGCTCATCCTTGTCCTCTACACACCCTCCCAGGGCAGCCACCATCATTGGGGTCTTCTCTGATGTTAAATAAGCATAGGTATGTTTTTATATATTACATCATTTTTTAGCAGAATGAGCATCATACCACATATATTATTTTGCAGTTTCCTTTTTCAACCTGATAACTTCTTTTATAAGATGTCTAAAGAGAATTCCATTTTATGGATAAATAATATTTAGGCTATTTGCAATCTTTTTCTAATAAAAGCAGAATAAATGTAAATGTATCTGTTGGGTACATTTCTGGAAATGTCAGAGGTTTGAAAGAATATGTTCTGTAAAGATTGTTTTAGGGTTTTAATTTTGAAATGATTTCAGGCTTAAAAAATTTTCGCAGAAACAATGAAAGAATTCCCATATGCCTTTCATCTATATTCTCCAAATCTTACCATTTTCCTTCATTTACTTTTCTTTACCTGTATTTCCCGAGTTTTCTGAGAATGACTTGCAAATACAATACCCCTTTAACTCTTAAGTTCTTCAGTGTGTATTTCCTAAGACCAAGGGCAGTTTTACATGACAATAGTACATCCATCAGCAGGGTATGAAAATAGATCCAGTCTACAGATCTCATTCAGATTTCTTTATTTGTGTCATTCATGTGCTTGATGACAAAAGAAAAGAAATTCATAAACTTGAAGAAGTTTGGTAAATATTGCTGGTTACCCTCCATGGGGTTATATCAATTTATAGTCCCAACAACAATGTACTGGATGCTGTTCCCTCACATTCTTTTGGAGGTTGTTATCAAACGTTTGGGGTCCTTTTCACTCACTTAATAGATTAAAAAATGCGTTCTTTTTGTAGTTCTCGCTTCTCTCACCTGGAGTCAGGTTGGGCTTCTCATGCTGAAGGACCCCTTTTCGTTGTGGGACCGACTCTTGCTTTTTACTTGCTGTGATGCATTAAGGATGATAGTATTTTGTGATCTGTATTTGTGGCACATTTTCTTTTCTAATTGGTCCTTTTGTGTTAAAGAGGAACATATTTTGTCAAATGGAGAGAAGGGTTTTCTTTCTATATAGTCAAATTTGCCAATGTTTTATGACTTTTGGACTTGTGTAATACTTATTCTTCAACATTGACATTATTGAAAAATAACCTGTTTTATCTAATGCTTTTATATTTTCATATTTTAAACCAAATCTTTGACTCAATTTTATTTTTTGTTTCCAGATGGGCACCCAGCTGTCCAAACACCATTTATTAAATAAGTCATTTACCCCCATCAAAATGCAGTAAAAGATTTTTTATCAAAGATTACACTCTCAAATCTATATAGGTCTTTTCTGGACTTTATTCTATTCTACTAACCTGTTTTTTCATTCATGTGTTCTGGTACCAAACGGTTTTAGTTTTATAGTGTGCTTTCATACTCAGGAGGCCTAGTCTTCTCGTTACACTTTTTTTCAAGTGTAATTTTGACTATTCATGTATTTATCTTGTCCTGTGTACTTTAGAATAGTCTGCTAAAGTTCCAAAACTCTAGTTCTAAAAGTCTTATTGTTATGTACATGTAAGGGACTAAACCAGGGAAAATTGATATCTTTGTACCAAAGAGTAGAGTATGCAGTTCCATTTATTCAGTTTTTTCTTTCATGTTTAAGTAGTATTTTAATATTTATTCTTGATTTTGTAGATATAAAGGATGTTGATTTTCATGTATTAAAACATGGGCCTCCTTTTGAGTTTTAGTGTTTTTTTTGGTATGTAATATCATTTATAAATAATGATTTTACCTTTTCCCTTATAGTTTATACTTCATATTTCTTTATCTTATCTAATTTCATTGGCTAGTATCTTTAGAACATCAGAATTAATGTCAGTGATAATGGACTTTTTCTTGACTTTAGATGCTTTTAGTATTTTCCTATTAAGCCAAATATATGGAGGTGTTATATTCACCTCTTGCTGTTTTTGGACTATCGTATAAATGTTAAGACAAAGTGTTGAATTTCAAGAATTGCTTTTTCATCTTGAAGATGATTTAACATTTTTTTTCTTTTTAAATATATTACTGTGTTTGATGAGAAAAGCTGTTGCCCCGCTTCAGGGAAGTTGCTGTGGGGAAATGCAGAACTGGTCTTCCAGGTCTTCTGGTGGCTCTGCAACCTGGAGTCAGACCGAGTGGGCCAAACCAAACGTGCACATGCCAGGTGTGAAGATAGCATCAGAGCTGCCAGCTTGTAATCTTTGTTCCTGTCTATTCCCAGAAATAATTAGAACCTGGTGACAGTTTTATGTCATCTTATGTAATTAAAGATAGGTTTTCATTTTTTTTTGGAAAAAATCTGCTTTTGGGGGAT
Organism: Smutsia gigantea; assembly: GCA_032199065.1. NCBI lineage: Eukaryota > Metazoa > Chordata > Mammalia > Pholidota > Manidae > Smutsia > Smutsia gigantea. Next base: position 175,420 of record JAVSCE010011156.1, read on the forward strand.
GCTTTCCTAATTTTATCTAGTGGATATTCCAGTTCTCTCTCACCTTTTTATTCCATGGTTTTTGGATTTGTCATGAGGCTTTTAGGTAATTATTGTACTTTTCTGAATTAATTTTTACATACTTTTTTAAGCATCTTAAGCTTTGGACTTCCTTAATATAAATAATAGCACCATAAAATAGATGTCTTTCTCTCACTTTTAAAATCATTTCCCTTCCCTCCTACTCATTTTTTCCCTTGTGGTTTGTGTATGTTCCTCTTTGTCCTTGTCTTTGTGTCACTGTTTATTTTTAATGCTTTTACCTACCATCCCTCCTGTGTTAAATAATTTTGCAAAGAGCATTATATTTAGGAAATAGATTTTTTCTCTTTACAGATTCACTTGCTCATAAGAATTCCTTGTATTTACTGATAAGAAAGAGAAGGCAATAAGAGATTTTCTTTTTTCCATAATAAAACTGTCTGTACAGACACAGTTAGAGTTAAAATCTTCTGATGAATTTCATAATATAGCCAAAAATCCTTTTAATTTTAAATGGATTCTTTACCCTATAAGTTTCTATTTGATTTCAGGTGACTAAATCTAATAAAAATTAAATAAAAATGATTCTGTTGAATTTTGTTTTTGAAAGTTTATATATTTTAAAAATCATTTTACTTACTATATTTCCGTAAATTCTACTTGTGATTTTTCTTCTGATAGGAATAGTTTTAAGCCTAATTCAAAGTTTAATAATAATACCTAGAGTTGTGAAAGAGAGAATCTTCCATATTTGGTCACAAACTAGTTCATGTCATATATGCTGCTTCTTTGTCTTAACTATTTGTAGGTTCCTGTGTATAGCATAAGAATTTACCATTTCTTAAATATTTAGTTTGATTTTTTTATTAGTGATATTAGATAGACTCAAACAATACTTATTCCCAGTTCACCCCTTCTCTTCATGTTCTCTGAGTTAACTTTGGAGTCATTTGATCATATCTGCCCTCACGCACATTTATGGTGAGTCTCTGCTTCTAACCTGGTTTATGTCGCCTTCCCAGTTAGTGCTCTTACCTCTCCCAGGCTGGGATTATGTTTCCACAGGATGGTTAGCATTCCCTGAAGATTGAACCATAATCCTCTATAAATTTCAATGATTATGGAAATCTCAGCTTTTTCCATAATGGATCATATATCTGCTGTGGCAAGAGGCATACAACGTTGCACAGGCATGGTGGGCTGTTTCAATCTCACCCTAGAAGGACATTAAAGTGCCTTAATATTTGGTGGAACATGGTTTCTAGGCCAAGCTGGACGGCTTTTGTTTAATTTTGCTCCAGGCTCAATCCGTGAGGAGAATGGCATCCGATGGCACGTGTGCCCCTACTGCACCAAGGGGTTCCGGAAGCCCAGTGACCTGGTGCGTCACATCCGCATTCACACCCATGAGAAGCCCTTCAAGTGCCCCCAGTGTTTCCGGGCCTTTGCGGTAAAGAGCACCCTGACCGCCCACATCAAAACACACACAGGCATCAAAGCCTTCAAGTGCCAGTACTGCATGAAGAGTTTTTCCACCTCGGGGAGCCTGAAAGTGCACATTCGCCTACACACAGGTGCGTCCGGGGACCCTGGGCATGGCCCTCGGACCACAGACTGGTTTCCCCGTAGTCTGTGGATAATAGCTGACACTCTAAGGACTCCTTTTTCTTTGTTTAACAAGTATTTATGATTCTCTTCTGCAGACTAGGCATGAGGTCTGGCTTAATGAGGGAGGTGGTAACAGGACCACTTGGGAGGAATGAACACTTAGTGCAGAGAGAGGAGAGGGAGACTGTTTGTGGGCGACTGGAGGTAGGCGAGGTGGGCCTTTCCAGGGAGGACCCGTTATCTACAAGGTGGGGGATCCCGGAACACCACAGGCAGGGAGGCAGGCCTTAACACCTGCTCTGCCTTTCAGATATGTTGTAATCAGCATTAAGGCATGAAAACTTTTATGTTCAGCCTCCAATTTTGTTTATGTCAGCTTTATTGAGATAAAATTCATAGATCATGAAATTCACCCTTTTAAAGTATACAGTCCAGAACTGTGCGACCTGCGCTGCTACCTAAATTTGAAACATTTTTTTCATCCCTAAAAGAAACCCCACACCCATTAGTAGTAACTTCCCCTGTCCCCTCGGCGTTTCTGGGCCGAACTGACCATGTGAAAGAGTACCTGTGAGAGCTGAAACGGGTTGGTGGTGCTGTATGTCCTTTAGAATCTGCACTTTCATTTATTGATGGACATGTCAATGAAGGGAATTTTCTTCCGATAAGGGAAGTGATAGCAGAGGTTGTTCAGACGATGTTGTCACTGTCATCGCACAAGCAGCAGCATTGTTTACAATCCTAACAACTGCCGTTTGCTGCCGCTGAGTGCGTGGCACTGCTCAGTGCCGTTTCAGACACTGGTGTGCACAGCCTGGCAGCACTCCAGCTCGCAGGGGGTTGGCGAGAGAGCAGTCTCGTGCACTTTGGTATTCCCAAGTACTGCTAGTTGTTTGAATATACACATTGTACTAGGTAAGGTTTTTGCCTGATAGCAGTAAATATTCTTTTTTACTTAGAATGCTCTTATTATATGCCTTATTATCTATAATATGCACTGTATGCAGACAAGGGAAAATAACTCTAATCTAGAATATCCATAAAATAATTAGCATCATCTGACAAATTGAATGTTCGACTCAATATTAAAATCCTAGAATTTTATGTTGGCATTAAGTGTTGAGATGTGTTTCCTTGAAATAAACAATTCCATGGTGTGCTTTCATTTCTCGTAGGAGTCAGGCCTTTTGCTTGTCCTCACTGTGACAAAAAATTTCGAACTTCAGGCCATAGGAAGACTCACATTGCTTCCCACTTTAAACACACGGAGTTAAGAAAGATGAGGCACCAGCGTAAACCTGCCAAGGTTCGTGTTGGCAAGGCAAATGTTCCAGTCCCTGATATTCCTTTGCAAGAGCCAATTCTTATAACTGACGTAGGTAAGATTCTTTCCCCTTTGGTATCTTGCAAAGGGCATATAAATATTATGGTCTACACAGTTAAATAGTTTTAGGCATGGTGTTAATGTATTTTTTGTTAAGCATTGTTTTGCTTTAGGAGCCAGTGTGTTCCACGATTAACTAAAATCCTAGTCCTGTCTAAACTATTGCTTAAATTATGTTCCTAAGAGAGAAGCGGTATGTTAAAGTGAAGCTATTACAGTATAAATCCTCACTGAAGAAATGTATCTGCCACGTTGAAACCATCAAAGATGGACAAGTGCTCTTTATGTGAAGCACATAGCGCGCTCTGTTATTTTCACCTTAAAATCCCTCCATGGTATGTAATAGATTATTGGGCTGCTTTAATCTTTGGATTCAGAAGAACTGCTGGCTTTAAAGGTTTTTTTAGGCTCAATGTTACTATGATTTTGTTTATTAACTAAATAGTAAAATACTGCTTATGAGAATCTTCAGAAAAATGATTTTTGTGCTAAAACAAATTAAGTAAACCTCATTAATTTTTTGTGACAACATACATTTTTATGCAGTTCTGTATTTTATCATTGTCTTAGGCAAGATAATCCAGTCTATGAATAACATTATTACCAAATAAAATGTAATTTATTATGAAGGTCAGATGGTATAGAAATATTTTAGATTAATATAATTTATAGTCCACTAATGAGATGAGCAGCAGTCGTCTAGAAGCATAACATCAAAACTGTAAACCAAAAACAATTAGAAGAAAGGAAAAATATTCAAATTCTGGAGTATAAAAGAGATCCTCAGATCAGCTTAACAAAACACAGTGAAACTCAAGAGGATTTGAAGCACATGTAGCTTTTTAGAATCTTCTACTCTAAAATACACATTTTTAAGTATGCATGGATTAGAAATTGATCACATTCTAAGGTATGGAACTTTCAAATTTTCAGAAGTTGATATTGTACAGGACACAATCATTGATTGCAGTTCAATGAAAATATAAACTAATAGAAAATAGTTATTTAAAATTTAATTATATGGAAAAGGAAAACTAAAAACTACAATTACATAATATAAATGAAAGTGTTATATACATAGATTGGATGGACCAAAACTGTCATCAGAAAAATGAAGACTTTTAAAAGGTATTTACTAAAAAATAAGAATGAAAAAAATATATATAATTTAAGCTAGAAAAATGAAAAGAAATTAGCAAAAAGGAATTAAGTATAAAAGAAATTAAGATAGAGGACAAAATTCTAGTGAACCTAAGTAATATAAAAATTTTTTTAAATGAACAGCGAAATAGGTAACATGCCACTAGTAAACCAAAAACTGAGAAAACATTATAATACTACGAATGAGAGTCTATAAGCACAGATACACGAGATAAAAATTGTTTGCAAATACTGTACAATTTTTGCTTATAACATTTGAAAATTTAGATGAGATGGATCATTTCTAGAATAATGTACTTACCAGAATAGACTCCAGAAGAAATGGAAAACCCAAAAACACAATATTGAAGATCGTCTTCCCCAAAATACCAGTCTCTGATGATTTTATGTATGATTCTTTTAAACTTCCTAGGAACTGTAATTCTTAAGAGCATTTAATTGCTGGAAACGGAAACTCCTGTGGGAAGTTAGATCCTGTGACACCCTTCTCTGCTTTGGTGGCTCCCAGAATAAAACAACAGACCATGGTCACTTAATGTGTATTTAATCTTCACCGTAGTGTACAGGTTCCCAGTGTTTGTGTTATTCCCAAAATGCAGAAAAATCTCTAAAAGTCAGAGAAGATTAAACATTTTCTGAATATCCCTAGGATTATACTTGATACTTGAGGATTACCTTCAAATTACCAATTTTTTCAGGTTGCCATGAGTCAAGAACCCATGGGTTTCTTGACTTCAAGCTTATAAATCCTTAGTTGAGTTAAACTGGAGTCCTGATTGTCCAGAACTTTTCCCCGGGTTAAAATGGGGTTTATGTGTTCTCTGGCCTCAAAGACCCTCGCACCTCAGGCCAGATCAGTGCAGGTGGGGTTCTCCTTTGGTCCAGGCTGAGTGAGATGGGGGAATGGTTCACAGAGGTGACTGCATGTTGTCGTATGCAAAATATTATAAATACTTATTTTTATGCCTAACTTCATTGTTATTTATACTTCTGTCTGTCTCTTGAGCTCCTTGGGAGCTCTAAAGAAAATATGTGACTGTAATAATCTTTGGGAGACAGTTTGATAAAAACGTGACAGAGAAGGCTTTAGCATAGATGAGTTAAAATTATTTGCTTAATTGGGAGATGAGATGTTACAGTTCAGTGTAGTTATCTAAAACACAATATGTTTTACACTAAGACTGTCACTAAGGAAAGTATTAGAATGCATTAAAAAGTGCTATACCAACTAATTTAATCTCTGCATATTAAGGGAGCACTGTTGGGTGGTATAGTACCATATGGTCATACGTTTTAAAAACTTTTAGAGCTTCATGAGAACTTAATAATCTTTACAAAAAAAAAGGCCCCTACATTCCCCATTCCTTATTTTCACAGATGTAAAAATGGGCTCGAGAGAGAGTTATAACATTGCTTTTAGGTTATACGACTAGGTAGAGCTCTTGGTAAAACTAGAATCTGGATCTTCTGGCTTTCAGAGCAGGGTATGCCCAGTAAAGCTCATCTCCTTCCTACACTCATTACCACTACATTCTGGACACGGAAGTAGGAAGAGCACACCGTGATTTTCAAACAGTCATTGTGTCTTAGAGCCAAGCACCAGTAGTCTTTACTGAACTTGAATATTATGTAGCTTATTGCATTTTGGAGATTGTATTTCACTAGATGTGTGCTGTCTGTTATACCTTAACTATTTTTTCTTCCAATTCAAGAACTAAATTTTAAATAAAATAATGTGCAGACTGGGGAAGTTTTAGAGTCAAGGTGGTGATAATATTCTGAGGAAATCCATTACCACCATCATAAAAAGTTGAGGGATTCATCACCACCAGACCTGCCTTACGAGAAATGCTAAAGGGACTACTTTGAGTGGAAGTAAACAAGCAGTAACTAACATCATAAATACATAACAAGGTGATGTAAATCTTACTGGCAGTGGTAATACACAGTCATGGTTAAATTCTACAATACCGTACTGTGGTGCATAATTTACTTACAACTCTAGTTTTAAAAGTTATAAAGGAAAGAACATAGTAAAAATATAACTACAACAATCTGTTGTTATTAGTTACATAATATTATAAAAACCATATAAATTTTAACAGCAGTAACTTAAAATGTGAGGGAGAGGAGAAGTAAAAGTTAAAGTTTATGAATTTTATTGGAGGTGTTATCAGTCTAAAATAGGATGTCACGATCACAAAATATTTTGTGTGATCCTCCTGGTGACCACAGGGGTAACCCTTTATAATTGCACTAAAGACGTGATAAAGAAGTCAGAGCATACTGATACCAAAAGAAATCAACACACAGAAAAAGCAGCAGGATAAGAAACAAGAAACAGTTGATCTACAAAACAGCCAGAAAACAGTGAACAAAATGGCAGTAGTAAGTCCTTACCTGTCATGATTATTTTAAATGTAAATGTATTAAATCTCTATGGAAAAGAAATAGGATGGCCAAATGGATTAAAAAAACAGCACCCAATGGTATGCTGCCTATAGGAAACTCACTGTAGCCTTAAAAACACACGGACTGAGAGTGAATGCATCAAAGAACACATTTCAAGAAAATGGTAACCAAAAAAAAGTGCGTAGTTATAGCAAACAGAATGGACTTTAGACTAAAAATGGTAAAAAGAGATAAAGGAGGAGGTTATTATATAATGATAAAGGGGCCAGTACATCAAGAAGGTATAACAGGTGTAAATATTTGTGCACCCAACATTGGACCACCTAAATATATAAAGTAAAAGCTAACAGAGCGAAAAGGAGAAATAGACAGTAATACAGTTATTGTTGGGAGCTTTAATACCCCACTTGCAACAATGGATAGATCATTCAGACAGAATTAGTAAGGAAACAGAAGATTTGAAACACACTATGGACCAAGTGGACCTAACAGACCATTCTGTCTGAAAACAGCAGAATATACTTTCTTCTCTGGTGCATGTGGAACATTTTCTAGGATTGACCATATGTTAGGCCACAAAACAATCTTAGCATATTCAAGACTGAAATCATATCTTCTCTAACCACAGTGGCATGAAATTAGAAATCAAGAGGAAAACTGGAAAATTCACAAACACATAGAAATTAAACAACACACTCCTGAACAACCCATGGATCAAAGAAGGAATTAAAGGGGAAACAAAGATGGAAACACCAATGTCCCAGAACTTGTGCGATGCAGTGAAAGTAGTTCTGAGGGGGACATTCATGGCGATAAATGCCAACATTACGAATCAAGAAAGATCGCAAATAAACAACCTAAGGAATTAGAAAAAGAACAACAAACTGATCCCAAAGTTTCCAGAAGGGAAAATATAATAAAGATTAGAGCAGAAATAAATGAAATAGAGAATGGAAAACAGCAAGGAAGATCAACCAAACTAAGAGTTAGTTCTTTAAGAAGATAAACCAAATGGACAAATCTTTAGCTAGCCTAGCCAAAGAAGACAGGGAGAGGACCCAAATGGACAAAATTATGCATGAAAAAGGTATTACACCTGATACCACAGAAATACAAAGCATCATATGAGGCTACTGTGAACAACTGTATGCCAACAAACTGGATAACCTGGAGAAAATGGAAAAATTGTTAATAATATACCACCTACCAAGACTGAATCAGGAAGAAATAGCAAATCTAAATAGACCAATTGCTAGTAAGGAAAATGACTCAGTCATCAAAAATCTCCCAATGAAGAAAAGCCAAGGACCAGACAGCTTCACTGGTGAATCTTACCCAACATTTAAAGAAGAATCAACACCAATCCTTCTCAAACTCTTCCAAAAAATCAAGGGGAGGGAACATTCCCAGACTCATTTTACAAGGCCAACATTGTCCTGATACCAAAACCAGAAAAGGGCACTGCCAGAAGAGGAAGCTATAGGCCAGTGTTTCTGAAGACTAGAGATGCAGAAATTCTCAGTAAAATACTAGCAAACTGAATTCAGCAGCACATTAAAAAGAATCATTCATCATGATCAAGTGAGATATATCCTGGGGAATGCAAGGATGATTCAAAATATACAAATCAAATCAATCAATGTGGTACATGACTGAAAGAAAAAAATCCTGTGATCATCTCAGTAGATGCAGAAAAAGCATTTGACAGATTCATCCAGTCATGATAAAAACTCTTGACAAATTAGGCATAGAAGGAACATATCTCAACATGATAACGGCCATATGCACAATCAGCAACGTACTCAGTGGTGAAAGCTTTTCCTCCAAGATCAGGGGCAAGACAAGGGTGCCTGCTCTCCCCATTCTCTCTCAGCATAGCACTAGGAGCCCTCGCCAGAGCCGGGCAAGGAAAAGAGACAACAGGTGTCCAGAGTTGGAGAGAAAGAAGTAAAAAAGTCTCTATTGTAGATGACATGATTTTGCATATAGAAAATCCTAAAGACTCCATCCAAAAAATAAGATCTAATCAATGAACTCAGTAATGTTGCAGGAGACAAAATTAACACACCAAAATTAGTTGCTTTTCTATACCATAACAATAAATTTTCTGAAAAAGAAATAAGTTGATTCCCATTTACAATAGCATCAAGAACAATAAAATACTTAAGAATAAATTGAACCTAGTTGGTGAAAGATCACTACTCTGAAAACTACAAGACACTGATTAAGGAAATCAAAGAAGACACAAACAAATGGAAAGGTATCTGGGTTTATGGAGTAGAAGAATTAATATTGTTAACATGTTGATGCACTAAAAGCCATCTGTTGATTCAGTGCGCAATCTCTATCAAGAAATGGAATTTTTTACAGAAGTATTAGAAACACTCCTAAACTTTTTGTGAACCACAGAGGATCCTGAATAGCCAAAGCCATCTTGAAAAGAGCAAAGCATAAGACCTCACACTTCTGCTTGTGAGCTACACTGTAAGGTGGTAGTCATCAAGACAGTCGGTGCAGCTGTGACCAGACAGGGAGGCCAGTGGGGTACACTGTAAAGCCGTAGTCTTCAAGACAGTCAGTACGGGTGTGGCCACAGCTAGGTAGACCAGTAGGACAGAATATAGAGGCAGAAATAGGCCCAGGCATACACAGTCAACTAAATACGTGTGGCGACCCAAGAATACTCAGTGGAAAAAAGACATCTCTTCAATAAATGGTGCTGGATATTCACATGTAGAAGAAAGAAACTGGAACCATATCTTATACCACTCATAGAAATGAACTCAAAATGGATTGAAGAGTATTGAAAGAAAACAGAAGAAAAGGTCCTTAACATGGGTCTTGGTAATGATTTTTTGGAAATCACACCTAAAGCACAAGCAACAGAATACAAAATAAACAAATGGGACAACATCAGACTAAAAAGAAATTGCACAGCAAAGGAAACCATCAACAAAGTGAAAAGACAACCTCCAGAATGGGAGGGAGTGTCTGCAAACTCTCCATGTGATGAGGGCTGAAGAACTAACTCACCGTCTAGGAGGAGTGGCACAGCCAAGGCCTTAGGACTTTCGTGTATGTTTAATTCACCCTTATTTTTTTTTCTTCAGAGATTGAGGCTTTATAATTAGCCTAATTTTTTAACAGAACTGTGTGTATATAAAATTATTAGAGGTAAAAACTAAGGCATCTGAAAAATGAGGCCTATTATTTTGCTTCCTTAATAGCTCAAAGTAGGAAACCATCTAATCCCTGCCAAGTGGGCTCAGAATCATCTTGGGGTGTTTCAGAATCCATATGCCAGGGCACTACTGCAGAGATTGTAATTCCAGGTCTGGGAAGAAAACACTGCGCTAAGGTAGCAGTTGTGTATACTAGATTGTGACAGTGCACATACAGAAGCAATCAAAATACCCATCAAAGGTGTGCTCAATGAACCGGGTGCATTCATACAGTGAATTCCTTGTAGACATCCAGAGGGTGAGGGGGATGATCGCAGAGGTAACTATGCAGAAGAATGTTAGTGTATATGTGAAGTATAAACAGGTAATTACAGAATGATGTGAATGGTCAGTCTCAGTCCTGTGTGCACAGCAGACTCTCATGTCAGTGCCTGCAGTACATGATCACGGTTTTCCATGAGCTGTTACTGGGTGGTCACTTCTGCTGCTCTTTTTAGGATCTGGATTATTTAAGAAGGGGCGAAAGGACTTGCAGGTCATCATGTAAGAGTGGATTGGCAAGGGACTGGACAGAGGGATTTGCCTCATGGAGTTCCAGGCAGGATTGGGAAGGAAGGAAAGACAGGCTGAGAAACAGAAGACAGGCCCAGACTCAGGAGAGGCCTCCTCAGGCTGGAAGAACAGGTTATTAGGAATGAGGGTGAGGGCTTGGGGAAGCAGTTTGACTAGAGACTGACTGTCATGGAAAAGGAATGATGAACTAAACGTTCTGTGAGGTCATTGTTGGTGATAGAGAATTTATTTACCATGGAAGCTGCCGGGAGGAGGAGGGGGTAGGTGGGGTGTTTGCTGCAGAGGTGGATGCCCCCCGCATCAGGTCAGGGGTGACCCAGAGAGGAGGATGGTCCTGAGCCTTAGGAGGGCCTGGTGCAGATAGCCAGGCTTCAACCTCCGGGTGAGGTTCTGGAGTTGTGCACCAGGGCTGGCAGCAGGTGGCCGGCGGTCTGTGCGCCGGGACTGAATCAGGGCAGCCCAGGGCCTGGTTGCTGCTGTGAGACCACAGTCGTGCCATCTCATGGGCTCAGTGGCTATATTTCAGAGCTCCAGGGAGAAACTCACCCGAAATCCTTATTTTATTAACTGACCTCAGGTCTGACTAGTTGGTAAGCTTTTGAACAGCTCCCTACCCCCACCCCAACCCCCACCCCCACCTCTTGTAAAGCACATTCTTTTTTGGTGTGGGAAATGGCAAAGCAATAATTTGTTTTCTGATTTGTCAAGTATCTTATTTTTCCCCTATGAAACAGATGTAGGACAACAAAATTACCTTGTGAATTTAATTTATTTTACCTACTTCCATGAATTTATGTAATTTATATAACTAATTTATGTAACTTATTTTAAAATTATTTCTCTTTCCTATGTTTTTATTTCTTTTTTAATGTATATATTATTGTCTAATAAAGCTGTAAAATTAATTTTTCACATTTATATATTTGTACAGTGCATTTTAGTTGTGGAAGGAGAGTTTTAACATTTTTTATTGGAGCTTATCTTAGGAACCATTTATTCTGTTAAGTTCAACAAGAAGCAAGAAAATAACTTTTCAGATATTGTTTGGCATTTATAATCTTAATTAAGTGATACTTTTATGCCAGTAGTTATGGAACCTATTTGCATAAAATTCCAAATAATGCTGCTGTGCATTATATCCCATGAGACCTTCTGCAGTGAGCATTTGAAGTTTACACGTTCATCAGCTTAGTAGTGACCCAAGGTACCACTCTTTTAGTTGCCATTTGGGAGAATATTCACATTAGTTTTCTGTTCTCTTCATAGACTCCAACGTGATTCCCTGAACACAGTAGATGTCCAATAAAGGTTGACCCAAAGACATTAATAAATAATCTTGGTTTGAATCTGTGCATGCTTCTTTCCTTTAATCCCTAATTTTCCAGACCCTGAGAACAGGATCACAAATTTGCTTGATTGTGTATTTATGTGCACTAGTTGGTGGGTATGATGTGGGCTCAGGGCTATGTCCGTGACTGTGGGACAGGTCCCAGCTCAAGGCAGAGTGGGGAAGAGACATGAGGCCAAGCGGTACGAGAGCAGACGAGAGAACAAGCTCTGATTTAGAAGTAGATGGGATGCCGAAGCGGGAAAGTGTGGATTTGTTCAGAAAAACAGCAGAGCCTAGTGAAGGAGAGGCGCCAGATGAAGCTGCACGTGGATGTAGGTGGGTGGGGGTGGATGGATAGGTACGGCTAGAGAGAGCGCAAGCCAGCGGTGGAATACCATGCGAGCAGCTATAGTAACAAGGTGCTTGATAGTGAGCTATTATAGGCATTTGAGCAAATTGCAGTTGGGATCATGGCTTCCTTTAGTAAAATTGATTTTCTGTCAGTGATATGAGAAGGGATTCGAACAAACTGAAAAAACAGGGATTTGAAATCCTGACTAACCTAAATTTGGGATATGGTTATGGAAAATCCATGTCTGCAAAAGCCCATATAGAAGGTACAGGACGAAATCCATTAAAAATTGGTATTAGAACCAGGGGAAGTAACTATGACAATGTAGCTATTCTTTATGTGAAAAATCTCTATCTTATATTAACTTTATAAGCATTTCCCAGTAGGTGTTCTTTAAATAGCCAGTTCCTTCCTAACAGTTAAAATATCATTTAGTTCCAGCACTGGAATCTTTACTTGAACTCCTCCAAATTTTCAGCTTTTGGGCAAAGCAGGTTCCTTGACGTGTAACTTTTTTAGTAGCATTGGCAATAAATTATTCCTGATTTTCTTTTGGTTTGTAGGTCTTATCCAGCCCATTCCAAGAAACCAGTTTTTTCAAAGCTATTTTAATAATAATTTTGTAAATGAAGCAGATAGACCATACAAGTGTTTTTACTGTCATCGTGCATATAAAAAATCTTGCCATCTTAAGCAACACATCAGGTAAGGTTACGCAGATGGAAATTTAGTGTAATTACAGTGATTTAGTGATCTGGTGACCTACAGAAATACTAAGGATGGTAGGGTTAGCTTTTGATAACTTAAAATGTCACATTTGACATCAAAATGTTCATTGGTGATTGATATTTTTATTCTTTAGTGTCGTGACTAAAATATTTTACCCAGAAATTGCCATTTAATTTTTTACACTCCTAATATATTGCATTATTTGTGATTTGTGGGACATGTCTGTCAAAGAAGTATTTGATTTATTCCATTAGAATCATGTTCCTTAATAGTTTTTCAGGCGTATTCATCAGAGTTTAGATCAGTTCGTGGTGTTAGCGATGGTGAAAAGACAGTAAAACTTGATCATGAGACACAGTGAGGTTTCATGAAAAGAGCTTGGAACGTAGAACAAGACTGGGGGTGTGATTCTTGCTCAGCTGTGTCCGGGCTTGTGGCTTCCCCGGGGGGTCCCCGGGGCCCTCTGAGACTCATGTGGTCTTGGTGGTAGAAGGTGGAGAGCTGCATCTCTGCTGCTTAGCTTAAAAAGGTGATGATCAAGTGAAATGATGACAAGAGTGCGTTCTAGAATACAAAGCATATGAAAGTGGGAGAAGCTTATTCATTAAAACTCTTGTTCTTTTAGATCACATACAGGTGAAAAGCCTTTTAAATGTTCTCAGTGTGGAAGAGGCTTTGTTTCTGCAGGAGTGCTCAAAGCACACATCCGAACACACTCCGGACTAAAATCTTTCAAGTGTCTGATATGTAATGGAGCTTTCACTACTGGTGGTAGCTTACGACGACATATGGGTATCCATAATGACCTTCGTCCTTATATGTGTCCCTATTGCCAGAAAACATTTAAGACCTCACTAAATTGCAAAAAGCACATGAAAACCCATAGGTAGGTATAATCATGATGATTGCTATTGAATAATCTTTGTGATTCCCAGGTGGTGGTGGAGAATGCTTTTGAGAAATAATTATCTTTGATTCCTATATCATTACTTCTAGCTAAGGTGTATGGGCTAAAGAAACTTCTGTATCTATGTCAAGTTTTTATTGAGAACCATAGACTAGAGCATATTAACATTTTAATTTTTAATATTGAAGTAGTCCATACTAGACTAAGTGCTTTGCAAACTTTTAAAGTGCTGATAGTCAGTAATAGATGAAATGCTAAATACTAAGAGTGTCTCATGTAATTAGGTAGTGAAGAATTCAAAACAGGAAACCTTAGTCAGCCCTGTGATTTCTAGACATATCATTAGTGTGTCTGAATCATAATTACTCTATGTTGTTGACTTAAAAAGAATATGTTTTCATATGTTTTAGCTATCACATAAATCCATCATCAACGCCAACTTATATTTGTACTTAATTAGAGGGCTATCTCATCTCTAAATGGAGGCATTTACAAAGCCATCACAGAAGTGCATTTGTGACCATGTCTGCCGCTTGCCCACTGGGTTTCCGTGGGGCCACATTGTTCTGTACTTAGAGGAAAGCCCAGGAAAGGTGGCCATATCCTAGGAGGCGCTGCCAACAGAGCTGCCTGGCCTGCCATGAAAGGATGTCAGACTGTCTGCCCTGGAACGTTTCCTTCTGGGCAGTGTTATGACGCAGTTGTCCCTTGCAGATTTTACACATAAAGCAAACCCCCCAAACGTTAGAGTAAGTTAGCGCGACAAAGTTGTTTTGATACTAACTGCCTGGGTGCTGAGGGTGTTTGGCAGCATGGACTTCCTTGATGTGGCACTGTTGGATAGTTAGCCAAGAAGTTTACCTGCTTCTTGAGACCATCCAAGGAATACGGTGGCAGTGGTGTTGGTGTAGGGGACCTCTGCCAATTATATATCCAGTTATACTTGACTGCATTTTGTGGAGAAAGTCACGTGCCCCACGTGCATTCAGGGCTGGGCATTCATGGTTGCACTGATGTTTAGGATGCCGAGTCCCACTCACTATAGCAGGATGCCAGGCTCACGGGGCGGAGCTTGGGTGTGACCTTGCCTGGTGGCATGTAAGACTGTTTTTCTTTGTCAAGAAGCCAGGCCTTTACAACAAATGCTCTTTCTGGGGTAGTGTTGGGAGTATGTATTTTAGGCACTGTTTTTAGACTCAGTGTCCAATGGTATGGTTTCTGGGAAGGAAGTCAGCTGTTTAGCTGGGTCACCTCTATTAGGGGGAGTGTTGCAGCGGCCACTGCTTGTCACGGGCTGTGCGGAGGGACACGTGCCATGGTCACTTTAGGAGGTAAATGCATGACATGGGAAGTGACGACCCGAGGACTGGCAGGCCTGTCAGGTGTGGACGGGGGTCTCACAGAATGTGCGCCTGCAACTTGCCTACAGGCAGACAGTTGCTCCAGCATTTCATCCCTGTGTTTGAAGTGTTGGGGATTCCTAAATATCATGTATGCCTATGTGGGAAATAGGCATGACACATTACTGTAGTAAGTGTCATAAAAACCCACAAACCAAGCAAACCACAGAAAGCCAGCCTCCACCAGTTTCCGGGCACACGTTTCCTCCTGGCCAGAGGAGTGGGGGGAAATATATGAATGTCATGACCGAGTGGTGGCCACTATAGTAAAGTATGAGTGTGTGCTCTAACTCTTCGCTGTTTCTATTATATTTTTGTCCCCATTTCCTCAGTAAAAGTAGTTGAGAAGTGACTATTTTGGACATCAGAAAATGGAGAGAAGAGATTTTGTTTGGAACTAAGAATGGAATTCTGAGTAGGCAGATTTATAGATTGTGGAATCAAGCATATGATGGAGCCTGTATGGGTCTGACCATGATATCTTAGGGGAATAGACCATTCATGTCTTAGGTATTGTACAACCTGTTAGGTGATTGTTTGACTTATTTTTTAAGTACTTTAATTCGGTCGCTGAATTCATTGTTCATTTTTCTCTTTGAAAGAGATATTGCTAACCTTGATGAAAACATAATGGACATATTTTGTATACAGAAAAGCAATATTAACATGAATAATGGACTCGCAGAAAATCTGAGCAACCAGATGCCTCATGGTCTGTGTTCTGCAGCCCCATATGTGAGACAGCAGGATATAGACCTTTGCCCCATATGCACCACATGTGTTTATAATATTAAAATCTGAGAGGTGTTGTCTCATTTTGTACAATTCTTTTCGAATATTTTAACTCTGAAGAATTAGATTTGGCATCTTTTCTATTTAAACAAAAATTTGAAACTACAAGTGTGTGTGCCCTTCATCCGTTTTGCTGCCTTCATGTCCCTATAATCTGTGAAAGCATTTGAAGATGGGGAACATGATTTTCTTCAGAATTGTTAATAGTATTTATTTTTCAACTGGATTGCCATCATGACTTCTAAATGAAATATTTAAAATGAAAGTGTTACTAAATAAACGACAACTCACAAAGTAGTAGTCCATGCAAGTCATTTTTGTCCACCTAACTTCCTGGGTTATTGCTGATTTTTTGAAGATACGAGCTTGCCCAGCAGCTCCAGCAAGCCGTCTCTGTGGACGACAGTGCCGTGGACCAGCAGAGCATGCACGTTTCTGCGCAGATGCAGGTGGAGATTGAGAGCGATGAGCTGCAGCAGACTGCCGAGGCAGTCGCTGCAAACCCTGCGGCCATGCTGGGCCTGGAGCCACAGCATGTCGTGGGCGCTGGAGAGTCGGGACTTGGCCAGCAGTTGACAGAGCAGCCCTTGGAAGCAGATGAAGGTGAACACTTCAGGAGTTCTAGCTGGTGGAATCATCCATACAGTTCTGCAGCCCTTTATATGCACTTCAGTCTGTATCAGTATCTCTCATATCTGACTTTTTAAGCCAGATTTGTGATTGTGTGTGCATGAGAGAGAGGGTTTGACGTGTATAGAATTATAGGAAGAGGACCTTTCAGCACATGCCTCTTTGTAACCTGCTTTTATCCCTTACTGTGTAGAGCATAGCCTTCATTTTCAGTAAGTCTACGTCTGTACTGTCATTAGTATCCTAGCACAGGGCCCTTGAAGTCTGATTCACAGACTGGTGCAGGTCCGCGAGCTGTTTGTTACTGGCGTGCAATGAGATCGGGCTCCCGCCCCAACACCTTGCTTCGTTCACCAAGAGAGTCTTGCCACGGAAGGATGTCAGCTCAACTGTAGACAATGAATTTGGTGATGTAGTTGATTTGCATCTAGCACAGACTTCTTGTCTCATACCTGCTAACAAACAGCTTGCTGGCAGTTTACTGTGAGCAGGATTTTATCCTCTGTGTTGCCTGGAACATGCTCATCCAAAAAGCTTTTAAATAGTTTTTGAATATAATTGCATTTAGAAACTTTATAGAAAAATGTCTAAGTTGTAGGATATTAAAGTGATATCCTGGAAGTACAAAGATAATGCCCATACCCCCTACACACATACATTGCCTTTCTGCTGTTTTTTAACAATACGGAGGCTGATTTTTAAAAACCCTCTAAAGTGTCCTTTTAGATAGACTGATAGACCTAAAATAACTTGCAAATTATGACTTCCCCCCTTCTTTTGCATTTTCATCTGCAGAGAGGTTTGTGGCTCCACAGCATGCACTGCAAGGGCACATGGACCACTTTGAGGAGCAGGCCCCTCCCCCGCAGCCCTTCGAACCAGCCGGCTTACCGCAGGGTCAGTGGGGGGGTCCTCCAGGGGACTTCTCAGTGAGCTGTACTGGGTGGCTTTAATTGTACAGTGACCTTCGGTCTTTCTTTAAGGCCTCTCTGGAATTTATGGTTTCAAGCCAAATAACGCTTTGCATGGAATGTGTGCATGTTTGTGTGTGTGCACACTATTTTGCGGTCTGTTCAGATTATCTGGAAAATGACTTTAACAATCATTCTACACAGAGTTTCTAGTCGAGTGGAAACTGGGACTTGGAGTCTGAGTAGCTGTGGTTGGTCTGTAAGCCTGCACTCCAGGGATGTAGTTGCTGAGAGCAGCCCTCTGCCTGTTAACTAACCAATAATGTTGGCCTGCCGATGAGAGAACTAGTCCTAATGCTACTCCAGAAAGTAGAGATGTCCCTCTAATCATCCTTAGTCATGAAACCCATGTTTTCTTGGCTTTTTCAATGTAACTTTAATATTTTTCATAGCATTCATATTTTCTAATTTATTTCAGGTTTTACAGTGACTGACACATACAATCAACAGACTCAGTTTCCACCCGTCCAACAGTTACAAGATTCTAGTACACTAGAATCCCAGGCACTCTCCACAAGCTTCCACCAGCAGAACTTGCTCCAGGTGCCCTGCTCTGACACGGTTAACGTAGTGAGTATTCATAGAGAGGATATTGTCCATGTCTAGCAGATTCTGTTTTATTCTTCACTGTAGCTATTTAAAATTTGCTTACTGGAGAGGGTATGCTAACTTCTTTTAAGATTATTGTGTTACCCATGAAAACTTGAATGTTTAGTGTATAGGGCTTTCTTTTCCCTTAAAACGTTTAAGTTTTACTTAAGATTTCATTGCCATGGTGTGTCTGTACCTTTTTGGTGGTGAGTCAGTAAAGTCGGCAGAGTGCTGTGTGAGTAACAGCTGAAGGATGTGACGTTGCTTTAGTGATGAAACCTAAACACTGCTGTTTGTGGAATCTTAAAAAAAATGTGTTAGAATGAAAATACAACCAATGTCAACATACTAAAAATAAATACTTAAAGGCGTCATTAAAATTTTTTTCTTAGGTTGGAGACATTTAAGTTTTTTGGGGGGTTTTATTTGTCCATTTTTGGAAAATTTTCAGTAGTGATAAAAACAATTGCCCATTCATTTGCTTTCTCTTTTTAAAAGCCACTGGTGGTAGCTTTCCAGGTGGTAGCCCCAGTTGCACCAGTGAAAATTTCAGAGCATGTTTTCTTAGCTCAGAACTAACATGATGGGGGCAGATGCTGAATCTGGGTAGTGGAGTCCGTGCTACGGTAGCTCCCTCCACTGCAGAGGTGTCCGGGTGAAGCTGCATCCCCAGGTCAGCAGTGGCAGAACAGGGTTTATCTGAAGTGGCCATGGAAGTCGGGACCAAGCTGCTGTGCACGTGTGGGTTCCCCACTCTTCACGTCTGTCCTGGGCCTGTTCCACCCACCTCTGCCCAGTAAGCATGGGTGTTTCCTGGCGTGTCAGGAATCATCCACCAGGTCTTTGCTGGGCTCTTGCTGTCCTGACCTGAGTTGCAGCCCATATCAGGAAGTGGTTAAGGGCGCTCCCAGGCATGCTGCTGCACTGGCTGCGGGAGATGCTCTGTTTCCTCCCGTGGTTTTGGGACAGGCGAGGAGACTTGGTATCTTCAAAAGCAGGACTTCTATTCACTCTCATTAAGAATAGAGCAGATAAAAGTATAATCTCTTATTAAGATATATTAAAGGTGAAAAGTGTGGAAAGATCATGCTCGTTAAAAGAAAATAAGTATTTTTTAAATAAAATTCATACAAATGTTTTTTATTATTCATCTGGCCAAACAATTACCATGAATGACTTGAGGTTCCTCCTTTTAAATCCACACTGATGAATGTTCTTAAGCCCTAATTGTTAGTTGTTTGATATTTATTCATAGATATTCAAGTAGTCTGTTTTATACTTCTTCTAAATTTTAGACAACTCGCTTGATTCAAGAGTCATCCCAAGAGGAACTGGACCTGCAGACTCAACGTCCCCAGTTCCTGGAGGACAGGGAGGATCAGAGCCGGCGCTCCTACAGGTAGACAGCCACTGGCCCTGTGACCGCGTGCGGAGGGTGGCTTCCCCTTCCAAGGGCTTTGCAGTTTGACTCTTACAGCTCTCTGAAATAGGGTCCGTTATCTTCCCTAGCTCATAAATAGAGCCTCTGACACAGAAAAGATTAACTTGTTAAATTTTCTGCAGCTAATAAGTGATGGGGCCCAATAAGGTGAGGATGTGGCAGCCTGTACACTGAGGCTGCTCTGCTAGGACTTGTGTCACCACCTTTTAAGCCTTGTTACCATGTTTTCAGAAATAACTTTAACTTATATTGAGACTTTCTGTCAAGGTTCTTAGTGTGCTTTATATATAACCTAGTTTATGTGATAGTTAACGCCTGATCTTATAATGATTGTTGGTGAGGGTTGCTGGCTTTTCTCCTGTGCTCAGATGTCGAAGTTGTAATCGTGCTGTGAACTCACGTGTTCTGTACCCTTCGTGTTGTGTTTGTAGATGTGACTATTGTCACAAAGGCTTTAAGAAGTCCAGCCACTTGAAGCAGCATGTGCGCTCACACACCGGGGAGAAGCCCTACAAGTGCAAGCTCTGTGGCCGTGGCTTTGTTTCCTCCGGGGTCCTCAAGTCCCACGAGAAGACGCACACAGGTCATTGTCTGCCGTGCACTGGAGATAGTGTGCTTTTCCCTGTGTTCACAAAGTCCTTCAGCTCACCACTACCTAACTCTGGGATGTTTTCATCATCCCAAAGAAACCCTGTGCTGTCAGCAGCCACCCCCCACCCCTCCGCGTCCCTAGCCCAAGCCACCCTGGTCTTTCTGTCTGTGCACATTTGCCTGCTCTGAGTATTCCACATAAAGGCGTAGTACAACGTGCAGCCTTTCATCACTGGCTTCTTTCCCTCAGCATGTGTTCAGGTTCATCTGTGTTGTAGCATGTATCCGTACTTCATTGTTATCGCCAAATGACATTCCACTGTGTGGTGACCACATTTTATCTGCATTCATCAGTTTTAGACATTTGAGTTGTTCCCATTTTTTGGATACTAAGGTTAATCCCGCTAAACATTTCTGTAGATGTTTTTATGTGGACATACATTTCATTTCTTGTTAGGAGTGGGACTGCTTGTCACATAACTGTTTAAGCCTTTGCATTTAGCAAACTGATTTCCAAAGTGGCTGCACCATTTCCTGGTCCACCAGCAGTGTGTGAGGAGCAGTTTTCCATTCTTGTCAGCGCTCACTGCCGTCTTCCCTACTGTGACCACCCCGAGAGCGCAGTGGTAGTCAGTCACGGATTCAGTTGCATTTCTCTAGTGGCTGATGCTGTTGAGCATCTCCCATGTGCTTATTGAGAAATGCCTGTTCTAGTGCTATGCCGTTTTTAAATTAGACTATTTAGATTCTTATTACTGAGCAAAAGCTTTAAAAATATATTCTTTATTAGATATATGATTTGCCACTAAATGTATTACTTTTATCTGTTTAATACATTTAATACATAAATAATATATCCGTTTAATATCAGTGTATATTCTGTACAAGACTTTATTTGAAAATAAAGTACTGCTTAAAAACATACAAACAAAACAAAGGAAGATCTTATGGACTAGTCCATGAGTTGGTGGTTGGGAAGTGGTTTTAATGGTTCCCGGGAAGACAGACTGAGGCCAGAGTATGTGGGGCTTTGCATCACCCACAGAGAGAAGCCACACACAACTTCCAAGGAGCAATGACAGAACCACTCTGTGGCTCAGAAAGTCAGGGCCACTATATGAAGAAATAACAGAGATCCAAAGAAAATACCCTTCTTAGCTTGCTTCCGTGTCATCAATTCAGAGGAGAGAAAGTTCTGTACTCTAGGGCAGAGTCCACAAACATGCTGCCCATTTAAATGTGACAGACTGTGGGATGAAGAGAATGGACATCCGTTCAGAGAAATGCTCTCAGAGGCTTTAATTTCACTAGTGAATGTAATAAGATGCATTCTGTCAGTTTCCATGTTCTTAAAATAAGTAAGTTCCTAAAAATAGTAGACCGTTCAAACAGACAGCTTTAATTCCATAGCTCCCCAAACATCTTTGCCTTGGCTGCGCATGGGGCCCAGGCGCTGACATCTGGCATGGGCCTGTTTCTGTTGTCGCAGGAGTGAAGGCGTTCAGCTGCAGTGTCTGCCACGCTTCGTTCACGACCAACGGCAGCCTCACCAGGCACATGGCGACGCACATGGGCATGAAGCCCTACAAATGCCCGTTCTGTGCGCAGGGTTTCCGCACAACAGTGCACTGTAAGAAGCACATGAAGAGGCATGAACCAGGGCCCTCTGCCGGGCTGGTCCGTGGACAGGCGGAAGGAGGAGGTACTGTTCACCTGCAATCCACGGCTCATCAGCCGGAGACTAGCCTGGTGATGAGCTAGTGTACAAATTGCCTGTAAAATCGTTAGTTTTCTTCTGATTATGAAAGCAATACCTGCTCTTTGAAAACAGATTCAGAGAGGC
The DNA here is from genome assembly GCA_032199065.1 of Smutsia gigantea. Lineage (NCBI taxonomy): Eukaryota > Metazoa > Chordata > Mammalia > Pholidota > Manidae > Smutsia > Smutsia gigantea. The sequence goes on from JAVSCE010011156.1 coordinate 197,338, forward strand.
ACAAAGAGGAAACGTCATCTGGCTAGTCACCACTCACCAGAACGACAGCCCTGCTGGCTGGGAATCTCTGCACAGACACATGCGTGCAGGGAGCGGTCTTGGCCAGGCAGCACTGTCTGTAGTGGTGTGACCCATGCAGTCTTCCTTCCCCTGATGTTGGTCACCACCGTGCTGGACGGCAGCAGTCACAGATGTGCCTCACTCCAGTGGCTCCAGGCATCCCATCGTCCACTCTCACTTAGTTTCCCATTGCTGGGTCTGTAGCTTTCTCTAGCCTTGCTCTGTGGCAGTGACACCAGCATTGTGGCGTGCGGCAGCCCTTGGCACAGCTGTGCCCCCACCTTCCCCTTCTCATTGACTTGACCCAGAACGCTGTCGTTAGTCGCTACACAAGCCCATTTGACCGCTTCCCACACTGGCCAATGGCGTTATTTTGTGCTCACGCTCTCCCTCCTTCTCAGGTGGTGTCTTTCTGGCAAGCCCCCCAGGCGGGTCACAGTGTGGGAGTGTGCGCGCTGTGTGCCCGGGCGCAGGACGCCCCCGCCATGTCTGAGTGTGACTGCCGTCAGCCTGTGTGCGGGTGCCCGTGCTGGCTGGAGTGCGGGCCTGTTGGCTCTCAGTAGAGCAGTGGTGGCGAAGACTTCACCATCTCAGATAGAGCTTCATTCAGTCACTGATTTTAATCTTCCTTACTTGTTTTTTTAGAAACTTAATTTTATCAGGATTTGGTCCTTTTCCTATGTTTTGTTTAGATGTCTGTGTGGAGGAAGAGGAAGAAAGTTCTGAAAGAAGCGCATCTAGAAAGGCCCGTACCGAGGTCATCACTTTCACAGAGGAGGAGACCGCGCAGTTAGCCAAAATTCGACCACAGGAAAGTGCTACTGTCTCGGAGCAGGTCCTCGTGCAGTCAGCCGCCGAGAAGGACCGCATCAGCGAGATGAAGGACAGGCAGGCGGAGCTGGAGGCGGAGCCCAAGTACGCCAACTGCTGCTCCTACTGTCCCAAGAGCTTCAAGAAACCCAGCGACTTAGTGAGGTGAGGCGCGGGCCCGCATGGCTCAGAGGCTGCGCAGATGTGGTCTACGTGTGCTTTTGATCATCTTCATTGTAGAAAGGGAGTTAGTCCAGCACAGTCAGGTATTTTGAGAGAGAGAGAGACCACATTCCCATAACATCTGTTACAGTATATTGCTACAATTTTTCTGTTTCATTATTATCTGTTAATATCTTACTGTGCCTAATGTATAAATTAAATTTTATCATAGGTGTGTATGAATAGGAAAAAACAGTCAATGTAGGTTCAGTACTATCCATGGTTTCAACCATCCGCCAAGGGTCTTAGCACATGTACCCTGCAGATAAAGGGAGCTGCTGCAGTAATAAAAAACGGAAAATTATTGATTGGGGAAGGCACGGTGCTAAGCTTGTGGTTCGCAGAGCAGCAGCGGCCATCCTCCCACCCACAGGACAGCAGGCCTACGTGAAGAGCAAGGGCACAGCGCCCAGCAGGTTCAGGGCAGAGGGTCGGCCACGTCGGCCACATAGCCATGCTGGGTGCACGGTCTCATCTAGCAGAGTGCAGAACTGGGTGCCAGGGTGTGGGGCAGCAGCAGAAAGGGCTCGGGGAGTGTTGGGCTGAAGAAAGAAGCCCAAGTGTGCTGTTACCTGAACATAACGGAAGGGTTGCTCTGTACAGTAAGGGGAGCGCTCATATTTGCTGTGGGAGATAGAACTTATGGTGGAAGGTATAAGGCGACTTAATAGAAGGGAGAACTGTTAAGATTTTAAGGTGGCAACAGCAGACCTCCTGCTCCTCCTCGGCTCTCGGGGCTCCAGGGGTTGGGGCTCATCTGGTGGGCATGGGAGGCAACTGCAGCCCTTGGCCCCACCCTGGTGGCCAGGATGTGTGTCTGTAGGAGGGCAATGTGAGGCAGTGAGTGGGGCAAGAGAAGCCGGGTGGAGCCAAGCAGCCTCAGGTCCCCAGGGCACGCACAGTGCTGTGGGAGGAGTCTAAGAAGTGGCTGGTGTGATCCGGGTTGAGGGATAAGACATGAGGACGTTAACCTGGGGTGAGGCTCAGGGCATTGTGATGAGTCTGGAGGCCAGCCCGGCACGTAGTCGTGTCCGGCGCAGAGGACCTGGTGAGCCAGCAGCAGGGAGGCAGTGTGGGATCCTGAGGAGGGCCTGTGCTGGGCAAGGGTGCCATTGGGCAGCACTAGGGTCCCTGTGCCGCCGCAGGCACCCACAAGGCTTTGGCCTGTGGGTGGTGCTGATGAGTAGCCAGGACAGCAGGTAAAGGAAGCAAGAAACCACAGGTCCAGTTTGTGCTAATGAAGCCCTTAGGCATAAAGGGGCAGGAAGCCATGGTTGCACGAACACGGGAGTGTGCAAGTCCCCAGGGCCCAGGTGACGCCTGCCTGCATGAAGGGGCAGGAAGTGCGGCCTGACAGCTGACAGCTTGTTCTCAGGCTGTCTTTCCTTCTGAAACTGTCAGAGGCCAGGCTCCCTGTTCCGTGCTGAGTGAGGGTCCTGGGGCAGCAGAGCACTGCAGCCCGCACGGCTGTGAAGTCCACAGCCTGCTCCGCAGAGACGGCGCTTTCTTCAGAAACACCCGCAAGACATGAGCACTGACTTGTGCAGTCTCGTTGTCTGACTGCGTGTGTCATGGAGGCTCTGACATCTTTCTCGGCCAGTGCCCGTGGGCAGCTTCCTCCTTCCTAACGGCAGCGTTGTGTTTTGCTGCGTGGGCACACCCAACCCCACGGTGAGCATCTGGTCTTCAGAGTGTAATGACTAGATGAGCGCCACAGCCAGGGGTCTCTGTGTGTCCCCCGTGAGGGCCAGGGCTCGGGGCGGCCTCTGGGCTGGCAGTGCCCTTTACGCCCATTGCCCTCTGAAGCCTGTGGCCAGACCACCCAGCTTACAGTGGGTCATCAGACTGTTGGGACAAATGGCATCTCATTATTTAATTCGCTCTTTTAAAATTTGCTCTAAATGTGGTTGGACACCTTTTCATACGGCTCTTGGCCATGTGTATTTCTTCTCTGAGCTGCCTGAGCCCTGCCTATTTTATACTGTGGTATTTCTTGTCTTATTGCCGATCTGTAAAAGCTCTTTGGATTTTAGGAAAGACCCAAAATAGGTCTGATGGATTTTTTTTGCTGTCTTTTGGATTTGTTTTTGGTGATTTTTATAGAGAGAGAAACTTAAGTTTTATTTGGCCCAATTTATTTAGTACAGAGCAGCACACAATTTTTATTTATATGGGTAGTTGTAAGTTTAAAATCATGAAGTTTGTAAATGTGTGTAACATTAAAAAGAAAAACTTTAAATTGCAAACACTTTCTGGTCAGGCATGTCCGGATCCACACTGGAGAGAAGCCATACAAGTGTGATGAGTGCGGGAAGAGCTTCGCTGTCAAATCCACCCTGGACTGCCACGTGAGGACGCACGCGGGTGAGGACGCCCACGCTGCTCATGGATGCCTGGTCACATTGCATGTCTGTTGCTATGTATTTTGTACACACAAATAACTTTCAGAATCACAGAAAGCTTAAAAATAAGGAACCACAAAGAAATGGATATAAAAGATCTTTGATTTGTGACATGGGGAATGGCCCATGTGACCCTGAGGAAGAGGAACTAGGCCTCACGTGCTGAGCCATACGTTTCCCTGTGTTCTTAGTCAGGCTTCAGTGCCTTTGCTGACATGACCACCTCAGTCTCACTTCAGCCAAAGAGATTTGGTTTTTTGAGGAGTCATAAAAACTGGGGATTATCGTTATCAGGTAGCAATTATTTTATGTGGGAGGAAATCTAAAGAGAAAATAATTAATGTGCAGTTTTCATGGCCATTTTCTTCATGTTGTTTGAGGACCTGAGGGTTAATTGTCCTAATTAAACTACATTAAGCCTTCCCTTCCTGACTTTACCTTGGATGCCCTGGCGGTTAGGGCAGGCTCCACACTTCTGCCAGGTTTGAATTCCCTGCCCCACTGCCAGCCACTCTCTGAGCCTCTGCTTCCTCATGTGGACAGTGGGGCTAAGAGTAGCACCCCCTACTGGGAGTTTAAACTACTTCAAAAAGTGGCACAAGGAAAAAAACTCAGTAAATGGAAAAGTAGTTATTGTGATTCATCAGGTTATAATTCTAACTAATTTATATTCTTAATGTTTACCTATAAGCAGAATTGACCAAAAGAATACAAGTGGAATTCCACACATTTATGTAGAGCCCTATGATTCTTTTCTGATGGGTTAATATTTCAGATTAAATGGCTGGACACGTGCACTTACTCAGTAGGCCTCTTCTGCAGGCAGCTTTCCTGCTGTTTCATCAGGCTCTGTGTGTGGTGCTGTGAACTGTGGGGCGTCAGGAGGACCGGCTTGCCTGCCCTTGTGGGGCCGGGTCCAGTGTGCAGACTCGCCCTTGGCAGGTGTCAGCGATGTTCGTAATGATGTGCATATGTTGGGATTCAGTGTTGTCTCCCATGGCTAAGGAATAGAAAGAAAAGTCTTTGAGCACTACTTTTCAGGGCCTCTTTCTCCACTCTGAGTTTCTGGGGTGAGTTCAGAGGCCCTGAGCAGCATTAGGATGCTGGGCCTCCCAGGTCCTAGGGTGAGTCCTGGCGTGCCCATCTCTGATGAACATCAGTATCGGGTCCTGGGAACAGTAGAGGGAGACGGAGAGCCAGGACACTTTTCCCCACCTGGAGACACTCCAGGGCAGGTCTGTGCTCAGGGCAGGGCCTCAGGTCTGCATACATGGCCTTTGACACACACTGTATGCATCAAAAGGACTAGTGTCCCAGGAGCTGGGTATGCACTGCTGGGTGTGTGGCTCCGCGAGCCCAGGGTGCTTTCTCCCAGGCGGTTTCTCCATGTGCTGGTGTCTGGGGCATTCCTTTGTGGAAAGGAAAATAGAGGATGCTAAGCTGAGAGCGTGCCCTTCGTGGTCAGAGAAGGGATGGCAGCCGTGCAGAGCTGCGCCATTCAGTCACCTGCTCCAGAGCCCCTCAAGGCTCAAGACACCATGAACATCCAAGTGCTGTGACTGGACTAAATCCAAATGGTAAACTATGCACTTTACTTCTAAGTTTCTACAGCAGTGTTGTCCCATCCCTAACATCCTATAGGAGAGACTCTCCTTGAAATGCATGGGGCCACTGAGTCCATGCGGCCCCATCCTGCCTCCTGGCTGATTCTTGGCTGGCCTTTTCGCAGGTCAGAAACTCTTCAGCTGCCACGTGTGTAGCAACGCCTTCTCCACGAAAGGAAGCCTGAAAGTGCACATGCGTCTGCACACGGGAGCAAAGCCTTTCAAGTGTCCCCACTGCGAGTTACGCTTCCGTACGTCTGGACGGAGGAAGACTCACATGCAATTTCATTACAAACCAGACCCAAAGAAAGCCAGAAAACCAGTGACCCGAAGTTCACCAGAAGGTCTCCAGCCTGTCAGCCTCCTCAGCTCGTCCTCCACGGACCCTAATGTGTTCATCATGAACAACTCTGTGCTGACTGGACAGTTCGACCAAAGTTTGCTTCAGCAAGGGCTGGTGAGCCAGGCTCTTCTCCCCGCGACCATGTCAGGTGAGCATCTGGCTGGGGGCTGGGGGACACTGGATGCGTCCTGGCCCGGGGCACTGTGTCTGGGCTGTGGGGAGGGGCCACAACTGTCGGCCGCACACACAGGCCTCCGTGCAGCTGCCCCGATGAGGCAGGGGGATGGGCTCTCACCCGAGGCCTGGGTCCCGTCCACCTCCCGCTCCTGCTCCCCGCAGCGCTGCTTGGTGTTAGCTCTGTGCTCAGCATCTGCTGCCACTGGCTCTCCACTTGTTTCTTTCTCGGCATTCTCACAGATTTAACAGTGAGGTGTGTAGTTCATGATGCTCACGAACATTGTCTAATATGCTAGAGTTTTCTAATTGCTGCTGGGTCACACAGTGCTTGAAAAGCATTAAATTTTAGCCAATGGGGTTTTTTTGTATACTTCAAATAACAGCAAATGTTAATAGCTCTTAGATGTCTTATATGTCTTGCTTTCTGTTTTTGTGAACTGTGGCTTGATCAAAGCCTAATTAAGACAAAATTATTATTAGTTTTAAGTCTCAGGGCTAATCAGTGTAATCTCTTTGAGCCTGGTTTCCAGGTATATTTAAAATGGATAATGTTATTACCTATTTCACAGGGTTTGTGATGATTAAATTAGATAATATGTGTATGGTATAAAGTAAATAACAGTATTATTCATTACCTAGATCAAACTGATGTACATATAAAACTTATGTATTTAAAATACCTTATACATATGTAATGTTTCTATTTAAGAAGATTTTCTGATAGCTAGTCATTCGTGTTCTGTCTCTGCAGCTGGTGGTGACTGGACGGTGTCCTTGACGGACGGAAGTGTGACCACTCTGGAAGGCATACAGTTACAGTTAGCTGCCAACTTGCTTGGACCGAATGTTCAAATTTCTGGAATTGATGCCTCCAGCATTAATAACATCACGTTACAGGCATGGCACCTGCCCTGGTTTTCCGTGCTTTCCTGTGGGCTATACTGTAGTAAGCATGCCGTTTTTATTGTAAGTGTCTGTGTTGCTTTTCAGATTGATCCAAGTGTTTTGCAGCAAACATTACAGCAGAGCAACTTGCTTGCTCAGCAGCTGACAGGGGAGCCTGGCTTGGCCCCACAGAACAGCTCTGTTCAGGCATCAGACAGCACGGTCCCAGCCAGCGTTGTCATCCAGCCCATCTCAGGCCTGTCCTTACAGCCCACGGGGACATCTGCCAACCTGACCATAGGCCCGCTGTCTGAGCAGGACTCCACGCTCAGCTCCAGCAGCAATGGTAGGAGCCATTCGCTAGCACTGATTTCGGCCACAAGAGTTTCAGCTTCTTGCTTAGAGTCACATATTAGATTTTAGGACACTCTGCCATCATTTTCTCCTCTTTGTAAAGCTCAGCAATTGAATCAAGTGCCTGAAGGATAAACTAAGCTTTCTTCGGGGTAAATGGTGTTAACCGGGCACATGCTTGTGGAGTGCTGCATCACGGGAGCAGTCTGGTCTGTGGACTTCCTGGTCCGCATAAGGCTTTCTTGTTTGTTTAGATGAAGGAGGTAGAGGTGACCCATACTGTATTTTGAATCTTTTCTCTTTTTGAAATAACAGTTTTACTAAAATGTTTTTAAATTTAAAAGGAGAAAATTATTCTTTTTTAAGTCCAGCTTTGTTTTGTTTCATAATGATGACCAGGGACTCAAGACCTCTCTCAAGCAATGACCTCCCAAGGCCTGGTGTCCACCTCCAGCGGCCCCCACGAGATCACTCTGACCATTAACAACTCCAGCCTGAGCCAGGTCTTGGCTCAGGCCGCGGGACCCACGGCTGCGTCGTCCTCCGGGTCTCCTCAGGAAATCACCCTGACTATCTCTGGTAGGTCACTGTGGATCTCACACACCCTTCCATCTGCAGTTTGAGCGCACCGTACTGCTATTTCTGGTATTGCAACACTGAGCTTTGCATAAACCAGAGGTCAATAAGTGTCTGTAATTTTTGTGAGAAATTCAAGTTTAGTGAAAATAATGTAGCATTCAAGCCCAATACAGAAATGAAAAAGTGGCTCCACATGCCACTTCCAGTTTGAGTTCTGTTCAATAAAGCTTCATAATTCTTGCTCATGCTCCATTCAACTGAAAGAATGTAATTTGTGTAAACTGTGTGTGCACCTGGACATTAGACACCCAGTCTTTTGTCTTCCCTGAATCCCTCTCAGATGACATAGAAGACTGTTAAATATGGTAGAGCACTGAAAAGTAGGTAAACGGGTAAATATCCTTTGGTAGTGTGGGTCACTTGAAACTGGCTGACAAATCCTGTGTATCCCTTAGTAAGCTGACCCAGGCCCTGTCTCAGGCCCTAGCATGCGGTCGGATCTTTCTCCGTCATGTCACTGGCCCTCCCGTGTGCCCCGGCCGCGTTAGTCTGCAGCATGCTCTACAGGCGTCCTTTGGCACATGTGCTTCTTAGCTACAAACTGTTTATGTGAACCAAGAGTCATTTTAAATTTAGCAACAATTTTTATGACCCTTTCTATGTGCTGAGCACCATTCTATTAACTTTTACAAATATTAGCTCATTAGTATCAATTCATTAAAGCCTCATAACAGTCGTAACCTCTAGCAGGTTATTGTTAGAAATAAAAAAAAACTCTCTAGAGAGAGTTGGATAACCTCCTTGAAGATGTGGTGTGACCATGGAGGGAGCAGCCACATTTTCCCTGAAAAATACTTAGCATAATGGTGGACAGAATACTGGGCGCACCCAGCCATCAGAGTGATCCAGGATGGGATTGTGTTTGTTTTGCTGAGATTGCTGCAAAAATTATTGGACTAGGAAGAAAGTTACTTAGAAGGAAACCAGAAACATTTTTTTTGAGGTTTCTTTATTTCCTTGAATATATAAGAAATTTGAGGAACTATTCTTGGATGTAGCTTTGCTTTTGAATGACATGCAGTGATTTTTAGATGCTATTGGGCAACAGAAATTAACTTTGAATTTTATATAATTCAGTGACCTTCCTGTTTTCATTATATATGCATCTGAGTTGTGGTGCCAGAAATGTAGGTAAGTCATTTTGAGAAAGCTGTTTTGTTAAACAGTCGGCATCATCTGAGCATTCTCGGGGTGTGAGGCAGTGTGCTGGTCCTGCGCAAAAAATCACAGGGCAGGATTCTTGCTTCTGGTTCAGAAAGTGTTATCTATTTGGTTTGTGGATTGTGCTTCTGTTTCTCTTGTGTTTTCCTATTAATGATCCTTTAGTTACTTTGTTGTTTAACAGTGTATTCAAAAGGGTAGATAAATACATCTAATTATTTTTAAAATTTGGCTTAAAAAATTTACCCTATGACAAATTTTTAAATCAGTTGATGAAATGGGGTTTGCCCCAACTTGGACCTGAAGATTTCTTACTTTCTCAGTTCTCATTATTATGCATAATGAGAATTGGCTGTAGTGGCTGTAAGTCATTTCTGTATCCCACTCTGGAACGGCATGAAGCCTTTGCCCTGTGGCCGTCTGCTGAAGGTACCTCGATGTGCCTACAAGTTTTCAGACATTCTGTAGGATGTTCTTTTGCCGATGAATGCATAAAATTATTAATGCCTAAGGATGGTAGAATGCCCCTATTATTTCAATTAAGTATTTCAGACTTTTAGCAATTCATAAGTCATTTGAGACAAAAATTAAACATGGGGTAAAAAGCAAGGATGGTCCTCAGTCTCTGCAAATTACCTAGCACACATACAATAAAAGACCTCCAACCGGATGATTTTAGCCCAGTTACTAATAAAAGCTATGCCAGACAGTCAAAGAAGTGATACCTGTATACTTGGCACATTCATCTGCAGGTATTTCGAATGGGTCACTCTGCTGATAGGAGTCTGCCACCTTTTATTCCGCCCGTGTCCCCCTCATAATGACAGCTTCATCCCCTCCTCCCTCCCTCTGGGAGGGCATGGGGCCAGAGTCCCTGTAAAGCAGAGAGACGTCCTTTTGTTTTTCGACGGTTTTTTCCCCTCCAGTTTTGTAAGTTTTCTTACTTATACCTAACTCGACAGCAGATTTTTAAGAAGCAGCTTGTCTTTGTCAGGTCTTCCTGAGGCATTCAGTTTGGTTTTCACTGAAACATCAACAGGTTTTTTTAATTCTCATGTTTATTTGTTTCCATTCTAGTTAATTTTGTTACACAATTAAGATAGCTGAGGAAGCTGGCATATGCAGATTTAGAGCCAAAAGCCAGTGTCTCTTGGTAGGAGTACACCACAGGCACACACTTGTTTGAGCATGTGCTTTGGGGCACCCAGGGTGACGTGCTGGCAGGAAACCTCACGGAGAAACCACAGTGTCCGCTGCTTCCAAAAGCCACCTGGGTGGAGGCCAGCTAAGCGAGGCCTAGTACCATTTCGCAGTGTCTTTGCTACGCCTAGTGGTCCATCAAGTAGTTAGAGCAGAACTCTGAAAAGGCACTTAAAAATACTTCGCAGCTTAAGAAGTATAAACAAATACTTTGATTTAGGGGAATGTATTTCATGGTCTTTTTTTTTCTATAAATATTATTAAAAATGAAATAGCTTTCATTTTCAACAGGATGTTATTATGTGTTTACCACACTTGCCAATATGTAAATTAACATATTACTTTCAGATATCACAATACTAATCTCCATTTAGGTCCAGATCTTATGCAACACAATTCTAATGGAAGTAGTGAACTAAACGGAAGCATAAGGTTGTCAGCACCTGCAATCAATGACCAATCTACAGGTGCCACCTCAGCGATAAGCACTGGTCAGATTCACATCAGATCACAGAGGGGAACAGTGAACTCCTCTGGCATGCAACTAATGATGTGGCCGTGGAAGACCCTAGAAGATACCCTAGTTAAAGGACTGTGTGGCACATCAGTGGAAAGAAACAACCATCTTTTAGCATGAAGATGTGTTGGCCATGTGTCTCCTCATATTTAATAGAGTTCCACAAGATGAGTGGCTTCTCTGTAACTCAAGGGTACAGAATTCTCTCTAGAGTTGCCAACCAATCAATAATTCTACCTTTTAGGGAATGAAAAGTAGGTAATCTTATCCACATACACACGGCATTGTACATTTATGCAAAGCTGTGTGTTGGTGACTCCCTTCTGAAGCTGCGCCTTCTCGTCTGGGCCAGAACCTGTCTCGCTCATTGCTTCTGCTCTGCAGTGTCACTTTCCTGACACCAGCTGGCAGTAGGAGAATGAAATTAAAAGAAGACATCCCTCTAAGGTTTGAAGTATAGACCTTTTAAAAAAATAAAAATAAGTGAGCCCTGTTAAAATAAAATGAGCTCCAGTAAAATAAATTGCAGCTTCCTAAGTAGACACTAACAGTTTAGGTTGACACACTAATCTGATTTTCTTTACCTTGTAAAGATTTCATTAATTTCTTAGCCCTCTTATTTTCCAACTCCATATATACTTTTTGAGAAAAAATTTAGTCTTTAGATATACTTGTAAGCTAGATTTTTTTTCATGCTTAATTGAAATGCTTTCTTATTCAGTAATCCATTTATTCAATAAAATACAGTAATGTGCATTATGTGGTAAGAATTATACGAAATCTGAGAACATAATACTGAGCAGGGAAGACATGGTGTCCATGCATTTTGGATCCCAGAAATAATTAGGATTTCTATTGAAATAGCCACAAATCAATGTAAAATTATAGCAGAAGCAGTACATAAAGGAGAGAGAATGGTGCCAAGAACAGGTCATGGGGAATTTGGCCCAGTCAGGGTCACTGTCTCTGTAGATGTCCGGGCTGAGATAAGAGAGGCCTGGGGATGTGAGGAGCGTTTCCCAGAGAGGGGTTGTGGGGCTTTGCGGCCGGGGCAGCTTGCTGGACTTGGGAAGACCCATGAGCTGAGGCAAGGTGGCGTGCTGTGAGGTTTAGCTGGAAATCCAAGGAGGCCATGGGCATCTGAGGACGTGTGAGGAACTTTGGGGCCACTCCTCATTCGCTAGAAGGTAAACTGAGGCCTGGATGGTTAAGAACTGTGTCTAACTCACGTGTTGACAGAGCTAGGCAGATCCAAAGTCAGGGCAAAAGGGCAGTGTTGCTGCACTGAGGCTCTGCCCTTTGGGTATTACTGTGTCCCCTTTGATCTGACTCTATTCCTTGCTTGCCCATTTGCTTGCTGAATTTGGGTTATAGAACTTAAGTCTTTTCTATTAATTTGAAATAAGAGAGGCTTTTTGTTTGTTTTGCTTTTCAGTTAAGGGGAATTTTGCTTTACATTCTAATTGACTACAACTTTCAGGTTATAGTTTGGTCTGTGATAGGCGGGACAAGGACATCTAAAGTACTGTCACATACTATTAAAGTTACATGGCAAACTTTCTATGAAAGTCGTGGTGTATATCTTTTTTTAAAGGACTAGACTTTGTGTTCTTGCCTGTCATCTCTAAAATTCTGGTTATAGGCTGTGAGTTTATCAACTTTCCCACTCTGCATGGTGCATGTTGGACGTGGAAATGTATTTCTTGTGCGTGGTCCAGAGTACGTGGCTCTCCCCCTCTGGTGAGAGCCTGTTCTGGCAGGTCTGGGCTCCCTCGCGCTGCTCGCGCTGAGGGGCAAACTGGCCGTCAGTGCTGGTGTCCTCGTGTCCCCGGAAGCTCTCCCCGACATCTTCCATGAGGCATTGGCAAATCAGTGGAAAGACAAGTACAGTTTTAGATGTTTTCATTTAAATGGAGTGGAGTGGTTTCTTTGTGCCACTGTCTGATCCTGGATGTTTGCTACTGCAGCAGATGACTTAATTTAAAATTGGGGGTATTCTCATCCGCATGGAGAAAGTGGGTGCAGTGCGAACGCATGGACTGTGAGGGCTCTGTGTCTGCTGCCAGCATTTCTTGAAACCACTGCCTCTGCTCAGTTAGACGTGAAGTATTTCCCCTCATGAAGCTGTGGCCCCAGATCCGCAGTGAGGGTCTTGCATGCGGGAGGAGGTTCTCAGGACAGTAGTGCTGACAGCGACCGGTTGTGTACAAGGCTACTGTGTATTGCGCACTGATGTTTGTTTAAAAACAGCAAGCATACCTACCACTTTTTCCTGATTTAATTTTCTTCTTTTCTTTAGCTTTGCTGTTTTAGAACCAGCTGAGAACATTTCACTTTTGAAGCCACCTCAGCTTAATTTGGTGCCTTATTTTTTGTTTGTTAGTTAGTTTGTTTTTTAAACTTTTCGAGGGATTTGGTGATACCATAAAATAAAAAGTGAACTCGTAATTTAAAAATATTAGTTTAATAATGTAATATCAGGTATTACAAGTATAGGATTAATTTTATATGAGCAGGTTAGTTGTATTATTTGGCATCTGTGAATATTCCTGCATATAGAAAGAGATTCTTCATATGTTGAAGCACTCAGTCCTTGATACTAAACAGACACCTTTAAAGAGGTTTGCATATTCCATTAGTACTGACTATAATGAAGTAGCTGATCCCATCTAAAAAGGGATTGCATCTTAATGGGCAGTGTTTATCTTAGACCCAAAGTTAGTCCCAGACCCAGCTTCAGAACACACCAGTAGGAATTGAAATTAAGCTGGCTTTGTTTGAGATTAAATTCGCCTCTTCTAAGATAAACACTAAAATAAAAACTCAGCCTTGCCACGTAACACTTGCATGGCCAGTCCTTGATTTCAGAGCATAATGAGTATGCCTGTGGGTATTGTTGTTTTTAATTCTCTGTGTGAACAAGGTTTGGGTAAGTTCTACCAATCTGGGCAGCCTCTCTAGCTGTTTGCACCTTAACCAAAGGCACTGAAACCTGTTAGGGGTTTGCAAATAGACGGAAGCGTGGCTGACAGTGGACAGTTCACATGCTGGGCGAGAGCACGTGCTTCCAGTCAGATGTGAGCCAAAGGGCGTTCCAGACAACATCCAAGACAATTTCTGACACATAATAGATTTCCCGGAAAATGGTTGAATATGATGTGACTTCCGTTTCAGAGGCAGAAAATATGATTAATGAAGGCTTGAAATTGAGCACAGCTTTTTAAGGAATTTATCTGAAATTGGTATTATTTTTTTGTTCTTCTCTGATGCCACTTTTAAGATAATTTTGATGAATAACCTGAGTTCTGCTTTAGTGAAAGAAAGACCAATTCTTTACTAGTTCATTGTAAGTTTATTTTAGCCTTCATTTCTTCTAAATTTAAGTGTAATCAATTGCTTATTTGCCAACAGCTCAGAAATTTTCCCATTTCCGATTTCTGGGTGCCTTTTAAAATTGAGGACATTCTCCCCACTTTTCCTCTGGAATGAATGGTCAGACTGAGGCCTCTCTCCTCTTCATACCACCACCTCCCCCCACCTCTCCTGCCACATTTTTCTTAATCCTAAGAAAAACTATCTCATATCTTTTAAACTATTATGAAACCTTCCAAAATTATAGTTACGTTTCCTTAAAAGCTGTGAAAACTTATCCCAAAAAGATTTAAAACAGCTAGGTTTGATGAACATAACTGATGAGTCTTCTGAAGGCCACCATTTTTGAGTCAGAACCTTAAGGTGAAGTAGGGCTCAGACGGTGTGACCTACCCTAGAGGAGCAGTGGCTGCAGAGAAGATCCGTGGGAACTCAGAGTCTATGATGTTTACTTAAGTACTGAGCCTTCATTTTCAATGTAAGAGTATTTGAATTGAATTTAAAATTGTGGCTTCTAGAGCTTTGAACAAATCTTTTATATTGAACCAAGGTAATTATAATTTGAATTAGTTACTTTAATTTTATGCTTAAGAACATTTCCAGTTTTCCTGTTTTATCACATTCTCTTTTCCACTGAGTTCTACTTGACCTGGTATCATCCTGTTTGGGAAAATCTCTGGGATTAAGAGCATTGCTAAGGGATCGTTCACCACACTGTTTGAGTTGAAGTGTGATCTGAGTTTAGTCTCCCCACTGAGCTTTGTGTCAGGATTCATTTTAGGTAAATGAGCACACAGGCTTCTGTTTTCTCTTTAAATTTGTGCTGCACAGTGCTGGCCCCTCTTCTACGCTAATCATCAGGGAGCCGGAAACACCTTAATGGGGGAGGGGAGAAGATCTCTGGTTGCCTTATTCTGGGAGCTGGGTGAGGTTTGGAGTCGGCTTCCCGGTCGGCACTGCGCTCCTTAAGCCTTCGCTTCGCTCTTCGTGAACAGAGTCGTGGTGAGCCTCCTACAGTGTGCTTCCCCCAGGCCAGGGGCGCACTGCCCGTCCAGCCATCCAGCCAGTCTGCTCCTTAGTGACCTTGACCGAACAGCAGCCCCTGTAGCTGCCCATTGCTGTGTTCCTCAGGATTCCTCTTTTTAATCTCCATCCACTCACGCTACAGTCACACCTGCATGTTTGCAGAGTAAGGGTGTTTGGAGGCGACGTCAGAGGGGTGCAGGGCTACCCCATGTGCTGGTAACTGGGGTGCTCAGAGCATACAGCCTCCACAAATCCACACTCCTCCTCCTGACCTAGTGTCCTGGGAGTCCCCTCTGCAGAGCGAGGCGAGGCGGGAGGGTCTTACGAGGTGGGCTTGGAGCCCCGGTGGCTGCTGCAGAGCAGACTCCTTGCCCCTAATGGTTTATACTGCTTTTGAAGGTTCCAGGTCTGTGCAGCACAGTGTGGAACTCCGGGAGTGTGGATCTGTGGAGGCATTGTATCTGGAGGACTCCAGTTACAAGTAAGTAACCTAGCTTCCCCACTGGCCCCCTCAGAGCACAGGCTCTGGCTGATGGGGCCCAAGTTGCAGTGTAGTATTTCCAGGGGTCTTGTTTTGTTTTATTTTTAAACCTAGTTAGGAAATGGTATTTTGAGCTTCTGCTTTAGTTATCATCTTGGTACCTCTGGCTCCTCGCATGAGTGGATAATGAACTGTGTTTCTTAGATGAATGAGAGGATAGACTATGAGACTATGTGTGTGTGTGTGTGTGTGTGTGTGTGTGTGTGTGTGCGCGCGCGCGCATGCATGTGCATGTGTGTTAGGCTTACAAGGGAAAACTTTAACAATTGGCTTGGTTGAGCTTGGATAATCCCATTCTAGGCCCAACTCACTTGCTGGTAGGGTGCATGAGTTTCTGTTTTGTACAAGAAAAGTCCTTTTTTTCCCAATTATGTTCCAGATACCTCCCTTTCTCTTATCATTGGCTACAAGGCAGAAATTATGAAAACGTTTTATTGTCTTTCCAAAGAAAATTCAGCTATCACGTGGGATAATAGTCAGTGTTACAGGACAGCAAGAGGTTACCTGCCTGCTTCAGGACAAGTCGGTGCACGGGAGGGGACATGGCCAAGGGCAGAGATGGCCGGCTTTGACACTAAGGGACCGGCCTCTGCTCAGTGCAGCATGTCTGGCTCCTCTCTTCAGGCTGCTCTCTGGGCCTGGACAGGGATGGCGTCCTGGAAATTCTTGTCTTGGTTTCCTTCTGCATTATCAGCAGTGACCAGGGCTGTAGGGCCACATTTCTACTCTTCTTTTACTGTTTTTTTTTCTTTATTATACCTAAGGAGCAGAGTATATTTATGTATAAAGATATTTGAGACTACAAAGCCTTGTCATAAAATTGGGATCAAAGATTCTATGATTTCCTTGATGTGGTTAAAGGTGTAGGCAGCCGAAATACTGCTTAGGACAGAGCAGTTCCCTGATGAAAGGCGTTCCCATGCCATTTAATTTGGAGGCATCCAGCTCTTCCATTGATCTCGTTTTGCCTCTTTTGTAGAACTTAATACTACAACTGGGAGCCTTCCTTCAACCACACCGATGTCTCCATCTGCCATATCTGCTCAGAACCTGGTCATGTCTTCATCAGGAGTGGGGGGAGATGCCAGCGTCACCCTGACCCTGGCTGACACTCAGGGCTTGCTCTCCGGGGGACTGGACACGGTCACACTCAACATTGCTTCTCAGGTAGAGCACTGCCTTGTCTGCATGGTGGGTTTAGGGCACCCTTTCAGAGCGGTCTTGAGAAACCTTAATTAATTTATTCTCTCCTAAGTATATATTCTGAACATTTTCTTTCAATTTTCAAGTGATTTTTTTTCTGATTAATAAAAAAGTAATATGTTAAAATGCAAAAAGGGGAAAACAAGAAAATTCAAACACTACAGAAAAGTATTTTTTAAAAAATCCTCTACCCAAACATAACTATGATTAACATTTTAGTGTATATATCCTTCTGAACCTTTAAGGATATTTTAGAACTTTTACATAAATGAGTTCATGTATATATCATGTAGTGTAAATGTTCCCCCTCTTACTGTGTTGTGAATATCTTCCCTGTATCATTGATTTTAGCAATACAGACATTTTGAATGTCCATACAGCATTTAGCTGTTTGATTGAGCATACTGAGTGGCATTATATTGCATTCAAGGTTCCAGTAAATAATTTTTTTGTAGAAATTCTTGTGCCCTTAATCACTTACATCTGTAGATGACTCCTGGTGGGAGATAAACTGGATTGAAAGATATATATGTTCTATATAAGGTTATGAACTAAGATGCTGAAGACCTTTCAGGCTTTCATTAGAAAAATCATTGTCATAAATTATGACTAATTATAATGTAGATTTATTATAATGAAGCTATGTCAGAATTTTGATAGCTGACCTATCAAGGAGTTCCCATTCCTATATACCTGTCCCTGGCTGTAAGAACAGCAAATACGAACAGAATGAGAAAGCTCGTTTGTCCTCTGTCTGGCCGGGCACATCCTTGTATTGCCTGGCCTCCACTTCTTAAGCTCACTGCACAGGAAAGGAGTTCAGGTGTAGCACCTGGAGCAAGATTGGTTCTGTCCTGTCACAGCCACGTGTTGGCTACTCTGGCTCTGGAAAAATGACCTCATCTAAGTCTCGTCCTTCCCTTTTGTACAACAGTGGCATGTCCTCCACCTCACTCCTGGGATTTCTGTCAGCACAGCACAGATGGCTGACTGTTGGCAAACGGGCCTCTCAGGGCCTCTCACGGTCCCCCCGCCCCGCTCGCCCTGAAGTGACACAGGCACACTGCAAGGGGCCCAGACGCTTACTTGGAGATAGGCTTCCATGTTGCTGTCCAGGGTCTGTGCCAAGTAGCACAACAGCCCGTGGTGGGCCCTCCGCTTGTTGCCTCCGGGACCCTGCAGGGGCAGCCCGCGACAGGCTGTTGTGTCTCATACCAGAAGCCAAGCCTGGCGTCTCATACTCAACTGCCTTCCTTTCCCGAGGCTTAACAGCATTTCTGCCACTGAAGGAAAGAAGGGTCTTCCTGAATTTTCTATAGTGAACTGTTTAAATATTGTAACATTTATTTGTTCATATATATTACTCAACACCTATTTGTCATGATATTATTATTACCCTTCTAAATATTAACGATCAGCATTTTAAAATTAAAATTACTGTTGGAACAAAAGAAATCACCTTAAGATAGAAGTCACTGGTGTGTTTTTCTTAGAAGCAGGATGTAGGAAGCTTGATTCTTTCGTGGTGAGTCACTGTGTTTTCCTATTTCCTATCCATGGTTCTAGTCACTCCATCACAGGACCAGATTCAGGTCATCTGTGATCTGGGGCAGGCAGGTGGAGGACAAGGGGAGGCTGAACAAAAGAATACTCATACTTACTTGCAATACAAAGAACATATTTCCAGTCTAGATGCATGACTCCATAAACTTGACTTAGTTAATTCAGCCTCGCTGCTAAAATACTATTTGTACATTCACACAATAATAGTTGTAAATACAACCTTATATCCCACTCACCATTTGAAAGTCTTAAAGCCTTAAATAGGTGCATGACACCTTACCACTAACCGTTATTGGCCAGAATGTGGTTACGTTTGGGATGGGACTATGGTCCTATGACATATGTTAATTAGCCTCTAGGGTCATTGGTATTTTTCTCATTGTATGCTTTTAACTCTAGTAGTTAAACAAGTAGTCATGTGCTAACAATGATTTAAAATATAAACTTTAATGAAATTTAATGCCTTTGAATAACTTTGGGGGGGGGGTTGATCAGAAAAAGCCAGAAAACCATTTGTTTCTATGATTACAAGGTTATTCTGTCTGTTAAATTATATCGCTTTGAGAATTAATTATTCACTGCTGTTAAAGTGGAAGTACAGTGAGTAATTCTCAATATTTGCTAGGTTCCATTTTTAAAGTCTGGGAGTATTTGGTTGGGCCCCTGTCCCACCGGTGTGCTGGCTCACAGAGGCCTTGCGAGCAGGGCTCCGGGCTTGGGGCTGGGGAGAGTTGTGCTACCAGGAAAGGTTCTCCAAAGAGGGCTTGAGAATGAAATATTGGACGTGGCTGTGTCTGCTCTGTAGTGATCTGATGGCCATCAAGTGGTACGAAATACAATATTTAAAATCTTCAACAGAAATTTTATAGCTTTTCTGTAGCTGCTAAACTTCATTGTACTTACACTAATTCAATACTCTTGAAAATGAGAAAACAGATCAAACCTTTCTTAGCTTTATGAGTGGCATTTTAAAAAATATAGTGACATCTTGCACAAGTAAAATCATTTTATTGCTGACAGGTTAGTGAACATATGTGAAAATGTCTGTAAATTTGTAAATTATTAGGGTTGTTTACCATCATAAAAATATGACCTGAAAATCAAAAGGTGGTTATGAGAAATTAACCAGTTTCTAATGATAAATGTTTGATATAGGTAAGAGTTATTCACTAAGATGTAATATCAAATGGTTTAATATTATTCCCTTAAAATTACTCACGACATGTGCTACTTGAATTTAATGAGAAAATAAGGACTTTGAAATGTAGTCAAATGTCAAGAAATCAAATGACCCCACATTGTTCTACAGTTAAAGTTCATATAGAGCACATGAAAAAATCAGGGTTTCCTTAAAGGTTCTAAGAGGAAATAGGAGTGTAAGCATATAAATTATAAATTTTTAAAAGTTAAAAAAAAATAGATATTTATTATCATTAAAAAATTTTTTTCTTTCTTTATGAAGTCCGTAAAAGACAGTTGTTCTAAAAACAAAGCAAAGCAGTCTTAAATAATTTACTTAAATAATATTAAATATTTTATTTCTAAGGGTCAAAGTTGAGTCCATAACACCAAAATATTTAGAAAGAATACACTCTTGTAAGTCCATAATTAATTACAATTTAAAATTTGAAAGTAGCCCAACTATAAAAGAATATTATGCAAGGTAAGTGGTCCTTCTGATGTGGAGTAAAACTAGTTTATTTAAAAATATAATTTGTTGAAGTGGAAGTTAAAGTGCAGTGATGGGAAATAGACCTACATTAAAAAGTACCTTTGTAGAAAGTTATAAAAAACGAGTTAATGAGTTAAAAAGATTTCTTTTTCAGTTGCAAACCTGAGATGGGTCTTCCTTCCCAGACTTTGGACGCCGGCGTGGTGGGAACCAGGCTGCGCACAGTTGGGCGTCGCTGCTGGGCCACTGACTCTGGCAACTTTATAAGGAAATCATGCAAACAGATACTTTAAAAATATTAAAGAAAGCAAAGTGATTTTTCAGTTCTTGTTCTGTAAACAAAAGGAAGTAATTGATTTATTCTTGAAGGGAATTCTATTTATGTAAATCCTTGTAGATTTTCTTTTAACTCTATTAATGCAATTGGCTTGGTGCAGAACATCTAAAACTTGGTATATTTAGACTGTAAATGTGGTTGTTGGGGTTTTAGTAGTCAGAATCAGACGTTAGGGCGAGCCAGAAATTGACAAGTCTCACTGAAGATTCTTAATGCGCAAAGAAGCCGATTCCGAAGCAGCCGCCTTGGATCTTAGAGGTGTCAGTGGGCCCGTCTTCCCCCGGCTGGGTGAGGCCGTCCTGACCCGCGCCCACCCGGCTTTCCTCTCCCTGCAGCTCCTCATGCTGGTCCTTATCGGTTCTAAATATCTGGACATTTTCATCAAGGCACAGGGTTTGTTTTAGTCTATTAAGAATTGTATAGGGCAATGAAAGTATGAATTGCTAAGAAAAAATATATAGAGTACATGCAAGGAGTAAATTAAGTTTGTTTATAGGTTTTCGGAAGCAAGTCAGATACATCAGCATGCCGTCAGTGCGGCTGACCATTGGTCATCTTCAACCAATCTTTCCCAGGTCGCACATCAGAATTTGGGTCTCGCCGTCCGCGGTCGCCTCTGTAGTTGTGGTGGGGCTGGAATCTGTGTCACGGGCTCCCTCCCTCCCGTGGGGTTCTGGTGCGGCTGCCAGGCCACACTCCTTGGCCAATGCTCGAGCACTTGGGGAATGATTGCCACTCTAACTTCCACCTCAGTGTAAGCCGGATGTACCAAGGAAAGAAACACAGCCAGTAACAGTGATAAAACCAGAATCAGTGGCTCTCAGGTGACACGTGTTAGCAGATGCCGGTCTAGTGTGTGTTTCATCAGGTGCTTGCTTTTGAATCGGGTGTCTGCATTAAGCGTGCTTAATATTAGTACTTGAAACGTCAATGAGAGGCTGGTAAGTTATGTTGTATTCAGGGTGTTTTTTAAGTTGAACTTTTTATTTTGAGGCAATAGTGAGAAATAACACAAGCCCCGTGTGCCCTTTATCCAGTCTCCCCTGTGGTAGCATCTTGCGAGACTGTAGGACATCACTGCCACGTCCTGTCCTTGCCACCACCACACAGACTGTGTCCCTCCCAGCAGGCCCCTCAGGCCACCCTGGGGCAGCCACACCCACCCCTGTCCCCAGCAGTGGGAATCTGTTCTTCACGTCTAGGATTTTGTCATCTCAGAATGAAATGGAATTGTTATCCTCTTGATAAACCTGCATAAGAGTCTCAAATATCTTAGCTTTTGGCTAAGGTAATATATGGAATTTTTTGGGCCAACACTAGTTCTTACATGTGTCAGAATTTCTGGCCAGCAATTATATTTGTCTTTGATTAAATAAAATGAGATTAGAATTTACTAATTTTGATTGACACCATTTTTCCAGATCGGGTGGTCTGATAGGAGTGGTGACAGAAGCCAGCAGCAGACACATAACAAAGAGCTCAGAAGTAACAGCTGTTGGAAAGCAGCCATGTTCAGCTAGCTTCCCTGTGGGAGGGAGATAGTGAATGTGAAGCTTTATTGTACACATAGGAACTTTGCGGTATATTCCACATGTGTGCACAAAAATACTGACTGATAGGTACATGGAGATGCCGAAAATATCGCCATCTGGCTCTTTGGAAAAGTGCCTCTGGGAAGTAAAGGATCCAACTCAATTTTAAGAAGCTCTTTTTCTCTAGAATCCGTGATGATAACTTTGTAAGTTTATATTCTGCCCCATGTGCCCCATATCCTGCCTCCCTGCCCTGTCTGCCATAAGTAGTGTCTTTCCCATAGGAATTTTTGGGAAATGGATGAAGTTTTTCCAAATGCCATCTCAGGCCCGATTTTCATCTTCCCACCCACTTGTCAATCCCTTGTCACCCCTGCCTGCCCTGGGCCGCAGGTCCGTGACCTGGGCCGTGTCCTTGTGTCCGTAACACTGCATGGTGCTCATACTTCAGATGAGGGTGTTTCCACTGAGTGTTTTGATTATGTGTAAAATATGTTTAGAATCAGCTTTGATTTCCACAGTTCAGGTTGTGTCATTGGGCCATTTAAGCCACTCTTCCTCTCAGTCCCCCCTCCCGCACTATCACATCCGTTCTCTTTTGTCTCAGGTGCAGTCAATGGCTGACTGTATGCAAGAGTGGGAATGAGGCTCAAAGTACTTTTGTATAGTGTAGTGAAATTTTAAGAGTATTGTTAAATAAACATGATTCATATGTATATTTTACAACTTCAATGTGATATGATTTATATACCGTAAAGTTCATTCATTAGAGTGCACAACGCAGTGGTCAAGTGTGGGTATATACAGGTGTGCAGCATCACCATATCTAATTTTAGAACATCTCCTCACTTCAGAAAGAAACTTTGTACCATCACCACTTAGTGGTGACTCCGCGTGTCCCTCCCACCCCAGGCCCCCCAGCCTGCTGCTGTCCCCCCACCCCCTGGTAACCTCTCATCTGCTTCCCTTCTCTGGATGCTTCACGTAAGCAGAGCCACATGATGTGGGCCTCCTTTACTCAGCACACTGTTTTTTCCAGCTTCATCCATATATCATATTTCACCCTTTTTATTGCCAAATACTATTCTATCTTGTAGATGGAGCACATTTTGTCTATCCGTCCATCAGTTCATGGATACCTGGGCTGTGACTAGTGCTGCTGTGAGCATTCATTCACGTACAAGGTTTCGAGTGGACATGGGTTTCCGTTTCTCTTGGACTTGCTGGTGATTCTGTGGTTGACTTTTTGAGGACCTGCCAACTTGGTTTCCAGGGCAACTATAGCATAAACGATCTTATATTGCTACTGGGTTTTATAATGTCACAACCCCTAAACTAATTACTCTTTTCCAGGGCCAGCAATTCCCAGCCTTACTCACAGACTCCTCCCTCTCCGGCCAAGGGGGTACAGGCTCACCGCAAGTCATCTTCTTGAGCCACACCCCACAGCCATCATCTGCTTGTGAAGAGATCACCTACCAGGTACAGAAGATATGTTTTTATTCACAATCATTTGTAGTTTTTTTTTAAGAATTAAGTTTGTTTTAATTGAAGTATAGTTAATATACAGTCTTATATTGGTTTCAAGTATACATCACAGTGATTCAGCAGTTACACACACTATTAAATCCTCACCCCCACTAGCATAGTTACTATGTGTCAACATTGGAAGATGTCTCAGAATCACTGTCTTTATCTCCATGCTGCACTTCCATCCCTGTGACCAACTTAGATTATGATTGAGAATTTTTGTGCCCTATTATCTCCCTCCCCACCCACCCACCCACCCCAAACTCTCTCCCGTGGTAACCGCAGTCACTTCTCAATGTCTGTGAGAGTCTACTCCTATTTTGTTCTTTTTGTTTTGTTTTGTTTTTAGATTCCACAAATAAGTAAAATCATATGGTATTTGTCTTTCTCTGCATGGCTTATTTCTTTGAGCATAGTACCCTCTAGGTCCATCCATGTTGTTGCAAATACTGGGATTTCTTTTTATGGCTGAATAATATCCCATTGTATATATGTACCATCTCTTCTTTACCCACTCATCTGTTGATGGACACCTTGGTTGCTTCCATATCTTGGCTATTATAAATAATATAGCAGTAGACATAGGGGTGCATATATCTTTTTGAATCAGAGATTGGTTTTCTTTGAGTAAATTCCTAGAAGTGGAATTACAGGGTCCTATAGTATTTCTATTGTTAGCTTTTTTTGAGGAACCTCCATACTGCTTTCCACAGTGGCTTGCACCAGTTGACATTCCCACCAGCAGTGTAAGGGGGTTCCCTTTCTCCTCATCCTCACCCACACTTGTTATTTCTTATCTTTCGGTTGTTGGCCATCCTCACTGGTGTGAGGTGATAGCTCATTGTGTCTTTGATCTGCATTTCCCTGCCCATCAGCCATGTGCAGCATCTTCTCAAGTGCCTGTTGTCCATCCATATTTCTTCTTTGGAGAAATGTCTGTTTTAGGTGCTCTGCCCATTTTTTTAATCGAGTTATTTGTTTCTTGGGTATTGAGGTATATGAGTACTCTATATATTTTGGATGTTAACCCCTTTGTTCTTAGATTAAAAAAAAAAGCATGGATTCGGAAGGTCTGGGGTGGAGGGCCCTGGGGAGTTAGGAGCAGGCGCAGAGCCCCGGGAGGTCTCGGGTAGCAGGTGCTGAGTGGCTTGTACGGGATCTCATTGCATGGTTGTTTTTCAGTGGGGCGGGGTTGTATTGCCGTAGGTGAGACCTAGTGACTAGTAGTGTATAAGTCTGGTTTTATATTTACTAATATGTCCTTATATTTGCCTCCTGATCACGTCACCTGGCCATTTACTTGCATTTACTTCTTGAAGGTCTTCTTGTAATACCTCTGCTGATTCTCTCATATCTTGTTATGTACATGTCGTGTTGTGTGTATAGTTTTTCATATACACATTAAGTATGTGTGTGTACAGGACTTGTCATTTGACTAATCTTTTTTCCAAAAATGCATGTTTTGTAAGGCTAAAACATTCAGCAAATGATAGTTCTAAATACGGAAGTATGTAAAAACTCTTCCCTTAAAACTTTTCAGGGTTAGAAGTTAAGTATACATCATAATATATGACTTTATGAAGCATGAAATTTTATGCTTAAGTAGTTTTAGCAAATGAGTTTCAAGATAATTACTCATTGATCTTTCATAAATCAGACGTAGGCAGCTCTAGGAGGCTCCCCCAAGTCTGGCCTGAGTAACCAGAGCTCACCTAGCTGAATTTTCAACTCATATACCTTAAGCACATTGTCTTGGGGGTCCCCAAGACCCCACTCAAGTTCAGTGATGTGTTGGAAGGACTCACAAGACTCTCAGAAGACTGTCATACTTGTGGTTACAGGGAAGGGGCACAATTGGATGCTCCTTTCTCATGAATGAAATGTTTGACTCAGAAACAGTATCTGTGTGTGTATGGGTAGGTATTTGGAAGTGTTAAAGGAGAATGTCCGGCACCTGCTGACTGGGGGGCGGGTTAGTGTACCTCGTTAGGCACCACCTGCGCTAACTGTGCAGTTTTATCTACAGCCACAGAGCAGCCATGAGTGTCATTTACTCTAGTGGTTTCCAAACTCCTTTTGACTCAGAAGAAAATGTACCTCATGCAACAGCCTGAACACACACGTGTTTGTGTTCCTTTTCTTTATACACAAACACGTGTAACTACACACACACCTGACACAGGTGTCTCAAAATAATGCCCACCTTATGGCAGGTGACATATTGGCATTATCTTTGCTCTTCTGTTCTTTTCTATTCCTTTTCTTCATTCCGTTCTTTTTTATTACAGCACAGATTAATAATATTAAAAACCTTATAGAAATCTTTTGTTATTTTTCTTTAAATTTTATCCTTTTCTGTATATTCTGGTATTATGAAAAAAAGTATCTGATAAATGGGAAATAAGAGAAATGTTGACTAAGCCCATCAATTTTCTTTTTAATTGTCTGTGATTATCTTTCATAAATCATGACATAAAAATTTTCATCTGCAAACTGAACTCTGTAGTTCATGAAAGCTGAGTAGTAAATCCCTCCTGCTTTGTTTATTTATTTTTAGGGTGTCGATGGCATCCCATTAAAATATTTTGAAAACCTATTAATTGATTGTGATCCAAAATTCGGGGAAAATGGTTTAATCCAATCAAAAGCTAAAACCACCTTTCCTTCTAAGCATGGTTTCTAGTGCGTTTGGCTGAGAAAGACCCTCAGGTGAAGCCAGAGTATCTTCAGCAGTGTCCGTCATGCCAGCCTCAGTAGCACTGAGCACCTGCTGTGTGCCAGGCCGCCCCTCGGCAACCACCTGTCAGCTCATTGACAGCCGCCAGCCCCACATAGGGAGGCACTCTCATCAGCTACCTTTCCTCGGATGAGGGAGCACACAGGGCGCTTCAGGGCGTAGCACAGAGACCATGATAGTGTTGGGGCTGGACTTGCGCCTGCGTGTCACAGACTTGTGGGCCGCGCTGTGCTCTGACCCCTGGGCCCAGGGCCCTTCCAGCATCACGAGCGATGAGCGCATGCCAGCTAACACGATGCTGAGGTCCCTGGCTGACCCGGGATGGCAGACTGCACTGGGGCTGGGTGGATCTAGCATCATTTTGTCGTCTGCGATTCACGAAGTGCACCAGTTGAGACACAGGATTTCTGACCCTCCCCAGGTAGCTGATGTCCCTACCAGCCTGGCCCCGAGTGGCCAGCCCGAGAAGGAGGGCCAGCCGCACCAGTGCTTGGAGTGTGGCCGCACCTGCTCGTCAGCCGCTGTGCTCCTGCACCACAACAGGGAGGCGCACGGCCGGGAGCGCATCCACGTCTGCCCCATGTGCCGGAAGGCCTTCAAGCGTGCCACTCACCTCAAGGTACGCCTGCCCAGGCCGCGTCACCCCCGGGGCTACAGCTTTTCCCCCGAGGGCAGACAACGCTCAGCAGGTTCTGCAATCCCGTAAAGGTCACAGATCTTCCTGGTGGAAAGAAAAGATCTGAGTAACAAATCTTTCAGTTTCTTTGAGGAAAATGTCAGTGGAGGTAAATGCATTTACGAGGGTGTTTTAGTTTTAATAGGTCTGTTGGGTGGACAGAGGAATGGATTGCATATTCGTGTGTGGTTCAGATCAGTGTCTAATGCAAATTAAAGTAACATTTAGATACCATTTCTCACCTGCGGGAGTGGCAGCTATAGAAAACCCGTCAGCACTTATGGGCGTGGGGGGTAGGGGCTCCTGCGCTGCTGGCAGACTTGGCACAGCTTCCTGGGGGTAATCGGGTGGTGCCCCCAAGGTTATCAGCCACCTAGGCTGATCAGTGCTGCGTTGTTTGCAACTGCCAAGGGTTGGAAACCACCGAATGCCACAGGTGCACAGTAGCTGAATGAACTGGGCATCTCAGGACGGGGGCAGTGAGCAGTGTGATGTGACCTCCAGACCAGTGTGCCCTGCTCCCCGGGTACTGCAGCGTCATCCTGTGGCTGATGCACTGTGGATCCCAGCTCCCCCTTCCGTCTGGTGCTTCTCACCTGTCATCTGCCGATTTCCTGAGCTCAGGACCCCAATATTCATATACTTTGAAAAGAGCGCTCCACATTCATCTTTAAACACTGAACATGGGATGCGCTCTCCTTGCAGAGGCTGCACCTGTGAGGTTGCTGCATGCTGCTGATGACCCGGGCCCCCGTCTGAATTGACTCTACCACTGAGAATCTCTGTGACGTTGTTGGTCAGGTCACATGACATCGACATGTAACGTTTATGGTTATGATGAGGAACATAAAGTGTTTGCATGGTGCTTAGCTTCTGATAGGGAGTACGGAAATTACAGCCCCAAAACGCTATCCGATAGAAAATTAGCCCTTATAAAGAAGCAGTAGAATAAAAATGGTTAAATAAAATTTCTTAAGATGTTTTAAATAATATATGTTACTACATGTAAGGCGTAACTTTTCCATAAACATTCTGAAATGCTATTACACAGTTTGAAAGACTATCTGGCATTTTAATACCTTTAAGCTACTTTCTTTTGATGACCTTAAGAAATTTGGGATTTAAAAAAATCACATTTTGCCAGAAAAAAAGGAAATGCTCATCATACACACAAGCACACACGGATGCACGCAGAGGAACATGTTGAAGGCTCAGAGGAGCCAAGTGGAAGAGCACCCCGTGGCCAAAGCTGGAACAGTTGGAGCAAGAAAACAGACTCTTGGATTATAACCCACAGTACAGAATAAGTATCTGTAAATCCTTACTGACATAAACATGGTTGATTAAATAAATAAACGAGAGAAGAGACAAATCTCCCAAGCAGAAGGATTCCAGATAAACTACGTAGACATGCCCTAAGAGGGCACCCCCCATCCACCCCGAGGTGTGAGCTGCAGGCAGTCCCTTCCCCTCCCTTCTGGAGGGCACATGTTTGCAGAGGGTAGAAGGCAGACAAACTGGACACTGGAGGAAGCTGACAGGCATCACTGCAGCCAGGTGGCCCAGGGCCACCCCAGTAGTCATGAAGCCTGGTGTGAATGTCCTTGAAGCGTTGGGTAGGGTCACTACTTCCCCTCTCCAGGCCCATGGCCTCTGGCTAATCCTAAGAAAAATTTCAGGCAAATTGCAGTTGAGGGGCAGACTTCCGGGAAGATGTCGGTGTGAGCAGGGTGGCAGAAATCTCCTCCCAAAACTATATAAATCTATGAAAATACAGCAAATACAACTATTCCTAAAAGAGAGACCAGAGCACACAGGAAAGTGCACAGCGTGCAGCTACACCCGGGAGGACTCAGCACCCCATGAGGCGAGCACTCACCCAGCCCAGTGTGCCGGTGGGAGGAGAGGATTCGGAGCCGGGAGGGAGTGGAAGAGCAGGTCTGTGCAATAACCAGGCCCGGTGGTCTGCGCCGGGAGCGCTGACACACATGGCACGGTGCATTGGACATTGGAGAGGCAGAAGGTGCAGGTTTTGAGGCAGGAACGTGCTGGGACCGTGCAGCTAGTGCCCCGGGACAAGAGAAAAGTGCGCGCGGTTTGTAGCGGTCTCAGAGAGGCGGGGGGCCCAGCAAGGGAACACCATCTCCCCAGCGGGCCCAGCCCTGCCTGCTGGAAGTCCTGGGGAACTTCGGACCTCTTTGCTGGTGATGAAGAGAAGGGAGCAGCCACGCTGGAACTTTATACAGAAAACAATAGCCTCCCATTTGTTCCCACCCCGGCCAGAGCTACAAAAAGCGGCACGGCCGCTGCTGTGGATTAGTGGAGCAACAGCGACACCTACAGGACGCTTAGAGAATCCACTCCAGGTGGTCTTTTCCTTTTTTTTTCTTTTTTTCTTTTTTCTTCTTTTTCTTTTTCTTTTTCCCTTTCCTTTTCCTTTCTTTTCCTTCTTTCTTCTTTCTCTCTTTTCTTTATCTTCCTTCTTTTTTTGCTTGTATTTTTTCTTGTTCTTTTTCTTTTTCCCTTTCCTTTTTCTTTCTTTTCTTTCTTTCTTCTTTCTCTCTTTTCTTTCTCTTCCTTCTTTTTTTGCTTGTCTTTTCTTTCTTGTTTTTTTTGTGGTTTTTTTTGTCTTAAACAGCCCAGCTGACATATGTGGCACCTACCAGCGACCACTACTATCAACATGACAACACAGAGGAATATGATACAGACAAAAATCACCAAGACCCATACAACCCCTGAAAAGGAACCTGAAGGGATGGAAATGCAAAATCTTCCTGAAAAAGAATTCAGAATAAAAGTCATAACCATGCTGATGGATCTACAGAGAAATATGCAAGAACTAAGGGAGGAAGTGAGGGAAGTCAGGAAAGACAATGCAGAAATGAGACAAGCCATCGACGGGCTCAGCAGCAGACTGGACGAGATGCAAGAGACTGTTAATGCAATAGAAATCAGAGAACAGGAACACAGAGCAGCTGAGGCAGAGAGAGATAAAAGGATGGCTAGGAATGAAAGAATATTAAGAAAACTGTGTGACCAATACAAACAGAACAATATTCACAGTATACGAGTAACAGAGGAAGAAGAGAGAGAAAAAGGGATAGAACGTGTCTTTGAAGAAATAATTGCTGGAAACTTTCCCCCGCTGGGGAAGGAAATAGTCTCGCAGTCCACGGAAGCCCACAGATCTCCCAACACAAGGGACCCAAGGAAGACAACACCAAGACACATAATAATTAAAATGGCAAAGATCAAAGATAAAACACAGAGTATTAAAGGCAGCTAGAGAGAGAGAAAAGATCACCTACAAAGGAAAACCCATCAGACTGTCATCAGACATCTCAACAGAAACCTTACAGGCCAGAAAAGAATGGCATGATATATTTAACGTAATGAAACAGAAGGGCCTCAAACCAAGAATATTGTATCCAGCATGATTATCATTTAAATATGACAGAGGGATTAAACAATTTCCAGACAAACAAAAGTTGAGAGAGTTTGCCTCTCATAAACCACCACTACAGGATATCTTAAATGGACTGCTTTAGAGGGAAGCACCCCTAAGGCTAAAAAGATGTCACCAGAGAAAATAAAATCATAGAAAGAAAGTAGACCATCCAAATACTACCTAAAGGCAAAGAATAAAACACCTAGTATACAAAGAATGGAGGGGGAAGAATAAGAAGGGAGAGAAATAAAGAAACATCAGACGGTGTTTACAATAACTTAACAAGAAAGTTAAGTTAGATTGTTAGATAGTAAAGAAGCAACCCTTGAACCTTTGGTAACCACGAATCTAAAGCCAGCAATGGCAATAAGTACATATCTATCGATAATCACCCTAAATGTAAATGGACTGAATGCACCAATCAAAAGACACAGAGTAACAGAATGGATAAAAAAGCAAGACCCATCTATATGCTGCCTACAAGAAACTCACCTCAAATCCAAAGATATACAGACTAAAAGTGAAGGGATGGAAAAAGATATTTCATGCAAACAACAAAGAGAAAAAAGCAGGTGTTGCAGTACTTGTATCAGACAAAATAGACTTCAAAACGAAGAAAGTAGCAAAAGATAAAGAAGGACATTACATAATGATAAAGGGGTCAGTCCAACAAGAAGATATAACCATTATAAACATATATGCACCCAACACAGGAGTGCCAGCATATGTGAAACAAATACTAACAGAATTAAAGGAGGAAATAGACAGCAAATGCATTCATTTTAGGAGACTTCAACACACCACTCACTCCAAAGGACAGATCAACCAGACAGAAAATAAGTAAAGACACAGAGGCACTGAACAACACACTAGAACAGATGGACCTAACAGACATCTACAGAACTCTGCACCCAAAAGCAGCAGGATACACATTCTTCTCAAGTGCACATGGAACATTTTCCAGAATAGACCACATACTAGGCCACAAAAAGAACCTCAGTAAATTCAAAAATATTGAAATCCTACCAACCAACTTCTCAGATCACAAAGGTATAAAACTAGAAATAAATTTTAGAAAGAAACCAAAAAGGCTCACAAATACATGGAGACTTAACAACATTCTCCTAATTAATCAATGGGTCAGTGACCAAATCAAAACAGAAATCAAAGAGTATATGGAGACAAATGACAACAACAACACAAAGCCACACCTTCTGTGGGACGCAGCAAAGGCAGTTCTAAGAGGAAAGTATATTGCAATCCAGGCCTATCTAAAGAAAGAAGAACATTCCTAAATGAATAGTCTAAAGACACAATTACTGAAACTGGAAAAAGAAGAACAAATGAGACCCAAAGTCACCAGAAGAAGGGACATAATAAAGATCAGAGAAGAAATAAATAAAATTGAGAAGAATAAAACAATAGAAAAAATCAGTGAAACCAAGAGCTGCTTCTTTGAAAAAATAAACAAAATAGATAAACCCCTAGCCAGACTCAGTGAGAGAAAAAGAGAATCTACACACATAAACAGAATTAGAAATGAGAAAGGAAAAATCATGATGGATCCCACAGAAATACAAAGAATTATAAGAGAATACTATGAGAATCTATATGCTAGCAAGCTGGAAAACATAGAAGAAATGGACAACTTCTTAGAAAAATACAACCTTCCAAAACTGACCAAACAAGAAACAGAAAAACTAAACAGACCAATCACCAGCAACGAAATTGAAGTGGTAATCAAAAAACTACCCAAGAACAAAACCCCTGGACCTGATGGATTCACCTCTGAATTCTACCAGACATATAGAGAAGAAATAACACCCATTCTCCTTAACGTTTTCCAAAAAATAGAAGAGGAGGGAATACTTCCAAACTCATTCTATGAAGCCAGCATCACTCTAATACCAAAACCGGCAAAGACCTCACCAAAAAAGAAAATTACAGACCAATATCCCTGATGAACGTAGATGCAAAAATACTCAACAAAATATTAGCAAACCGAATTCAAAAATACATCAAGAGGATCATACACCATGATCAAGTGGGATTCATCCCAGGGATGCAAGGATGGTACAACATTCGAAAATCCATCAACATCATCCACCACATCAACAAAAAGAAGAACAAAAACCACATGATCATCTCCATAGATGCTGAAAAAGCATTTGACAAAATTCAGCATCCATTCATGATTAAAACTCTCAACAAAATGGGTATAGACGGCAAGTACCTCAACATCATAAAGGCCATATATGACAAACCCACAGCTAACATCATACTTAACAGCGAGAAGCTAAAAGCTTTTCATGTAAGATCGGGAACAAGACAGGGATGCCCGCCCACTCTCTCCACTGTTATTCAACATAGTACTGGAGGTCCTAGCCACGGCAATCAGACAAAACAAAGAGATACAAGGCATCCAGATTGGTAAAGAAGAAGTCAAATTGTCACTATTTGCAGATGACATGATATTGTACCTAAAAAACCCTAAAGACTCCACTCCAAAACTACAAGAACTAATATCTGAGTTCAGCAAAATTGGAGGATACAAAATTAACACTCAGAAATCTGTTGCTTTCCTATACACTAACGATGAACTAACAGAAAGAGAACTCAGAAAAACAATTCCATTCACAATTGCATCAAAAAGAATAAAATACCTAGGAATAAACCTAATGAAGGAGGTGAAAGACCTGTACTCTGAAAACTACAAGACACTCCTAAGAGAAATTAAAGAGGACACTAACAAATGGAAACTAATCCCATGCTCTTGGCTAGGAAGAATAAATATTGTCAAAATGGCTATACTACCTAAAGCAATCTACAGATTCAACGCAATCCCTATCAAAATACCAACAGCTTTCTTTAGTGAACTGGAACAAATAATTCTAAAATTCATATGGCACCGCAAAAGACCCCGAACAGCCAAAGCAATCCTGAGAAGGAGGAATAAAACGGGGAATTATGCTCCCTGACTTCAAGCTCTACTACAAAGCCACAGTAATCAAGACAATTTGGTATTGGCACAAAAACAGACCCACAGATCAGTGGAACAGAATAGAAAATCCAAACATTAACCCAAACACATACAGTCAATTAATATTTGATAAGGGAGCCTTGGATATACATTGGGGAGATGACGGCCTCTTCAGCAGCTGGTGTTGGAAAAACTGGACAGCTACATGTAAGAGAATGAAACTGGACTACTGTCTAACCCCATACACAAAGGTAAACTCAAGGTGGATCAAAGACCTGAATGTAAGTCATGAAACCATAAAACTCTTAGAAAAAAACATAGGCAAAAATCTCTTAGACATAAACATGAGCAACTTCTTCATGAACATATCTCCCCGGGCAAGGGAAACAAAAGCAAAAATGAACAAGTGGGACTATATCAAGCTGAAAAGCTTCTGTACAGCAAAGGACACCATCAGTAGAACAAAAAGACATCCTACAGTATGGGAGAATATATTCATAAACGACGTATCCGATAAGGGGTTGACATCCAAAATGTATAAAGAACTCACGCAGCTCAACAAACAAAAAGCAAATAGTCCAATTAAGAAATGGGCAGAGGACATGAATAGACACTTCTCCAAAGAAGAAATTCAGATGGCCAACAGGCACATGAAAAGGTGCTCCACATCACTAATCATCAGAGAAATGCAGATTAAAACCACAATGAGATATCACCTCACACCAGTGAGGATGGCCAACATCCAAAACACAAACAACAACATATGTTGGCGAGGATGTGGAGAAAAGGGAACCCTCCTACACTGCTGGTGGGACTGCAAATTAGTTCAACCATTGTGGAACGCAGTATGGAGGTTCCTAAAAAACTCAAAATAGAAATACCATTTGACCCAGGAATTCCACTCCTAGGAATTTACCCTAAGAATGCAGCAGCCCAGTTTGAAAAAGACAGATGCACCCCTATGTTTATCGCAGCACTATTTACAATAGCCAAGAAATGGAAGCAGTCTAAGTGTCCATCAGTAGATGAATGGATAAAGAAGAAGTGGTACATATACACAATGGACTATTATACAGCCATAAGAAGAAAACAAATCCTACCATTTGCAACAACATGGATGGAGCTAGAGGGTATTATGCTCAGTGAAATAAGCCAAGCCGAAAAAGACAAGTACCAAATGTTTTCACTCATATGTGGAGTATAAGAACTAAGAAAAAAACTGAAGGAACAAAACAGCAGCAGACTCACAGAACCCAAGAACGGACTAATAGTTACCAAAGGGAAAGGGACTGGGGAGGATGAGTGGGAAGGGAGGGGCAAGGGGGAAAAAGGGGCTTTACGATTAGCAGATGTAATGTTAGGGGGGCACGGGGAGGGCTGTACAACCCAGAGAAGACAAGTAGTGACTCTATAGCATCTCACTATGCTGATGGACAGTGACTGTAATGGGGTTGGTGGGGGGGACCTGATGAAGCGGCTAGTGTAATCACCATAATATTGCTCATGTAATTGTAGATTAATGATATCAAAATAAACTTTTTAAAAATTGCAGTTGAGGGATGTCCTCCAAAACCAGGTGGGTCATCCATGACAAGGAAGCTCTGAGAGACCACTGGGCACATGGCTCCCTTGCCGAGCCCCAGGCTGGCCAGGCCACTGGGTTGCAGCACCCCTGGTATGGACCCCTGCGGACACTAAACCGGGGGAGACTTTTGTCCTTGCTGACTTGACTTTCTGAGTTGATTTTCCTTTACTGTTTAATGTCTGTAAAGTTCCCTTATGATCTTAACTATGTCTTCATTTCTGTGTTGTCGTTAATAGGAGCACATGCAAACCCATCAAGCCGGCCCTTCCTTAAGCTCTCAGAAGCCCAGGGTATTTAAGTGTGACACTTGTGAAAAAGCATTCGCCAAGCCAAGCCAGCTGGAGCGGCACAGCCGCATCCACACAGGTACGGCGGGCAGGTGACTGGGGCCGCGGGGTCTCGGGAGCAGACTGCAGGGGGCAACAGGGAATACTCCTTGGCAATGCATCCTTTGTAAATCACGGTCCACGTACTCCTCTTTTTCCGTAATTTTTCATCAGTGTGTCTTGCTAAGTTTGCCAAAGACAGTATTTTGCTCTTTACCTTATGACCATAGAAAATAGAATCCTTCCAGTTAAGGACTGCCTCGCTGGCTGGAAGCACTGATAGCGTCTCTCAGGTCCCCCTTCCCGGGTCCCATCTCCAGGTGCCTCCTCCTCATGTCTTGGAGGACTTCACATCTGATCTTTCCCTTATACCTTCAAACTTTTCTTTACTGTCTTTCTGTTACCCCCTGAGTCTGCCCAAGTCTTTTGTCTTAGAGAAAACAACAAAGCAGACTCCCGTCTTCCTCTGTCCCCTTAACCCATCCCTGCGGTGACCCATTTCAGTCCACAGACACATCCTTGCCATTGGCTCCCTGAGGCAGTCACCCCAGCATTCAGCCTGGCCCAAGGCCTGGCTTCCGCAGGCTGCCCCTACCTCCAGGCCTGCCTCTGCTCTACTGCCCAGGCCCTGCTCTGCTGTGGGCGCCACAGTCTCCACTGGCCCATGGGGCCAGCCTCCGGCCTGTTCTGGCTCCCCTGCTGCTCCCACAGCCCTGTGTTTACACAGTGGCCAGACTGAAGCCCAGGGGGCAGGTACAACCATCTTCCCATGTGAGCACCTCTGGGGGAGCCAGGTGTCCGCCGGCGGCCCGCCAAGCCTTCCTGACCCACAGCCGCATCCCCTCTGTCCCGGCCCCAGGGAAGTCTCCAGCACCGGCTCACCTTGGACCCTCGCTCCCACCCCCAGAGGCCCCAGCCAGCACAGAGGGCCTCGTGGTGCCAGGAGACGCACATCATCAAGCCCTTCCTGGGCGCAGGCCAGGGCAGGTGCTCTGGGAGCCATCGCGGGGCCACGTGCCGGCATGGGGCCCAGGGGAGGGACCAGACATGGGACCATGCAGCTAAGCAGAGCAGGTGGGGAAGAACCCTCCAGGGCAGGAGGAAAGGCTTGTGCCGAGCCCTGGGACAGGAGAGGGCTTGGCTCCAGGGGCTTGAGAGAAGGTGGGACACTGCTTGGGCCCTGGGAGGCCACGCTGAGACGGGGGCTGGGCACTGGGGGCCAGGTCCCAGAGGCGGGACCCACCGAGGCAGGCTCCCGGCAGCTTCCTTCCATTTACAGTTTCTGCAGTAACTTGAAAGCAGTTAAATAGCTTATTTTTAAAATACTGTGTAAATCATACTTGTAATTAAGTGGATTTCATATCCTCATGTCCTTAATGTCTTTTTGCTTCACTGTCCAAAAGGTATTGGAAACATTTTGTTTAAACCATATGAGCTCTACTTTATTTTCTAGAAGCATCCATAAGAAAGCATGGGCACTGGGACTTCTGGGCTTTCAGTAGCGGTCGGTTATGGTTTTATTTTGTGGCTCCCCTCGGTGGGATTTGCAGAATTCCTGTGAGTCAGCGTCTGAGGGCAGCAGGAAGGCCACTGTGATCTCTTCCAAGCTTGCATGCTTTCTCCGGGATTATCTGTCCTGGAAATGCTGGTGGGCTGGCCTCAGGAGGGACCTGACGTGACTGTTCCCCCAGGTGAGCGGCCATTCTCCTGCACCCTGTGCGAGAAGGCCTTCAACCAGAAGAGCGCCCTGCAGGTGCACATGAAGAAGCACACCGGGGAGAGGCCCTACAAGTGCGACTACTGCGTCATGGGCTTCACGCAGAAGAGCAACATGAAGCTTCACATGAAGCGGGCCCACAGCCACACGGGTGAGATGCACTTCCAGATGAGGAGCCAGTTCCACCAGACCTGGGGACAGGCTCACCAGACAGTCCTCTCTAGGGAGCAGCCAGTGCCAGTCCCCTCCCTGGCTGCCGGTAACCCTTCCCTGCAGCCTGCGGCCTGGGACTGGGGTCAGAGTCAGGCCAACCTACAAGGGGGATGAAGGTCAGGGGGAGTTGCCTGCATCCTGCATCTCCGAGAGCAGGCGCCGAGGCGAGTGGACAACACAGGCCCGTGTCTCCATATTGACCTGCCGGTGTGGGTGCCGCAGTGTGGGTGACTCCACAGGGGACTACTGCTGATCTGCATCTGCCTCCATATAGCACCTAGGAACACCACTGACCTTACGCAGGCAGGCCTAGGCCCCGTGTTAGCCATCCGAGAGAGATGAGCTGGGAAGGAGGAAGTGGCTGGGCCTTTGGTGTGTCCACGCAGGAATCCCAAGTGTGTGGGTGGCATGTCAGGGTCACTGTGCTGTCGCAGTGCTGTGGCCATGGGTGAAGTCAGGTGAACCTTAGCAGTTGAGGTCAGCATCCAGGGGCACAGGACTGCATGCTGTGGGGGTTTGTGGAAGAAAAACGGAGTCTGACATGTATGCGCTAGTGCTCCCTGCCTTCCGTGTGTTAGAAAGACCATACGTGTCATTATTAATATTATTAACTGTCAGTTGCTCATCACTGACCTATTAACATGGCCTTTGTGGGAGGGAGCTTTTGCAACAAGTGCTCTTCGTATTCAGAATTCAGATGGCAGTAACTGTCATCGCTTTCCACTGGGATGGTGAGCAGATCAGTTGGGAAATGTGTCCTCTCTCTAGATTGTCTTTATCTAAGTGTGATTGATTTTGTGGCCCTGAGTGTCTCAGACTCAGCCTGTCATTTCCTTGTCTGCACTGCAGGAGCTTTGCAAGGATCCACCAGCCAGCAGGAGCACAGAGGCGAGGAGCTGAGCCGGACCCCTCACCCAGAGGAGGCGGCGCGGGAGCCAGCAAGCGAGTGGCAGGCCCTGGCCAGCGTGCTCTGATACCGCCTGATGGCGCTGTGGGGCCCGTGTCTGCGGCGCATGTTGTGAACAACAGCACTTGGAATTTCTGTTTTGAAGCTTCAGGTGTTAAAAATGTTCCCACAGTAGTTTTTAGCTATAAAATTATCT
This sequence comes from Smutsia gigantea, assembly GCA_032199065.1. NCBI lineage: Eukaryota > Metazoa > Chordata > Mammalia > Pholidota > Manidae > Smutsia > Smutsia gigantea. The sequence goes on from JAVSCE010011156.1 coordinate 235,276, forward strand.
AAAGAATCATCGTCTTTCAAAGACTTACAGGAAAAAACTGGGGAAGACGTCAGCGCGGCGTCTACTCTGCAAATCCCTGAGCTCAGGTACTACAGTGGGCGGGCCTCCTGCTCTGTGGCCATGCGTCTAGTGTAAGAGAGGTTAACTGGATCCTTCGGCCACTGTAGTGTGATTTCTTTGTATTAGCAAAGACAAAAATAACATGGAAAAGTTAAGCTAGATTTTCATTCATGCTTTCTGTTATAAGAAGCATAGCTGATAAAACAAACATAAGATAGGTGCATGAAGTTCAGAAAAAAATACTAGAACACAGAGAAGTTTCCATTTTTTTCTCTGTGCATTTTGAAATTAGAAGTTGACTCTTTTTAGTCTACCATAAGTTAATATAACTAGTATCTTGAGAGATGGCTGGACCAATTCTCTCTCCACTGCAGATCACCTAGTCTTTAGTCACAAGAACGCAGCATCTGGGGCATGACCATGGGCAGTCATGACCCTGACACGCAAATACAGATCCAGCTGTCTGCACTGGGTGATGCCACCCTCATTCCAGGAATCAGTATGCAGGTATTTGGGTTAGATTTTTTCAGAAAGCACAAGCCATACATTACAAATGGGAAGAACAGAATTGCCTCCTAGGAACAAAGTAAATATGGTCCTACCCACCCAGTATTTAAGAATTATATATGTAGTTTAAGGATGAGAACCCATACAAGCCCCATGGTTTCCTCTTCATGCATAAGCAGGTGTATTTTTTATTTCAGGGAATTTTTGATACCATCAGTGGTGCCACAATAAACATGTCCCAGACCAGATCCCACCCCATGCTGGGTCAGAGTGTGTGTGCTCCTACAGCATTCCAAAGATGGAAAGTTCTTTATTTCATGTGAATTTCTCCTTTGAAATTATTTATATGTTCTATATATAAATACATATGTACATATTCAGATATATGGGCCTCTGTGTGGCTGAACAGTATATTTTGTAAATATAAGCACTAGTCCCAATTATGGAGCGAGAGTGTCAGAGTTTTTACCTCCCTATGAGCACTTCAGATCAGTATTGTATTCATTTTCTTAATACATGGATATCTTTTTCATTGTAACATGAAGCTGGGGTTGTTTTTTGTTCTCCTTTTGTTTTCCTGAAGAATAATTGCGTTTGTTTTCCCCCACTGCTGCCCTGATCTCGGAAGGGTGCGGGGTTTCTGTGACCAGCATATGGACTTTGTACATTAAGAGAGGGGCTCATATGGATTCCTGAAGAAAGAGACATTTCACTCTTATTTTCTGAGAGGGCATCTTTGGATTCAAAATTTTTGTTGTTCACTTTGGCATATGTATATAAATAATATTGGTGATATAAAAACTTGTTATGTAAAAATATTTAAGTCAGAGAATTGTTAAATAATATTTCTTTTTTCAAACTGCTTTGTGTATTGTATATTTTTTTAAGGGAAAAAAGCTTTATTTGACTTATTCTTGTGATACTGGATTTATTATATATCCTGAAGTTTTCTTTGAATGTCAGTGTGTATACCTGGCTGTAGTCAGTATGTTCAGAATAACTGTAATTGTGCCAGAGTTTTAAAGGTTCTGCTTCTAATGCACTTTTTTAATAATTTTGTATTAAAAAATTTTAGAAATGTTTATGAATTTTGGTGAACATATCCCCAAAGTTGAAATTACTAGAATTAAAAAAAAATTGGTTTTAGAATTAAATATCATCTCAGGAGAGTCTCTAAAAGGGATTTAATTCCTAATTGTACAGAAAGCATAGTTCAGTGAACTGTATTGGTGACTGCCTGTTTAAGGCCTTACCAAGTGAATCTAAAGCCAACTTTTATTTTGGTTTAAAAAAAGGAAAAAAAATATTAATGACTCATTTTGTGAGTTTTCTTAATTTATTAGCAAACCTGAGACATTAATGTATTGTTTTGATTTACTTCCTAATTATAAAAGCTGCTTCTTTGCAAAACATTTCTTGAAGATGTAAGGTTTGTAAAGACATAATTTCACTTGAACCTTTGGTGGAGTACAGGTCATTCTTTGTATTTTACTCATTGATTAAAAAGTCTTCTGATGAGATTTCTGGCCTCCTGCATAAGCAGAGTGCTGAGGATAAATAACTGTATTTTTAGAAATATCTCATCATAGCATATCTGCTTTGGAATAATAAATAAAAAGTGAAGCTAGGAAATGTGATTATTTTTCTTTTTAAAATATTTAATATAGAATAGTTTGGCACATGAATTAATTTCAAGACAATTTTTAACAAGAACTTTAAATGATATTTTCTGGACCTCTATGAAGTCCAGACAATGAAGCTTATGCTTGCAGGGTCTGTGTGAAGAGCTTCATACCTTAAAAATCAGGTTGGGTCAATGACAGGCATGTCATCTCTTTTAGCTGCACATGTCATTACTGTTATTCTCATTGGCCACGCTAAACAATACCCTGAACATTTAAGCCCCTTTGAATGTTCACGACTGTCGTTAGCCCAGTTTTGTGGTAGAATAACTGTGAAGCACTTAAATAGTGGAAAGGATGGTTAACCTTTCTACAGACACTGCACTTAGAACTGGGCACTCTGTGATGGGGCGGCAGCTAGTACACACAGGATCCAGCCATTGGGGATGCACTAGTGAGCATATTTTCATAAGCTATAGATTAAAATAACATCTGTTCAAAAATGTAAACTGAATGCTCCCACCCGCAAGCCCTCCTTTTCCCCCAAGTAACACTTGGGTGCTTAGACTGGAAGCAAGAGAGTCGTGCAAGGAGTGGGGCCATCCTGCCGACCTCCAGCTCCAGGTAGGCCCGTCCTCTGGCCAGCGGTGAGGCAGACGTGGAGGTGGCCTCCTGAGTGACCGCATCATTCCAGCTAGCTTCCTTCCATCTGCTCCCAGCGTTTCACCGGGGAAGGTTCCTTTAGTACCGTATCGTGTGCTCTCTGGCCCACTGCCATTTGTTACGGACGTGTGGACCTGAGTTTTACAATTACACCTGGGGTTCCCCGACTTCTGCTGCGCTCCTACACAACATTCCGTGCGAGAGATGCGTACATTACTACAGGTACGGGATTTAAAGAGCAGTAGATTTCTCTTCTTCCCATGGATTTTTCTCTTTGCAGAAGACTATTTTCCCTTCATCAAAAGATAACCCAAGGTTTGATCATTACTAATTTAGCCCTTTTCTACAATCTATTGTACAAAGTGAGGCAGAGGCAAAGTCATGTAATTGATGCCTTCTGAATGGAGGTTTCTTCTCTGTTTGCCACAATCTCTATTCGTGTAATGTCTGTTGGAGTTCTCAGAATAGAATTTCTGAAGTGCCTGACTACACACACGTTTGGGGCCTCTCTACCTTATTCTGAAGAAAACTAGCTTTTTTACAGTCTAGTTACATCTCTTTGTTTAAAACATGGGGACAGGCATACTTTTTTATAGGGTGAGAAGCCCTGCATACCCCTGGTGAAGACAGTTTCTCTGCCTGGGTAAGGTTCATAACCCGAGGGTCTCGTTGTCCCTGTTGCTCTGAAGTGACCCCCTGCCCAGTGGCACTCACTGCAGAGGCCCATACACAGTCCTTCCCTGCCGCACCCGCCCCTTCACATGGTGGTGCTGGTGGTGTATTCAGATGACCAATAATATATTGAAAGCACTAAACAATAAAGATTAAGTGGCAATGTAAGAGGCAGGAGCAATAGGCAGTAATGATAAAAGGTCTTGCTATTTAATCTTTTTTATGTGTAAAGCTTTACAGCATGAAGAATTGTGTATTAAAATCAAGATCTGTAATCTAGTTGACAAGTGATTCATTCAAGATTCACCATTAAAGAAAATTTTAATTTTTTTTAATTTACAGAAGAACTCTTTTTAATCTTTAAAATTGTTTCATGGTCTATTTATACATTGGATGATATTTATTTAATCCACTTTTGTATTCAAAATGGGGAGTTATGCCAAAAGCCATGGTACTGGCTTTAAGAATAATAAAAATAGTTTTTGTATTATCTTAAAACTCCTGTATATTTACTTATTCCGTTTTGGGGTGAGTTACACCCATCTAAAGATGGACATTTTTCTCCAGGTAACGTTTTCAGTGTGGGTTCACACAGCAAGAAACATACCCAGGCTTGGAACAGGGTAAGGGCGTCTTTGTGTCTGAGGGTATCTTCCGCTTTCTCTCTTGCTTCTATCTGACAGTGACTTGAAAATGAATCATAATATCCACTTATCTGTTCATAAGATTTGTGGGAAATTGGACTTCCCCCAAATACCAGTGGAGTTAGTTTACATTATTTAGCACCTAATCCTTTGTAAAAGCATTTTCAAACTTTTAGAAGCTCGTAGTTTTATAGAGTTAGTATCGAATTGAAATAAGAAATTAAGGGTGTTTTTTTCTTAGTCCACTTTGTTCCCCATCTTAGAGTTGGGGACTCCATTCATTTTGGGGCTGGAACAGCTAAAATGATTTTGATTTTTCCCCATACTCTGCTCAGAGGGGATGGTAAGAAACTATTTTGCCATTCTTGCTTGTTTGTAGGAAGAATGTTGCTCTAATAGTTTGTAAAATATGATGGGTGGGAAAGGAGGTGGTTGGGTTTTTTTTAATTAGCAGATTATGGAAGATTTGTCCCCTCTTCAGTGGATTGTCTCAACTACTTAAAATGCTTCTCCAGAGTTTTCCAGAACATGTGACTCTCTTATGGTGTAAGAGTGCCCATATTTAGACACACCTAAGGGCATGACTTTACCAACTGTCTTGGGTCCCGGCCCTGCTGCGGACAGGGCCCCTGGAGCCCAGGCTCAGACAGTGCTGGCGCTGCCGGGTGGGCCCTTGTACCTGAAGTCTGCTGATGAGTTTTATCCCTCCCACTCTGCAGCCTGGTTCTATGCTCAGTGGCTGTGCTGTGCTGGGGGACGGTTCCCCGCGGGCCTCTCGCTTCTGCCAGTCCTGCCAGCCAAGCACTACCTTTGCCCGCTGCCTTTCCTGCCGTTACGTAGGAATGGCCCTGGGAAACAGCATCGTCCCCCAGTGGAGAGGCCTGCTGGCCCAATGAGCAGCGCTGGGGTCCTCGCCGGGCACTAGAGGTCCTGCCGGCCCGGCCTCTGCAGCACGTCTTCCCCGTGGGCGCCCCTGGGGCCTCGTGCTCGCGCCTGGTGCCCCCGCCCTTCTCCGTCTGCTCTCATGGCTTAAAGTCAGAAACGAAATGGCCCTAGAGCTGAGCGGGCCCTGGCTGGTGCTGATACAGGGGGCAGGCGAGTGGAGGCGGCCATGGCGGGACCCCCGCCGCCTGCGAGACCAGGCTCACCTTCTGGCGGCCAATGAGGGTGCCAGCTGAAAGCAACGTGCTTCTTCAAAGTGCAGAATTGATTGCACTTGCTGGGCAGATGCTGTCAAAGCAAATCGCTCCAGTGTCTACAAACTAACATCCTTTGCACCCACCTGACCACTGGACTGGGTCCTCACCTCAGCCCTCTGTCTAGAGCAGGCTCCCTGGGTGCCCGGCGCCCCCCACTTGCAGCCCCTCCACCCCCTCCAGGGCCCGGCCTGCCCCCGTGACCAGGGGGACCCTCGCAACCCTGGCGGGATTGAGCTACCCGCGGGAGCCCATGCAGACAGACAGGACACCCTGGAAGCGTGACCGTCGTGGTCTTCTGCTCCGATGGGGAGACCTTCCTTCAGTCCATTGGCCCTCTGGGAGCCTCTGGCTCTGCTCCCAACAGTCCCTGAGGGAAGCCCCCCCAGGTGAGGGTGAGGCGGGGCTCCGGCAGCCCCCTCCGGAGCTCAGCCTGACGGATCACATTGCACTCAAACTTCGGGGGACGTATGCAGACCCCTTTCGGGAAGTGTTCAGTGAAAGCACGCGTTGTGCCTCAGCTCTGATTTTGAACTGTTATACTTAAAAATGTTTATCTGAATAATGTATCATCATGGCAAACTGTGTTACTCCGGGATAGACCCTCGGTTTACCACTTACTGCATTTTCTGTACGTGTAACATTAAAATAGGCTTGCCAACTAAGAGAATGCAATTTTAAAAATGTGGTTAACTTTGCATGATTTTCCAACTGCTTCAATTCAGAAGGGTTTGGGCGGAGAAGGGCAGAGGAAGGGGGTGGCCTGGGCGTGGAGTCTGGGGGACCTGCAGGGAGCTCCCCTGCCCGGGACTGGGCGCCTCCAGCAGCTCCCAGAGAACCGGCTGGGTGTCTACGCCCCCACCCCCGCCCGGGGCTCCCCTGGCTAAGCCCGCAAGGGCGGACAGCTTCCAACAGCTGCTACTGAGGCAGAGGGAACCTTCTTTAAAAGCACAACAAAACAAAAAAAGGTTTATCTTTTTGAAAGAGAATAATCATAACCCAAAGCAGATATACCCGAAAATCCCGAATCACTAATTGTCAATGTTTCTGAGTGGCAAAAACTGAATTCTCAGTGATTCAGCAGTTCGTATTAACTGATGCGTTGACCTGGTGAGGTAATAAAATGCAAGCCCACTTTAAAGATGGTCTGGAGATGCACTGCCAAGCCTTGTCCTTGGGAGTCAGAGGGCCCGCGCACCCGCAGGACCTTGCCGCCCCCGTCCTGCCCTGCAGGCGACCCCCGCGCTCCCCGGGCCGCGCTCTCCGCCCCCCGCGGGCTCGCGCTCTGCCGGCTGGAGGAGGAAACGACACCCATGCGGACATCATTGAACGTTTGCTTTATTGGGATGCTCAGGAATCGCGTGCTCCCCGCGGGCCCGTCGCCACGGGGCTCGCTCTCCCGTGGGGCCACGAACGGTCGCTCGGCTCGAAGTCGTGGAGCGCGTGCCGGGCGACCTGGAGGTTTTGTTTCCCAAAACGTGTTCCTTTTTTCTCTCTTACCCTGTCAGGACTGGGGCTGTGTGTTAATCCTGTTAAACGCACGCTGCTCGGTCGGGTTAGAAGCGGGTTAGCGGCCTTCCAGCGCCCCGCGGCTGCGCCGCATCCTCGCTCGGGGTCCATCCGTCCCCGGGGCGGCGCGTCAGCTCGGGTTAGCGGGGGGTTAGTAGGTCACGGGCACCGCCGTGGCGACGCGCCACCGGCCACCGTCCGCTGTCCACAAGACCATGTGACACCGCGAGGCCACCCAGAACACTCTCCGTCCCGCTCCGGGACGCCGCGCCTCCCCGCACCGCTGCCCGGCTCCGGCGGGGACACAGCCCGCCGCCGAGGCCGCCCGGTGCCCGGTCCTGCCGTCCCCAAGGTCCGTCTCCCGCCCGAGGCCGCCGCCTGGGCTCGTCTCAGCTGCCCGCCGCCGCACGTACCGAAGCCGCCTCGGTGCGGGCCTCCCGGCCTGCGCGTCCCCAGGCCGTGCGCCCGGGGCGGGCAGGCAGGAACCGCCCGCCGGAGGGACTCCGTCCCCCCGCGCTCCCGTCTCGCGTCAGCGTCTCCACGGTGGCGCCCGGACGGCCCGCGGGCCCGGCGGCGGAGGGGCGCTGCGGGGGCGCCGCGTTCGGGCGGCCGGAGCCGGTTCCGTGCGCGTGTGCGCCGAGCCGCCGCCGGCCGGGAGCGGCCTGCAGGGGGCGCTGTGCCGCCCCGGCGCGCACGGCTCCGCGGGCGTTAAGCGAGGTCTCCGCTGCGACTAGGAAGGGTGCGGGCGCGTTAGAATCGGGGGCGGGCGGATTAAGAAGCGGAGGACGGGACTCTGTGACAAGGCCGGGCCTCAGCGTCTAGCCATGGGCGACCCGGAGCGGCCGTCTCTTCCTCCCTGAGAAAAGGAAGCAGAGGCAGGTGAGCGCGGCCCTCCCCCGCGGGCGGCCCTCCCCGCCGGCGCTCCGGCCTTCAGCCCCGTGGGCTGACCCTGCCGCTCCGGGGTCCACAGCGTCCTTAGGCAGCGCGGAACTGTAAAGGGCCCCAGGGTCCCTGCACCTCTGCCCAGCCCCAGGACCCAGGGAGCTGACGCCCGCCGCTACAACATGGCCTTCAGGGCGTGGGAAGCGCAGCTGCTGCGTCACTCTGCTGGGTGAGGGCTTTATGCTTCTGCTGGGGATGCCAGGGTGGCTGGGAAAGCTGTCTGTAAACAGTGACACTGACAACCGCCTCTGTGGGAGGCTTCGGCGCTGGTGAGCCCCAGGCAAGAACCAGCCGCGCCTCATCCCTGGGCCCCCCTCTCTTCCTCACAAGACGCAGCGCCACAGACTTGGACTTTAAGGGGTCTTAAGCCATGAATTGGCATGGCTTCTGGATTTCGGAAACTCAGGAAACCACATTCCCTAAGCGGAGCCCCCAGGTCAGCAAGGCCTCCCTGTCCCCTGTCCGTCAGCGTCCGTGTCAGTGTGCTCGACAGCCCTTAAGCTGGGAGCATAGCGGTCACCCACTAGGGCACATGTGTGTGTCTCAGCCCAGAGGGAGACCCTGACAACTGCAGGCAGCCGGCTCTGCCCCGGGACCCGCGGGTGCAGGGAGCCCCGGGGAGCGCAGAGTGGTCTGGCTTCACGGGAGACCTCTGGGCCAGGTCCCGGTCCCGGGTGGAAGCGCTGCTCTTCCGCTCACAGTCTGGTTCGGGCCTCGGGATCCCACGGGATCCCCGCCCTCACTGTCTCGCCGTCCTGCTCCACGGCTCCGCCCCAGCAAGGGGAACGTGACGGTCTCCGAGACGTGAGTGTTTGGGGTGGAACGTACTTCCTCGCCCAGATTTGCCCCAGACGTTCCTGTGAGGAGTGGGCCCACCTGCCTCTTACCCGACGTGCAGACCCGTGGGCGGGACCCCACACCCGCGAGCTCTCCCAGTCCAGCCCGGGCAGCCCAGACACGGGACACACCCACACCGGGACCTGAGGCCGACTGCGAGACGAAGGGACCCAATCCGCATGTACTTGGCTACAGAGCAAATCGTTCCACTGTGAGCTGTAAAATCCTGATGTACCAATAAGCCAGCGAGAGGGCAGCTGCCCAGGGCAGAGCTCTCTGACGGGTGGTGTTTGGGGTTGGAGAGCCTTCTGTCCTGCGCGCAGGCACAGAGCCCTGTCGCGGGGAGCACGGCCTGGCCTTGCAGCTGTCAGACTGCACACGGGGACGCCGCAGAGCCCTGGGCCGCAGAGCCTGTAATGTGAAAGTTGCCTGCGGTGGCCCCAGAGGGGGTCCTGAGAATGGGAGACCTTCGGAGATGGCCAAGACCCCCGGAGCTCGGGCACATGGGACACCCTCTTCCCGTCGCCGTCAGCGCCCTCGTGAGGGTCGCAGGGCCCGGGCGCCCCTTTCCTCGTCCTGCTCGTCGCCTCCCCCTCCCGACCCGGGCGGGCCTTCGTGCCCCCTCGGCCCGAACCCCGCCCCACCCCGCGTGTGGCCGGCTCCTCCCCTCTTCCCGTCTTTGCCAAATGCCAGGGGCCCAGGGGGCCTTGGGTGCCGCCTCCCTGGGCTCTACCTGCCTGCCTGCCTCCCGCCCCGCGTCCTCCCCATCCATCTCACCCCAGCACCAGGACGCTTGCTCCTTGAGAGGCTGTGGGCTGGGTGAGGCGCTCCCGGCACCCGGAGAGCGCCCACGGGTGCCCTGCCCGTGCCTGGCAGCCTCTGGCCCCTGGGGGCCCGCACAGACAGCCTGGACTCAGCCCCTGTGCTGGGGGCACTCGGCCAGCCTGTGGCTGTGTTGGTCCTGAGGCCTGCCCATGGGGACGGCCACCATCAAGGTCGTCCTTGTTATTAGCGGTGGTGCGGCTCGTTTCTATGCGTCCCCGTGCCCTCGCTGAGCTCAGTGCACTCACCACCGTCTCCCCTCACAACAGTTTTCATCCTACGTTACCCCACTTTTAGAGGAGGAAACCCCATCTCAGGTCACAGGTCAAGGCCACACAGCTAAGAGATAGTGGACTTGTGTCCATGTGATGACGACGCCTGTGTTAGCCGACGAGACGGCCCTCCTGGGGGCCTCGTGTCTGCCAGGGGGCGGCCCTTTGTCAGCTTCGCTCCTGCGCCCTCCCTAGGGGCAGAGATGCTGCTGCATCCGCCTGACCTTCCGGAAGAGGTCGGGACCCTCAGCTGCTCCCACTTCCCGGGCCCGGCCAGAGCCTGGTGCCACCTACCGCAAGCTCCCCAGGGTGCTGCATGGGGCACGGGGCTTGCCCAGGAAGCCCTGGAGAAATGCTTGCTGCATGGGCAAGCGGGCCGCACTGCCTTCCGGGAAAGCAGCGGGGAGAGGCCAGGAGGCCGCCCCAGCCCCCCCGGCACCCCCAGCCCCGGCGTGCCCTGATGTTCAGAAGGGTTACATTACCAGTTTGAAGATTTTGGAAAGCGTGCCCTGGGCGTCATGGGCCCCCTTGAATCCCTTGTGAGCAGATTTGTAGTCGGAAGTTCGGCCTCCGTAGCCAAATCCCGGCTTCTGCCCCTCGGCCCCCTGTAAGACAGCAGAGGCGGCTGGGCTGCTCAGAGAGCTCCTAGCCTGGCTGCCGGTTTGCTCCCAGATGTGTGCCCGCTGCTTCCACATAAAGACCAGACCTCTACCCGCAGCAGCCGCTTCCCTTCACGCCGTGGGGTTGGAAGAGAAGACCCTTTTACCCACGCAGGCTGCGGAAAGGGGAGCGCCCAGGGTCCCGCAATGTGCACAGCCTCTCTCAGGAGGCACTGCGCACCCTGGTCTGCACAGACCGTTCCTGTCTGCTCGGCTCCGCTGAGCATCCGCAGCACCAGGAGGGGCTCAGTGACATTTCCCAGCTTGGACCTTTCTAAGGCGTAAGGACAAGATTCTTAATTCTCTGGCCTCGGGGAGTCTCTCCACGGATGACCAGCAGCCAGCTCCCGGCCATGGCTGGGGCACCTGGAGTGTGGCCCTGTGGGCCTGGGACCTGCGCTTTTCCTAGGTAGGGCCTGAGGCTCTGGAGCTGGTCAGATGCAAGGGGGCAGGTCAGGGCTGGCCAGCCCAGTTCCTGTGCTGCATAGCAGGGCCCACCCCAGGCACCAGCCACCCAGGCCATCTCAGCCCGTCTCCGGCATGTGACCTGGGGCAAGTGTTGGAGCCTCTCTGACTTTGGTTTCCTAGTCCATAGAATGGGGACAGTAATGGTGTCTTCCCTGTAAAGCTGCTGTGTGGATACTGGGAGTCAATGGACGTGTGCCCTAAGCACGCAGCCCGCAGCTGGGACTGGCATGCCTTCCGTCAGTGTGGCAGCAAGGCGTTGCGCTGCAGCCAGCCCCTGCCTCCAACCAGCTTTCCCACTGCAGGGAAGCTAAGAAAGTTTGCTCTGTGGCACGCAGCAGGGACAAATGCCTGATGAAATACATTTGTGTCCCTAGGACCATTTTATTTTCCAGCGTGTTCTGGTTTCAAATGAGAGCACCCACTATAAGCAGGCCAACAGGCCTCGGGGTGGTGGACCTGTCCACACTTGGGGGTAGGGTGCCCCAGCTGATCACGTGGTGCCCACAGGTGGGCAGGCTGCTGTGTACTCTTGGTTCGGGCTCTCCCTGCCATGGGCAGGGTCTGAGACCTCGCTTAGCTTTGCAACAAGAAATGGAGACCCTCCATATGGTCCTGTCCTGAGAATTCTAGTAAACAAAGCCAAACCGTGCCCTGGTGGAGACCCCAGGGTCAGCCTGTAATCCTTGTAAGTTTTATAAACATGTTTTCAGGCAGGAGGGAAACTGGGAACCTTCTAATGCACCCTTTCCTTGGAGATGGGGTCTAGAAGTTTCAAGGGTCATCCAGTCCGCCACTGTTTTGGCAGGACTGGAGCTGGGCCATCTGACCAGGTTCCCCTCCCCAAGCTGCTTCTATGGTTTCCTTCTCATGCAGCCTGGACTTGGGGATAGACACTGGCCACTCAGGACTGAGGCAGATGCTTCCATGGAAGATTGGGTTTCGAGGGTTATCAAGTGTTAGGAGGGACAGAGGCTGTGGCAGAGAAGGTTTAAGACGAGAGACTGGAGGAAGGTGAGCACTGTCCTGAGTCCAGACGTTTGCAGGCACATGCTGTCCATGACGGCACAGAGGGAAGGGGGACAGTTAATAGCTGCGGCGCCCAGCGCAGACACACATGCAATGGGAGAAACTCACACCCACGTGCCAGCACCAAATCGTTCTATTGCTTTCCTCCAAAAGTTAAGCGCTTCTGAGAAATGATTTAATGATTGCTTTTCAGATTAACAGTCTGCTTGACTCTTCCTCCTTTCAAATTCCTGGTCCTTTGTTTCTTTGGACAACCTAGAATTTACCAGGAAACATGCAATATAGTTTACAAAAAGGATGTGGGGACTTATTCAGAAACGGCAGACAGCAAGACAGTCCTGCAGCTCTAGAAAACAGACACACAGGCAAACGAACGACAGAGAACTTTGCTTTGAAAAAAGAGAAATTTGACAAACATTAGTAGGACCAAAATGGAGGGGTGGAAAGGCATGCAGGGGTCTTTCTGGTTAGCTGCTGGGCGGCCTGTTGGGACTGGGGGAGGGCTGTCGGCGCTGCCCTCACTGCGCCTCCTGGGGGCTGCTCAGTGCTCAGAGTCTGCGCCTAGGAAGTTAAGAGGCATATCAAGCGGTTATTAAAATAAGATTTCTGGGTCAAAACTGGATTTCATTCTTCAATATCACCTTTGTGTCCTGCCAGCACAGAAAGTCAGGAATTGGCTGTGAGCACTCACCCATGCAAACTTTTTCTGTTATTGTCATCTTCTTGTGAAAGCGGTAGGTCAGAGAAAGGCTCACATGTCTGTGTGTAAAATGTTCCGGCAGAAACTCAGTTCCTAAGTCCATGTAATAATGTTTTGGAGCAATTCAAGACCTTTATGGAATTGTTTCCTTGTCTCTGAGGGCACCCTCGACCCCTTTCCCTCCCTTTCTGTTTTTTCATAATTCCTTGTTCTTTCTTTCCATCCACCCATCCATCCATCCATCCACCCATCCATCCATCCATCCACCCATCCATCCACCCATCCACCCATCCACCCATCCATCCATCCACCCACCCATCCATCCATCCATCCACCCACCCATCCATCCACCCATCCATCCATCCATCCATCCACCCACCCATCCATACCCAGCCACCCACCCATCCATCCACCCATCCACCCATCCATCCATCCATCCACCCACCCAGCCACCCAGCCACCCACCCATCCATCCATCCACCCACCCATCCATCCATCCATCCACCCATCCATCCACCCATCCATCCATCCACCCACCCATCCATCCATCCACCCACCCATCTACCCAGCCACCCACCCATCCACCCACCCACCCATCCATCCATCCACCCACCCATCCATCCATCCACCCACCCATCCACCCAGCCACCCACCCATCCATCCATCCACCCACCCATCCATCCATCCATCCATCCATCTATCCATCCATTTGTTCATATGATGCTTATCAATCCAGCTATGCACATGGAGGCATTGCCCTAGAGAACAGTGTATGGTTTCTGAAGACAGACAATCCCTGGCCCACAGGTTAGTGGTTTTTCTTCTGAAAATTATGACTTTTATAATATAAGAACCATGTGTAGTACTTACTAGTAGCTACTCTGTGTTAAGTTTGGTTAGAATACCCTGAGAGGCATTTTAAGTTGGCCCAGACACCAAAAATCACTAGTATCTAGAAAGTGAATAAATTGGCCATTTAAAATCTTCTTTGACCCCTTGCTCTCAGTATTAAAAAACCTAACGTTCCTAAAAAGGTCTTCCTGGTGGCTGACTGTCTAAGCTTTAGTGATTACTGAAACACAGAGAAGACCAAAATCTTTGGGACTGATTAGGTTATTGTAAACCGAATGACTGAATTCAGCATCTTTCTCTCTCCTTAGCAGTATCATTTTTCCTCAACAAAACTCCAGCATGGGAGGGAGGGGCGCTTGTTCAGACAGGCCCACACTCAGGCTGCTGGGACCAGGCTGTTGTTGCACTGGGAGGAAGCCAGGAGTTTCCGGAAACCTGGTGCCGCTCTGTCCCCAGGCAGGTGCCCAGCCCAGCCCTCCAGGAGCCCTTTGGGATGCTGGGCTGAGCCTGCAGGCCTGGGCCCCACGGGAAGCAGGAGAGTGAGTGAGCTCGGGGCCGGCTGTGGGGAAGCGCTCAGCTCCCTCAGGGAGGGAACACAGCCCCCCATGGCTGCGGGCAAGCCTGGCTTGGTGGGACAGAAAGGTGGGGCCGCAGAGCGACAGAAACAAGAGGGGAAGGTAGAGGGCGAGAAAGGGGAAGAAGCTGCATGGCACGCGCTTGTCACCTACCCAGCTAAGTCTGCCCAGGGACAGTCCCCGGCCCTGTGTGAGGAAGAGAGAATGACACTGGGGTCAGTGCAGGCAGAGAACATTTTTACAATAAACAAGGAACACAAATCAATCTAGGACTGAGACAGCAGACAGGTATTTTCACATTGCCATGTCCCAGGGGTTGGCTACGGCCACCTGGAGCTTCTCCGGGAGTGTTTTTCCAAGGAGGGTTTAGAGGGAAGGAGTGTGGGATTGATTGGCACTGTCTGCAAGGTTGTAGGAAGAAAACCGCCACGTATTTCTCAGCCTGTTTTACTGGGATCCACACGACAAAACATTCTGGGATGAAGTCAGGTAGCTATGAGTCCAGCCCTCTCTTTGGTACATTTAGAGATTTCAGGGACGATCTATACATAAAGTGATGATTCATCAAGACATTCGGAGCTCTTACCTTTCCTTGTGATGGAGGAGGTGTGCGGGGTGTCACCTACAAGACACACAGAGAAAGGTGAGGGGACGGGGCCCCCCCTCCACAGTAGCCCTGACCCGCTTTGTCTGAGTCTCCTTTGTCACCCTCTTGTTCCTGATTAGCCCGTTTGCTGACAGGGTCTTTGTCTGTTAGAGATGAGATGCCATGCACACTGCCTGGCTTCCCCATTTCTGTCCTAGTTGAATGGAAATACAGAACGTGAGACTCTGAAATCATCCAGCTTTCTGCAGCTATCCCAGGTCACCGGGCCGTATCTACGAGGATGGGAAGCACATCAAAGGCCCTACAGCTAGGAACCGGTCCATCTCAGCATGCATCCTCTGACACGTCCATTACACACTGAGGTCACTCACCACCACCCTTTTTGGGGTTGGAAGAAAAGCGTCCCCTGTTATTCAGAAGGAGTGCCCTCAGGTCTGAGGCTTCTAAAACCCACTTACAAACATGCAAACTATCATCTTCAAGTGTCTGCTGCACAGAAAGTTTATAATTAGGAGATTGCGGTTTTGCTTCTGTGTCTTTAGGAGTTCATTTTTTAGAGCGGTTTTAGGTTTCTAGAAAAAATGCACAGAGAAGTCACAGAGGGCTCCCAGGGCGCCCTCTCTGGTCCTGCAGTCTCCCTATGCATTCGTGTGGCTCGGCTGTCAGGACTGGTGAACTGCCGATACATGAGTACCAACTAACGTCCTTAGGTCGCATTAGGGTTCCCTCTCTGTGTTGTGCATTCTACAGGTTTGGACAAGTGTGTGAGGGGTGGCCACCACCACAGTGTCATGCAGAGTAGCTGCCCTGCCCTAAAAATGTCCCAGGCCCTACCTGTTCATCCCTCCTCCCCAGCCCCTTTTTACTGATCAACCACTGATCCATAGTTTTGCAAAGCCTGTTTTTTAAATGAGCATCTCATAGCAGTTTAGCAAAAGGAGCAGGTTCCTTGGTAGAACACAGAACTCTCTCTGATGACCTCGCCCTGAGAAGGGGAAGCCGTCCCCTGGGGGCATCCCAATTGCCCTCGGGGATGAGAGCACTGTATCACCTGGGCATTACCCGCGCCCCAGGGACTTGGGCCCCAGCCCTCCTCCTCCCTGGGGCCGGCCCCCTGACAGGGGGCACTCACAATGTTCTTGAAGAAGTGGACGACAGGGTGCTCCTCCTGGGGCCGGCCGTGCGACTTCTGGGGCAGGGAGCCGTAGTGGGTGGTTCTCGCCGCGTGGTGTCCATCCTGAAAGACAGGGCACAGCCTCCTCAGGACGGGTCTGTGGCCCCAGGGAGCTGCCTGGGCGCTCTGTGGGACCGGGTGCCCCCAACTCTGGACCTCATGCTAGGAAGCCACTGATGCAGCACGGCCAAGTCTGTGGAGGGCTGGGGGCGCAGAGGGCTGGGGGTGCAGAGGGCAGGGATCACAGAGGGAAGGGGGCACAGAGGCAGGGGACGCAGGGCACAGGCGTGGCGGGCAGGGGACACAGAGGCAGGGGACCCAGGGTAGGGGGCGCAGAGGGCAGGGGACCCAGGGCAGAGGGCGCAAAGGGCAGGGGACACAGAGGCAGGGGACCCAGGGCAGCAGGCACAGAGGCAGGGGACCCAGGGCGGGCAGGGGACACACAGGCAGGGGACTCAGGGCAGGGGGCGCAGAGGGCAGGGGACACAGAGGCAGGGGACCCAGGGCAGCAGGCACAGAGGCAGGGGACACAGGGCAGAGGGAAGGGGGCGCAGAGGGCAGGGGACACAGAGGCTGGGGACCCAGGGCAGGGGGCGCGGCAGGAAGGGCCTCGGCCGCAGGCGCTCGGGGTGGGACGCTGGCGGGAGGACGCGCCCCCATCGCTGAGCCAGCGCCGGCCTCGCAGGGTCCCTGCAGTCGGTAGTGGAGAAGGAAGGCCATTTGCAGGCGGCTGGTCTGCTCGTGCCTCCCAGGCTGCCGCTGTGGGTGGGGGGCCCTCCCCGTCCTCGCTCAGGCGCCTCCCCGGGGTTGAAGCTGTCCGCCCTGGGCCCCCCGCCCCCAGGCCCCAGCCCCAGAGCCTGCAAGACGCCGGCTCCGGCTCCCTGGGCCTCTCGGTGCCCTGCTCGTCCTCCAGGCCCAAGTCCCTCCTCCTCGCAGTGCTAACAGAGACCAGGCTTCGCTCCCAGCCGCCCTGTGCTCAGCAGAAGGTTCTGGAGCACAGATGAGCGCCCCTGTCCCTGCCCTCTCCAAATGGCCAGGGGCCCGCTGTGCCTACTGATGGAAGCACTCCTGAACAAGGGCCCCCACGCTGTCCTCAGTCTCTGTAGGAGCTGGTTGGCAGCCCCACAGTGCCCCTGCCACCCACTCTATTAGGCATCTGCCCCTCCCTTGGCCCTGCCCAGACCACCCTCCTGATCCTCAGACGGGACCACCAGTTGTCCCCCCGGCATTTGCATGAGGGCCTCCTGCTGGCTCAGTGCCCCTCCCCGTGTGGGTCCCTCTTCAGGCCTGTGTGTCCTGTGCCGACCTTTCCAGCTCCCCTGGGCAGACTCGGTTCTGTGCTCTGCATTCTAAGCTCCCTCAGTGAGGGGCGCTGACCGCCTGCCTATATGCTGTCATCCTGTCCTCACAAGGCTGGGAGGCCCTTAGGATTTGAATTTCCCACACAGAAGCAGAAGGAACTAGGTTTTGCTGTGCACATGGCAGACAGGCAGAAGATGCTGTGGGTAGACCTGGAGCCTCTCAGGCACTGTTGAGACCCCTGGTCCTTATTCTAACCTGCTCTCCCTGCTGATACTGCAGAAACCTAAATACACTGCTTCCCCTCCTCTCTCACCCAATGCCTTCCTGAATTCACTGACTAATCAGATTCATTCACTGCCAGCCAACCTCATATGTTCTTCTCCAGGGAAAGTGAGTGTACCAGTAAGAACTAAAATGCAAAACAGGAGAGCCAGGACACAAGGGTTTGAACTGTATGGGTCCACCTATATGTGGGGTTTTATCAATAAATATGTTGGAGAATGTTATTGGTAAGGCTTCTGGCCAACAGTAGGTATTTGTAGTTAAGTTTTTTGGTATTTTTAGTTAAGTCAAAAGTTATACACCGATTTTCAACTGCATGGCCTGTCAGGGCCCCAACCCCTGCGTTGTTCAGGGTCAACTGTACTTACTTTATGACAAGTATCTTCACATGTCGAATGTCTGCCAGGGTAAGTTATTTATTAGACACCATCCTAGTGGCCTGAGAGAGTTAAAGCAGCTCAAATTTAGTACAACTTACTTTCCCCTTGGTGTTTATCTACCATTTTTCTCCGTATGCCATGTATGGGATATTGAGTCATAGAAACATCATGCACCTTTAATTTCTAAAGCTATATGGAGATGGAAAGGAACCAAAACAGCCAAACATTCGTGAAAAAGAAAAATGAAGTCAGAGGAATCAGATCATTTGGTTTTCAGGCCACTCTGTAGCTGTAGTAATTAAGGCCGTGTGGTATAGGAGGAGAAACAGACACAAAGATCAGTGAAACACTGTGTGCCCAGAAATAGACCCACACAAATATGATCAGGTGATTTTTGACAAAGGTGCCAAGATAAATCACTGGAGCAGGAATAAGCTTTTCAGCAGAGGGATTGGAACAATTTCATGTCCACATCCAAAAAGATGAAACTCAAGCCAAAGTCACACCTTGTACAGATAGCAACCCAAAATGGATCATAGATCTCTACCTACAATATAAAACTATACAATTTTAGAAGGAAACATAGAAGAAAATCTTCATGACTTGGGAGCAGACGATAAGTTCTGACACTGAAAGCATGAACCATAAAAGAAAAAATCGATAAATAGGACTTGACTAAAATTTAAAACTTTTGTCTTACAAAAGATGCTGTTAAGAGAATAAAAAGACAAGCTACAGATTGAAAGGAAATATTTGCAAATCACATACATGACAAAGCACTTGAAGCGAAATGATTTCAAAACTCACTCTCAAAATTCAGTGATTAAATAACAACCCAGTAAATATGGACAAAATGTTGAGCGAACACTTCATCCAAGAAGACAGATAGAAGGCAAATGAGTACATGGAAAGACATCGTCAGCCTTTAGAAAGATGCAAGCCGAAATCAGGAGATACCACTACACACCCACAAGAATGGCTAAAATAAAAATACTGACAGTGTGAAGTGTTGACAGGGATGGGGAGCAACTGGAGCTTGTGTGCATTGCTGGCAGGGATGCAGAATGGGGCAGCCACTCTGTAAAACACTGTGGCAGGCAGTTTCTTAAAAGTTAACCATAGGCTTCCCATGTGACCCAGTGATCCCACTTCCTGCTTTGACTGACAGAAGAGAACTTACATATTTTTTGCAACTGATTTTTCTAATGCATAGAATAGTCAATTTTTTGAGGGAAAAATAATTTAAATCTTAAATGAAAACTGCCATACATAAAAAATAGCTGTACATGTATGTTTATAGCAGCTTACTTCATAATCATTAATCTGCAAACAACCAAATACCCATCAGTGAGAGAGGGATGGATGGTGCGCGGTCACTGTGGGGGCCGAGTCAGCAGCGGGAACAGAAGTTCCACACATGCCACGGTTCATAGGTGTCCCCCGTGTGGTATGCCGAGTGCAAGGAGACATTCTGAAAAGATTTCCTACTGTCGATGTGATCTCATTTAGGTGACATTCTTCAGAAGTTACACCCCAGGGAGGGTGGCCAGAGCAGCAGTTGTCAGGGGAAGGGTGGGGTGTGGCTGATCGAATGCGGGAGGGTGGGTTTGGGGCGATGTACCCCCTCTGTGGTGGCCACACAGAAGTGTACATGTGCTAAAGTTCACACACCTGTACACCCACACCAGTCAATTGTACTGCATGTTGATATACACACGAAAATCAGGCCTTTTAATATGGTCTGTCAGCGTGCAGCCCCCGTCTCTTACTTAGGTAAGCCCCATCTTCCTAATGAGCATGTCCCCCCTCTGGTAGCCAGTCCCCGCCTTCCAAAGTTCTCCATTTTCTGACCCACGCAGCACCTTTAGGCTGTTACCCCTCACTTGGCATGCAGCTGGTCTCTCCAGCTAGATTTTAATCTTCTGAGGAGAAGATTTTGAAGGAAAAGAGTCTGTGTGACTCCCAAAGCTCCTGACAGTTCGCTTCACGTAGCGGAGCAGCCACTGTAAAGTGGACAAAGGAACGAGGAAGAAGCCCACTTACTGCTGCGGCCTCCTGGAGGAGCACACGGCTGCAAGCTGGCCGGCCCTGGTCCTGACCCCAAACCCGCCGGGGCTTGGCGCTGCCTCCTCCTGTGTGAAACGACCAGGCTGTAACAGAAACTCGGAGGGAATTGCCAGCTCTGAGCTTTACTGAGAGGCCACTTCTCAGCAGCCTGCGGCTGGGCGCTTCCTAAGGCTGCACCCGCTCAGCTGTGAGTCACCCAGGAAGGAGGCGGAACCGCACCTGGCTGTCATGCGATGGTGCCCTCATGCCACAGGGGCGGTGCTCTATCTGAGTCACCCTTAAAATGATGCTTTTGTGGTAACACGTACAGAACATGAACTGTACCGCTTTAAGCACCTGAAAGCATGCAGTTCAGCTCCATGGGCACATTCACGCTGTCGGGCAGCCTTCCCCACCGTCAGCTGCAGAACTTCCTGCTCTCCAAACCATCCCATGCAAGAGCTCCCCACACGATGCTCCAGCCCCAGAAGCACCGCTGCCCCTCCTGTCCCCTGGGGTCGCCCAGCTTAGGACCACCTATCATGGAATCACAGGACTCAGCCTGCCGCGTCTGGCTTCTTTCACTCGCATGTTGTTCTCTGGGCCCCCCATGCGGTGGCCAGTGGCAGATGTGCTTCCTTTCTAAGGCCAGATAATATTCCACCACGTGGACACGGCACACCTCGTGTATCGGTTTGTCCGTTGTTGGGCATTTGGGGTGTTTCTACCGTCTGGCAGCTGTGCTGGGTCGCCTGGTCTGGTCTGGCCACGTTTCCCTGGCCTCCGACAACTGGCAGAAGGGAGGCCCCCAATCCCACCCCCTCCCTGAGCAGCTGAAGCAGGCTGTCCAGCAGCAAGTCCTTGATGGAATGGGGCACACCCGGTGCCCTACGCCAGCTGCCCTGCCAGGCGTGCCCGTAACCGTGGCTGTCAGCTGGCGGGCCCGCATCTCCCCTCTCGCAAGTGGCAGGTTCAGCACCCACGGCACGTCTGGGGCTACTGGGCACGTGGTCAGCGTGGGGCCACCTTCACTCCAGCAGGAGCCTGTAGCAGGCTGGCAGGGTGCCTTACAAACAGAGGGCATTGGACTTACTTGTGATTCTTTACATCTTATGCGACACAATACTTAGTATTTTCTCACACCTCACCGTCAGCAGGGTGAGGCTCCCAGCGCTGGCACGTGAGACCCTGTTGGCCTCATTGCCCAGCTGGGGCTGCGAATCCCTGGGGGGCCTGGGCTGCTCCCTTAACTTTTCTGCCCCAAGGGTGCTTCTGATGCAGAGCTCGCCTTCACCAAGGCCCCCCAAACCCGGGCTGCCTAACGGAGGAAGGATTTGTCTTGCTAAGTTAGTCTTTAAGACACACGTTTAATAATTCTCTGATGAAGCACTTCTTGGGTTCACTAACGTCAAAAAAAAAAGAGCCAAAATGGTTAAGGTTTTAGTCTTTGCCAAGATGGTGTCTCCTAGTCCACGTTCACGTGCTCGTTCACCCTGTAGGAGATCAAAGGGCAAGGGAGGAATTCTGAGGTCAGCTGCCTTGTTTTGCACCCTGATTAATGAAACAGCACCTTCCTGGTGGCAGGTAACTGGGTGGAGGGCAGGCAGCACCTGCTGGCTGACCGTGAGTGGCCCAGGAGGGGCGAGACGGCAGAGCCACCCCACCGCCCTCGCCTGTACACGAGGGGAGGACCCCTTACAGTACTTGCGGTTTGTGGCGCCCTAAATTTGGGACAAGTCAATGTGAAAAAGTAGTCTAATTTTTTTTTAATGAAAGCTCTTTGGTGAAAAATCATACTACTCACTATATAAAGATGTTAAATAAAAGTTTGCAGAAGAAATTGCCCCACTTAGGGGTGACCGTGGTTCCCTTTGAGTGAAACCATGCTGAGACCCGGCTTTTGCATAAACACCGAGAGGGGCAGGTGCCTGGCAGCGTTACCGCAGTGTGCACAGCATCACGGCCACCGTTGCGTCACTCATTTTATTGTGTCCTGATTAACGAATCAACACCTTCCCGATGGCAAATAACAGTGTGCTGAAAAAGTTTCAAAGACCCTGACAGTAGGGCTGTGGGACAACCATTTCATTAATTTTTAGGTAAGTTGCTCTTTGCATCTGCCTGTTTCATTGGCCTGTTTTTGTGGAATTATGTTTATTTTTCCTCCCCTCGCGATAATGTCCTTCACCAGATGGGGGAGCTCGCGCTCTTGGCCTCAGGGCAGCTTCACTTCCCTCTCCAATGCCAGGATGGGATTTTAATTGTTTTCCAGTTGGCTAGAGAGCTGGAAGTTCTTAAACTTGTATGTAATACCAGGAGATTAGTTTTCACCTGACACATCTGAAGATCGATGGTCATCAGGTTGGGGAAAGATCCATCCCTTTGTCTATAGTGGCTGTTTTGTGAAGTAAGGATGGGGCAGGAGAAAATGCTGTATCTGGAAAAAATTAATATTCACTGTGCCCCGTGTTTTGTGGCTGGGGGGAGGCGGGAAGGCATCCCAGCCCTTTATTTCTTGTCTCACAGAGCAAGTTAAACTCTCCCGAATCAGCCACCAGAATGCCAATGAATGAATCGGGGACTCTGGTTCTGGGGCATCCCGGCCTCTGTGTGCCCCCCGCTCATGGGCCTGTGCTCCCTCCCCATTGGACCAGGCACCGCCCAGACCTCAGTTAGCCTGTTTTTTTTTTCTTCCAGATGAATGAGATGGGACAGGTGCCCAGGCGGAGCCAGGGGAATGTAATGGATCCTCAGCTACTTCAGCGTAAATAAATGCACCCACCAGGCTGCCCAAGTGCAGACCATTTATAGTAGTTACGGCGTCGACCACAAGCCTGGCGTAGGACCAACTGTCTTTCTGGTACTTTAGACTCAGATTCCTAACGCCAGCACCCGTGTAACCTCTCCCCAGTGATAAGCAGTGTTTGTGATGATGTGGCGGTGTGCGGTGCCCTGCATGTTAGGACATTTTGTAGGCAGCCAAGTACGCTCTGGCTCCGTTCAGATCACCCGTGCTAACAGGGAGCACAGGTGTTCCTCCACTTCTGCTCTCCTGCATGCTAGCTGCCGGGAAATCGTTCCTTCCAACACAATGTGTATCTAATAAGGAGTGTTGGCAATATCTGCTCCTTCTTTTTTACATGATGGAGAAGACATGAGCTCCGTGTGGAGTTGCTATTTGGAAACCTCTGCCCTGTTATAAACTTGGAATGGAGCATTGTCCTAGAAGTCACCAATGCAGGCATTCCTCCCACGAGGCTTTCTCTGCCTCAGCCCATCGGTGGCATGGCGTGGTGTGGATAGAGTGAAGGTTCCTGTGGCCAGGATTCTCACCTGGCCCTGGTTGGCTAGCTCACTACACGTGTGGGCAATATGTCATTGCTGACTCTATATAAAGAGCTCCACCCAGTGCTCTGGTGGCATGACTGCGAGGCTGCAGGAGAGCAGAGCATGGAGGCTGGAGTGGTGGCAGCGCCAAGGACAGAGACTGAGACAGCTGTGGGGGCAGAGAGGCCCAGAGGCAGACTGGCTGGCTGCATGCAGACTGGCTCTGAGTGGACGGGACTCTAGTGACTGACCTGCCACTGTGGGAATAAAGTTGGGTATAAACCCTTTCACCCCAAGAACGTTCTACTGTCATTTCCTGGGTCTCATTGAATCCACAGTGAACTTGCCCAGGGCTGAAACTCATTGGCAAGACAGGTGGGTCACTGCGGAGCCCTCCATGTACTCCCATCTGGCTGCCACCCAGGTTGCCAGACGTCAGCAAGCATCCTGTGAAGGGGACCCTGACCCCGTGGAGGCCATGTGCCACCTGCCTCCCTCTGTGCCACGGTCCCTGATGCCACTACAGAACGTCACATTAGAAGGTTGCCCCTCAATTTGCTCAAATATGTCCAGAAAGTAACCCCAGTGGCTGAAAGCAGTGATGCTTTTCTTCTTGGCACTGTAGTCATCCAGTAAATCATCTGCATGGTAAGAATGCACATTGACCCCATGCTCCCAAAGGGTCCCATGTAGGGAGCTAAGAAAGTGTCTCTACTCACGTTTAAGACAGGTGCACTGACGACATGGCCCAGCACAGCTCCGAAGTGACCACGTTGTTTTACAGACGTGGAAATTGAGCTAAGTGACATGCTTGCCTGGTCTCCTGCTTTTTAGGGCTTGATGTCTCAGCCTGCTCCACCAGCCGAGGGAGATTCCTGTGGCTTCGCGGTGGCACCAGAGGCTGGTGTCCAACCCTGAGACTCGGCAGCAGAGGGAGAAATCCACAGCCCCGCCATGCAAACAGAGGGGGAGGCACAGGGGAAGAACGACTTTTCAAGATTGTGGGTTTATTTTATTTTTTTCAAGGATTGTACACTTCTTTTATGTGACGTTGCTAGGGTATGATGAACTAGAAATAAAAATGTGCTCATATATAAGAAAAATAATTAACATCTGTTGTTGGAGTCAGAAATGGCGGTTAAGGTCCAGAGAATTTGGGAGGTGCACGGCTGCTCTTCACTGGAAAACCAGTTCCTACTCATTTTGGTAAATACTGATAGTAAGATTCAACAAATACAAGTCTAGTTCATGAGTTTTGAATCTCATTATCATTTTAAAGGATGCCATGCTCCGTCATTAAAAACGAGGGCCACCGGCCCCACTTCCCATGGAAATGTTTTCCCACGACACAGAGCGCCCAGGTTGTCTGTGTCTCTCTGCTTTGTTCATGTGATCAACGCTGACCCACCAGCCAGCCATCCAATTCGTACCCCTTTCATTTATAGGTTGAACACCCCAGAATTGTGCATATACCCCCCAAGTGGCAATGAAGACCTTTGCTGTTCATTTAAGTGGCTTCCCCAGAGGTGCTGGGAGGGAGGGAGTAAAGGAATTTGCTTTTCTTCCCCAGAGAAATCTTTGCTTCTGTGGCTCTTTCAAGAAACTCAGATCCAGGGAGTGAAGCAGTTAATCTATCTCACCCGTTTGGAAACACAGACTGTTGTTTTTCTGAGCTGCGGACAATAAGGTAGAGCAACGGAGTAAGACTTGGGACCCATGAAATGATGTTTTCTTGTGGAAGTGGTACTAAAACCAAACAGGCTTCTTCTGTATTCTATTCTTGATATTTTAGGTCCGTGAAACACAGTTCACTAGGAAACTGAGACTCTTTCTGCCCTTTTCCTTGCTCCACACTTCTTTCGTGGCTCGTGGAAACCCCCGACATGCCGCGGAAACCTCGCTTAGTGAGTCGTCCTCCTTACGGGCGTCCGAGAGGGGCAGCACCACTGGCACCCCCTTGCGGCCCACACCTGTTTTCCACTGCAGGGCTGGTCAGAGGCAAGCGGCCGCCCTGCCTCCCGTAGACCCAGAGGTCAGGGTGAGTGGGTCGTGCTGTCCCCACGCGACTGGCCCAGGTGCTGAACGAGATGCCAGTAAATCAACATTCCCGAGCAGAGCGCATGCACCCAGGGCAGGGGTGGGGGTGCGAGATGGCACGTGCGACCGCAAGCCGCTTGAACCATCAGCTTCCTCGCTCTCCGAGCAGATCCAGGCACATCCGGCGTGAATCCCAGGCGGTGTCCTCGGTCCCCACTTCCCCCACCCCAACAACACTTGGGCCATTCCCAGAAATCTCTGGACCAGGGGTTCCCTCGCTGCCATTTGGCCTTGCTCCTAGTTTTGTTTATTTTTTCAGAGGAAGCACTTACGCCATTTCTAGTCAGACAGCTTCTGATGTGCCTCGGGCGCTAGATTTCTTTCTGGCATTCCAGATCTCGTGACCTGGGGCTGGTTCTTTCTGTCTGAGCGTCCGTGCTTATCAGATGAGCAGCCACTCGGCTCCTGTGTTTTCGCCTTTTGCAAGCTGGACGGTAAGCGTGCTCCTGAGTCCCTGACGGGAGTGGGTGTAATGAAAAGCGCGGCCTGTCTGTCTCTAGAGCCACCTGCAAGTCATCAACGGCGGGCTCTTCTTCCTGGAGAAATTAATTCACAGGCAAGCCTGTGATTTAGGTGGAAGTCGGGCCACCAGGTGACTGTTCCGGCAGCGGCCTCTCCTCAGATCCTGGAGGATGAGGACGCGGGCGGGTGTGGAGACAGCGGGCCACAGTGCCGTGTGCCTTTCACGTTGTCCCTGGTTCTGCTTGGGTGGGGCTGTCACTTTGCCCCATGACCAGAGGGACCGGTTTCTGAGCTCGAGAGTTTCTACTGTTGGCAGACTGTGGATCTGCAGCCAGAGAGGTGGATGCTACTGTCTCAGGCTCTGCGGGGACCACGTCTTCTGCTTTCCTCTCTGGAACGACAGCATGGACCCCCTGCACCGCCTCTATGGGGACAGCTCTGCCCTCACACGACGGCCAAGCAGTGCTTGGCTGGTATCAGGCCCCTTGGCGATGACAGAGCGACACTGTGTGAATCATGGGCACAAGGCTGTCACCCTGGACGCAGAAAGAGTACAAAGCCACAGCCCAGAGACTGCCGTGCGGTGGCCCCGGGACGCTGCTTCTCTGGCCTGGGATCCAATCTCACAGGGGCACGGTGGCCGCCTGGTTTCCGGCTCTCCATTCTGGCAGGAAGAGGCAACAAGGAGAAGGCAGTGCGGGAGGCCCGCGGACTGTCAGAACTGCAAGCTGCTCTCACGGTGAGGGTCGCAAACGTGCTCTTCCCACCAGCCGGTCTCAGTCTGGTCTTAGCTTAGCGCCCAGCGTGCAGCCTGTCTCATGGGCCGCGTCAGGAGGGAGTGGGTCTGCGATGGCCAGAACGTCTCCACTGCTTATCAGATGAGCAGCCACTCAGCTCCTGGTCTCAGGAAATCTCGGAGAGCTCGGGGCGCAGGGGCCCGGGCCACTGCCCTGCAGGGAAGGCTCGCCACTCCTTCCCAAGCTCAGGGCTGCTGAGCTGGCGGCGGGTGCGGCTCTTCTCAAGTCGC
Organism: Smutsia gigantea; assembly: GCA_032199065.1. Classification (NCBI taxonomy): domain Eukaryota; kingdom Metazoa; phylum Chordata; class Mammalia; order Pholidota; family Manidae; genus Smutsia; species Smutsia gigantea. The sequence continues at coordinate 262,006 of JAVSCE010011156.1, forward strand.
CTCGGAGGTCTCCTTGCTCTCCTTCCAAAACTGTGGGACTCGGGGTTGCATGCTGGCTTTAACGGCTCTGACTTTTTCACTTTGCCACTTTTAAAGACCTCAGTGAGTGCAAAGTGTGTGGGACCCTGCAGCATAAACACCAAGCAAACCTTCTCACAGAGGCATAGGCACACACAAAACCCAGGAGGCCTTTTTTTGGCTTGGAACTGAATCGCCTTCTTGCACAGATTGTGGGCAAGCAGTTTTAGGGACGGGGGCCTAGAAAATTTTTCTTTGCAGGGAAAAGCCAAATAGCAGCAGGCTTTCCAGCAGGGGGAGGTCATGAGCCAGAGCCCAGCTGCTGAGGGAGCAACCCAGGGGACAGAACTCTGCCCGTTCAGGGACAGCAAGGCTCTGGGACAGCCAGACGGCCTCCCACGCGAGCCAGCTCAGTCCCCCTGGGGCGCGATCCGCGCTGGGTGCCCACGGCCGGGACTACAGGGCCCACCAAAATGCGCAGCCTTCAAAACTACTCAACGCTGGTCAGGGCCTTTTATTTGGCAATTATGAAGAAATATGACTCAGAAAATCTGGAGCTGCAGGACCAGGGCCATCTCTGGACAGCCTTCATGTGTGGGTGGTGCCCTGGACGCTTGAGGCTTGGCTTCTCGTGAGCAGAACAAGGTCTTATCAGCCTGACACCCGTGGAGTTGCCCAGTCACCCTGCTGACCGCTCTGGGCAGGTGAGAGCTGTGTGACCGCAGGCCGTTCCGCAAGGACACACTGGCAGGGTCATGGTCTTCAGTGAGACATTTGGGAATGTTGAACCTGCCACTTTGCTTTACAGTCGAGGAAACAGGCGTGGGAGCAGAAGCCAGTGCCACTGAGTTGCAGAAGGGGAGACCCGGGCCCTCCAGGGCTGCACGGCACACCGCGTGTTGCCCCAGAATCCAGGGCTGCACGGCGCACCGCGTGTTGCCCCAGAAAGGTGTGGAGGGGCAGGGCCGACAGCTGTTCACACGGGCCTCTTGTGCTTCCGCCGGTGAGCACGGGAGCCCCTGTGTCAGCAGCATGGATGGTTATATGGGCTGTGGAGTTGCTCCACAGGTGGGGAGGGGACAGGCAGGACAAGGGCGGCAGGTGAGCTGCTGGCGCCGGACCCAGGACGGGTGTCTCTGGTTCCGGCTGTGCCTTCCCGCGACGGGCAGGACTGGGCTCCGTGGGCCGCGGTGCACTGCGGGACGGGTGGCCGGCGGGGTCAGAGCCGGGCACACGTGGCACCTTGAGCTCTCCAGCAGCCAGGCCCCCGTGACCCACCTGCAGAGGAACCAGGGGGTGGTGGAAGGGAGGTGAGAGCGGGCGCTCCCCTTGCTGTCTGACCCCGGGGCCCGGTGCGGCCCGGACACCCCGCGGGCTCATGGACGCCGATGCCGTGGTGGGTGTGGCCGCGACCGCAGGAAGAGGGGGTGCCCTTCCCGTGTGCGTGTTTCCCAGTTCCTCCCCTGCTGTCCTGGCTTCTCCACTCTGTTTCTGGGTCCCAGGTCGGATGTCATTCGCCTCTGAGCTCTCTCCTCTCCCCACCGTCCACTGCACGTCACGCCCCTTGAAGAGCAGCTCTAAGAGAAACGCTGGGTCTCCTGAGCCAGGGGATCCCGGGGTCGGGGTCTGCTTCCTGAAGGGCCAGCAGCAGCACTGGAGCCGCTCTGCTCCTTGCTGGGTCACCTCCCATGTCAGAGCTGGGGGTCTCTTACCTTCCTGGGGTATTTGCAGAGAGAGACAAAGAGAGACAGACGGAGAAGCAGGCCGCCCCGGAAGGCTGGGGCACAGGGTGGCCGGGCACCAGGCAGCCACACCTTTGGAGTCTCCAAGCCGTCGGGGAGGAAGCCTGTCCCGGGCCTGAGTTGTACCCCCGACAATGCAGGCTGCGTCTCTGTGAGCCGCTTTGGGCTTGTGCCTGTCCGGAGGCCTTTGTCTCCTCTGCAGGCCCACCTCGCATTTCTTCACAGGTTTTGTCATTATCCTAGTGTTGTTTTCTGCAAGCCGATCCAAGGAGTTTCCATAATGAACAGATCATAAATGCAGAGAACCCGCTACTGGAAGCAGCCGTGGGTCCTGTGCACTACGACGTGGCCGCTGGGGGTGAAACGCCAGCGGCCGCACACAGGTGGCATGGCCTGCAGAGTGTCCGCTTCGGCCTGGCTTTCACAAGCACACAGGCTGGTCTGGATAAAGATGTGGAGAAAAGGGCGCTGCTTTCCCTCAGCCAATGATGTTTTAAAAGAGAAAAGGCAAACGCTTGGTTGAAAGCTTTCTGACATCCAGTCACTGCAGTCTACTCAGCGTCCCAGGATTCTGGCCCGGTCTCCGCAGAGCGGGTCTGCTTCTGATGGCAACGTGTCCGCGGAGGAGCAGAGGAGGGGCAGGGGGTGACGGTGTGGTTTCAGGGTGACGGGAGCAAGTCCAGGAGTCCATGACCAGGCGCTCTGCCCACCCTGCTCGCCGCCATGCTACGCATCCCTTCCTGCAGCATCACAGTGTGCCTTCGCCCAGCCCGAGTGTCTCCACCCCTGAGCGTCCCTGAATATGTGCCTCCTGGCGCAGGCATGGGCCTTGAGGCCGTCTGGGGAGGGCTGTTGGCTTTGGCAAAGAAGCCACTGAGCGAGGCTTTGCATAGCGTGCAGCGTCAACAGAAACAGACTTGGGGGCTACAGGAACTCGGGGCACGGCGTGCTGCCCAGCGCACGGAGGCTCTCGGGTGGCCTAACGGACCGACTGCCCTGTCCCGCTGCCCCCGGAGCACAGCTGCCCCAGGGGGACACAGGACAGGTGGCACTGCTTACGCTCCACTCGGGGAGGCTCGGCTAGGCGGGGGTCAGGCAAGAGCACCACCAAGGGCGTCTGAAGGGCACACATTGTGCAGTTTAAGTCAGGTAGGATTCGGTGAGCGCTCAGTATCTGCTATGCTCTGACTGTCACAGACGACAGCAACAGGCCGTCAGCACCTCAGTGGCTGCCAGCTTTCCATGCCATGGTGTGCGTGGTGTCCACGACTCTGGGGCTGCGCATGCCCTGACCCGTGGCCAGCCCTCCCCGCTGTCCACATGGGATCCCCCACAGAAAGCAGCTTCCCGTGGCCTTCTGGAGGACTTTGCTGATGGTCATTTGCCTTGCTTGCTTCCCCTCGGGAGCTGCCCTGCACCGTGCCCCACGCCGCAAGGCCTGCTGTGTCCCGTGCAACCTGGGGCTCACAGTGGGGCCACAGGAGGGACCTGGGTGGGTGGGGGCACGTCTTACCTTGTACATGTTGCACAGCCCGGGCTTGCTGCGGGCATGAGAGGGCAGAGGGCTCCTGCTCTGCGTGAGCCAGGGTACCTGCCAGAGGGACACAGAGTGGCCGTTTGAGTCCGCCGGCAGAGCCCCCAAGTCCTCCAGCAAATGTCCCCTCCTGACAGGGCCTGGTGAGACCCTGGGTGTGAGCACAGAGGAGCAGGGGCGCATGGAGGCGGGTGGTGGAGGGGCCAGGAAGAGGCCATGGGTCAAGGGGCCCCAGGGAAGGAGGCAGTGGGCCAGAGCCCCCAGGATGTGGGTGGATGCACGTCACGAAAAGGAGCAAGAAAGATCAGGGAACAATTCTTTCCTTTAGAGCTTCCTGGGGTCCTGCATCTAATCACGTGATCAAGTTTTCTTAAAACTGTATCAGGCACCAGACAGGTAAGATTTCTGAGAGAGAAAGTAAAGGGCATTTTTCACCCAAGGAGAAGCGGGCTTCTTCAAGTCTTAAGTGGGGTAAAGACATTTTACACTCAGTTTTATTTGTAGTTTTTTTCTTTTATAGAAAGTGTGTTAGCTTCTGTTTTGGATTTATGGGTAGGAATCATTCCTGCCCTGGCAGTTAACTGTGGCTATCATATGGAGCCTCTTCCGTTTTCTATGGAGTAAACGAAATAATTCTGTGGTCAGCAGAGTTCAAAATCCCTCTAGCCGACTGCTTGGGTCAGTTCTCACTGATGGTCTCCCTTGCTCCTGACCTACAGGAGCCTGAGTAACAGGGACTTAGTATTCCTTGACCTGAGCTACGCGCTGTTGTTATAAATCTTCCCAAAGAGTATTTGCTCATAATTTAGTGTGTTTTCTCTATTCTATTAACTGTAAGATGGCCCCTGCCATATCAGCCATGTGGGTGAGAGGTCATCATCACAGGCCCAAGTAAATGGCCTGCAGGAAGTTCCTGCCTTTGTACTGTCCACAGGGAGGGAAACAGGGGGAGAGAGAGAGGGACGGAGGGGGAGGGACGGAGGGGAGGCAGAGCCCCTTACAGAGGTCAAGAGATACAACTGATAGAATAGACTTAAGGGATGTCTTACGTTGCCTACAGATGAAGTAGATTTTTTAAAAACAGTGAACAGTGGTCACGCATGGCAAAAGCAGCAGCTATGACACAGAAGGAGGTGTTTTCACTGTGTCCTAGAAACATCACTGAGAGAGAGCACGCCAGGATCCCACAGACAGATCTGCAGGGGCCCAGCTGTGCGCCCCGTGCTCCGTCCTGTCCCCCTGAGAGGCTGCTTCTGGAACGGCAAGAGCGCCGGTGATGGTGATTGCGGGGCTGAGCGCCTAAAGGCCGAGACAGTCGTGCATTCACTCTAAGCATCTCAGTGGACGGGCCTCTGGGGGTCTCCGCCTTGATAGGCGGCTGTCCCCACAGGGAGTCACACCCCTCGAATGGTGGCATATTGGCGAGTCTGTGTTGCACCCTTGGTCAGAAGGCGAAGTAGAAGTTTCTAATTTCTTTTCCTCTGTTTAAGACAATGTCCCCTTATGGAAGAGGGTCACCTGAGATCTTCAGGCTCTGGGCTCCGTGCTGAGGCCCTGTGCTGGCAGTGCAGCGTGGGGCACGAGGGGCTGGGCGGGTGGAGCGGGGCTGAGCCTGCAGCCAGGGAGCCGACTGGCTGGCAGGAACCAGCCCCAGGCAGCCCGAGGAGGGCCAGCCGGCCGTCTGTCCTGCGTGAGCAGCTCAGGGGCCAGGTGGGCTCCCACGCTGGCCCTTCCCCAGAAGGCAGGGACTCCCCCGAGGAGCGGGCAAGGCCCCGCACAGTGAGCGGCCACCCGACAAGGACTGGTGGTGTCTGTGGGGGTCCCCGGTCGGGAGGGCCACCCTACAAGGGCCACTGTCTGCAGCAGGCCGAAGGCAGGAGGGGCCCCTTAGAGACTGCATTTGCCAGGCACACGGTCACGGGCCCTCGAAGAGCTCACTCTTTTAGCTTCCCCCCACTTCACCATTGTGTGCAGAGCGGGGTGATGTCAGGGCACCTGCCAGCACGGCACACAGGCACTCTAGGGGCGTGTGGACGGCAGGGCCTGCAGCTTCCTGGCCGCAGGCGCGCTGGGCCCTGAGGCTCGGGACCCGTGGAGGAGGACCCTCCCTTGGAGGTCGCCGGGCCCCGTCAGCCCCTCAGAACGCAGCACCTTTTACTGAAAGGTGGGCTGCGTTAACACGGGGGGCTGCTGGTGGCCTGAGGCTCCCTGGCCAGCTTTCCCTGCCGGCCGGGGCCCCACGTTGGCCCTTCCCGGGGCCTCTCACCTCAGCCTCAGGAAGAGGTGGCCGCCTGTGCCCTAGGGGTCTCCAGGGCACCCTCGCCCCCAGGCACCCCTCCCGGACTCCCTCCCACGTTTGCGGGCACAGCTTTGAGGGCAACACTGCAGCCATCAAACAGGGTGGAGGCAGAGAGGCCGGGGCACACCCCAGCAGGGAGATCCGCGGGGCATATCTTCTGTGTGCAAGCGGGCCAGGGAGGAGTGTGGCCTGCGTGTGGCAGTGGCGGGCGTGCTCTGGACTCAGCCGCGGTTGCCGCCTCAGGGGCCCAGGAAACGCCACTAACAAATGCACTAGGAAAGGGAGGGACACCGAAAAAGCTTAGAAAATCCACATGCAATTAGCACACCATCCTCGGTCTGTCGGAATGTTTAATCGACACGCGAGAAGGTGGGGCTATATATAAAGCCAAGGTTTGTCACAAAATCAAGTTGGAATACAATCACCATTAAATACATTGTGTGATTTACAACATGTCCCTCACATGGAGGACGCAGCAAAGTGGCCACCAACACAGGGTCTCAGCCACCTAAGGGAACTATCGCCTGTTTACAACAGTGACAACACAGGGTCTGGGGACAGCAGCGGGACACAGCGAACAGCTGGGACCGAGCCAGGGAAATTGGTGTCAACGACTGATCAAGGCAAGGATCCTTCAGAAATTCCTATAGGAAATCTCAAAAAGGATTTGTTTGGGTCAGAAACAAGCACACCTACCATACTTCGGTTTTCTCTAGAAAGATCTCTGGCCAAAACTCTTGGCCAATGGATGCCCTGTGGCTGGATGGTCGCCAGTGTAGACTTGACTGGGATTCAATTTGGTCCTGTGGGCACAGCTTGTACCATGAGCAAAGGCTCCCTCTGCTGCCCGGCGTGGGGCTCTGCGCCTCCTCTAGCCACCAACTTGGGGGCCGGACAGCCCCGCAGGGTAGATGTCCCCCTCCAAGCTGCCTGCTGTGTCCTGCAAGCTGCTTCAAGCGCTACACTCCCCATGGATGACAGAATACAACTACCAAGCTGGGATTTCATGTTAACAATGGAGCATGAAGTTACCATAAGGCTAAAATGTTACATGAAATTGAAAGGCAATAAAAAAAGGATCAGGAAACAGAACATTGTGACAAATTTATAAGATTGATTACACCCTACAGTGCTGAATGACAGAAACGGTTCTTATCCCACACAGTCAAAATTGGAAGGAATACTGAAGGAGAAGTAACAGAATGCTGAGAATAGCTGGCTAGAAATGGGGCTTTGACTGAAAATTGAGAAAAGCAGGTAAAATCATCATTTTAGAACCCAGCTTGGAAAAACCTCTACACTGACATGGAGAATTGCTTGAGAACAGTCTGGGTGTTCTGTCACTGAGTTGAGCTTAGTTATTTCCTAAAACTTCATTACTTCTTCAATAAGAAGGAATGAGAACGGTTTCCCCAGCTCCCGGCTCCAGGCCTGGCCTGAGGCCGTGCGCTGCGGACACGGGTGTGGGTGCCGCCCGGGGACCGAGGGGAAGCCGGACTCAGGCCCATTCTTCACGACCCGCATCCCAGGGAACTGGAACCCTGTTCCTTAAAGGCAGGAACAGAGTCCCTCTTTCTTTCCTCTTGTGACAAAGGAGCATGTTTTCCGTGAATGCACTTTTCATTTATGGCTCTCAAAAGAATATGCCTCCTCAAGGAATTTATAATGCACTTTCCTTGAATGTCAGCTCCCCAGCCACAGGAGGGTGGGTGGTGGTAGTGCATTCCTGGGACTGGGGGCGGCACCTTCCCCTGTGGCCCTCGGGCCCTACAGGGCCTCAGGGGTGGGGCCCAGGACAAACGGTCCCCTTCCCGGGGCCACCCATTCAGTTCTGCGTAATCCTACTGTGAGAAACCTCCTCTGGGCAGATATGCAGCGAAACTGTTTTCCCCAAAAAGCATGCCAGGCAGAGAGGCTGCTACTCAGGCCTGTGTGTGTGGCACTGTCTGGTGTACCTTAGACAGAAAACCCAAACCCAGACCAGAACAGGCCCTCAGCAGCCACGCTGCCAGACACCCCAGGCTTCCAGGACCACAGGTATCCCTGGAGCACAAAGCTCCCATCTGCAGCGCTTAGAAGCAAACAAGGACGCCACCTTCAGCAGAACTGAGCAAATACTGATTCAGCAAAGGCCCCGCAGGGATGTACCGCGGGCCTGCTGCCACTAAGCAGCTGTGTAGAGACATGCAAACTGAGCGATTGATTTCTTTGGCATCAAAGGGTGAGGCTGCTCATTTTACATCTTCTTTATTTGGCATTCAGTACTGAACAGAACTGATACTTCAAAAATGCTAAAACAATTATTTCAACATTTTTTTTATTTTTAAACATGCTATGAAAATATTTTGATGTCTCTAAATCTTTGATAATCCAGCAACACTATTTTGCAAAGAGGATGCATACTTATGAGACTCTTTTCTTTGAAACTATTGAAGAGTACAGGAGACTTAAAGTATTTGGTAATCCTATGTAAAGGAAGAAAAACATGTATGGATGTCTCTATCCATTTTGAGATAAAGTCATAATGATTAAATGCTTTCGCCATTTTAACTTAAACCATTACCACTGAAATGAAGCTTGTTTTATAACATGTGCTATCCAGCTATTTAGTCCTTTTTGCACACTTTAAATACATTTTTCCTGTTACTTGAGTCAAGCAGAAGAGCCTAAGTTCTCCAAGCCGGCGACGCCGCATGCACGGGGGTGCCTAGCATGAGAGCGAGACGTCCTTAGGTAGCCTAGAGTCTCCTGTACTTTGAGAGTGAGCTTGTGGAGCACCTCAGACTGAAATTAGCATGACAAACAGGTTCAAGGTCCCCACGTCCAGGGTGAGGGAGGACTGGGCCGAAGGAAACGCAGAACCCTGCAAGTGCACACAGAAGGGGCCAACCAGCAGATGCATCCCCTTGGCTCTTTAGAGCAGGTGTTAGTCACAAAAAGTCCTGACAAGTGTCACATAAGAGACCTTGGCTGGAGCAGCTCAGGGCCTGCGACCAGGCTCTCTGACACCCTCACAAGAGGTCATGCTGACACTCATGTTGGTCTTCGACCATTTTGTGATTGTCATGGATTCCAGGAACTAATAGTCAGGGACTAAAGCAACTTCTAGGAACTCCTAAACTCCAAGTCTCCCCAGGGTTTTTATGCTATTCTATTATCATGACAAGGGCCCTTTGCTCCGCCCTTTACTCAAAACCCTCTCACACCCGCAGTGGCCTTTCAGAAGAAGCACAAATGCAGCCGGAAGAAGAGCTGCACCCTTGGTGGTGAGGAGGCCCAATAGCACGGCCTTCTTTGAAAAGCCTCTCTCCTTCCAGAATCACCCAGCTGTCCACCGCCCTAAAAAGACCCGGGCCATGGCATGTCTTTGCCATCAGGTGCCACTCGGGACTGACTCTTCATTAGCCATGGGGGACCTATTCACCATCAACTCCAGAAGCCGCTGTCGGAAACTGGATGCAAACAGGAGCGTTTCTCCTTGTGATACAATTTTGATCTACAGAACATTTAAATAATGAAACCTCACAGATTCTACATTCAAATTAGTGGGACAACAAAGCAATACCGTTTGATTCCCAGACATACTCATTCAGCCCTCTACCCCTTCCCCAAGCAACTCAGACAAAAGAGAAAGTTTGCTCAGACGAATTAAAATTTTAAATTTCTTCAGAAAATCTTCAATCACATAATTGTTGCAAAGCAACAGAAGCCACAACACGGACGCCAAGAAAAAATTAGCATAACCCACAGTTGAACCCAGAGGCGTGGGCTGCAGAAGCCAGATCAGCCAGGAGGCCCCAGCATGGAAGGCAGATGCCCCGGAGTGCAGCGCCCTCCCTGCAGCCCCGTCCCCACGGCACCCAGAGCAGCAGCGCCCGGACGCCCTGCAGACCTGAGCACTTCCATGTGGCGACCCCTCGGGAGCCAGAGGCGGTGGTGGCAGTGAGGTAAGCAGCCCCGGGGCCCCAAGCGTTGCCAGCCGGCAGCCGGGGCCGCAGCTGCAAGCTAAGAGGCCACAGCGGGGATGCCGCTACAGGCCTGGCTCACCTGCCGACTGTCCTTCCCTTTCACTGCACCGGGAGGGGGCACACAGCGGTGCGCTCCGCTCCTCCTCAGAGCTCACCTTGCCTGAGCCCCGCTTGGGCGAACCCCTGTCACCGCCAAAGAAGCGCCCGAGGGAGTCAAGGATGCCCGTGTCTCTGTGCCTGGGCAGGAAGCCATGCCTGGCGTGATCCATGGTGCTGGCTGAGGCCAGGTACTTTGACCCGTGCCTCTGGGAGGGTCTCTTCTGGGACGCCATTGCATCCAGGCCCTCGGTGGGGGCTGCACTGTCCTCTTGGATGGTCTGGAGCTCGTCTGACTCCGAGGGCCTGTCTTTGAAGGTGTTGTCCTCCCTGCCCGGGGCATCTCGGGAGAAGAGGCGGACCAAGTGGGGGCGGCTCCCGGGGTCAGCTGGGTTGGCGTCCGGCCAGGCGTTCTTTGGGTCCACTGTGCGCTTGGAGTCTGTCACCGCTGTGCCCTGAGAGCGGGTCCCATTGTTCGGGCCCACATCTGCCTCTCCTGCAAACAACAGTGAGACGTGAATACGGGCTGTGCAAAGCAGAGCCCTACACAATGCCACTTTTTTCTGGGACCCGCGAGCTGGCCGTCTCCTACCAAACCCCCGGAATGTGGGCAGCGCCATCGAGCTAAATGCAGCCCCCGACCGCCTTTGGCAGAAACCGACCTGGACTGAGCATCCTGGTTGGCTCTCCGTGTCTCCAGGGCCCTGGAATTGCCCTAGAGACCCAAGATTTGGTGCCCTACATGCAGGGCACCGGGGCTTCTGCTCAAGAGGCCTGAGCAAACAGCGATGGCATCCAGACTTCCCCTGGGGGCTGTCATCACTGCATTCGGAGGGTCAGGACTGTATGGACCTTTGTGGGACATTTATTATCCATGGGTGCATAAGCTAATCGTGTTGGGAGCACTTGACAAAAGGCATTTTTAGTGCTCTTGGTAAAAATGGCACTTCCCACATCTTTTTGTAATTTGTGCCTTAAATAAATGGGGCATTTAGAATTCTTTAGTTTCTAGATTCCACAAGAGGCCTCTGGCATTGGAGAACTGCTTATTCAGGACATTTTGATTCGGCTTCTCCTCCGTAAGCAGCAGCAGTTAGACTGTTAGAGGCGGGAACACAGCATTTCATCTTGTAATATAATCTCACAGCTTTTTTTTTTTTTAAAGACAGCATTTCTCTCCAGAAAAGTAATATATCCCCTTTGCTCTCAACTTACAAGTTAGGTTAAGATGGATGTCACTGAGTGTGTCTCCTTTCCAAACTTTCTTTCTTACTTACAAGAAATGTGGGTTCACTCACCACTTTCCTATAATGCCATCCATCATCTAAGCACCCAACCACCTGTTCACCGACATTTCCCGAACAGCGCCAGCCAGCCGGCCCCCGGCCCAGTCCCCCGCCCACCCACCACCGGTTACCGGCTGGGTACCTGAGGAGTGAGGGCCTGAGCTGGGAGTCCAGGTTGTGGTGAAGGTCAACACATGGCCTTGTCTCATGAACAAAGATGAAAATGAACATTCAGGGTCGAAAGCACCCCCAAAATTGCGTGTCTACTTCCTGACCCCCACTACCTATGAATGTGACCTTATTTGGAAATAGGGTCATTTGTAGGTATAATCAATGTATGATGAGGTCGTACTCAAGGTACAGCGGGCCTAATCCGATGTCCTAAAAAGAGGGGGATTTGGGTACAGACACCACACAGGAAGAGGCCATGTGACCGCGGGACCGTGGTGATGTGGGACCAGGTATGCCGCGGGTTGTCAGGCCCCGGAAGTTAGGAGACATGGAAGAGACCCTCCCCTGGGGCCCAGCGTGCGGCCCTGCTCCTACCTTGAGTTTAGACCCCTGGCTTCCAGAAGGGAAAGAAGAGATTCCTGTTGTACTAAATCACACAGTGTGTGGTCATTTGTTGGGGCAGCCCTAGGAAATGGACACTATGTATAATTTCCTATCAGATAATGATATGAAAGAATCAGAGCAGGATAGGGGCTTGGGAAGGCCCCCTGTGGGACATCGGGATGAAGCGAGGCTGGGGCAGGTGGGGGTGGGCGTGCTTCTACAGAGAGGAAGGTGGGCGGAGGGGTGCCCACTCAGCCTAGGGGGCCGGCAGGGGACGACGGGAGGCAGAGGACATTTTCCTTCTGTTATATGGACTTGTGGACGTTTTCATATCTACAGCACACACATCCAACAGTAAGTAAGTAACAGAAGGTAAATGATTTATTTCACACAGACTCCCCCACAAAATTACAGGGGTCAGGAGACTCCCAGGAGAGACCCCCATCATGCAGGGCAGATCTGACCCGTGTTTCCGAAGCAGAGCGACTCATTTCCAACGTAGATAAGTGCCAGTGACCGAGTCCAAGGCACCCAGGCCACCGTGATCACATGCAGGCTCCTAAGAGTGCGTGTGCTTGTCCGGGTGCTACATGCCCTGGAGATATGTCACATGGGGTGTGGCAGAGAATGTCACAGATTAGATTCAATTTCCCGTGATCACTAATACATGTAATATCTCTGTGAAATGCCTCATGGCATCGTAGCAACTTGAAGAATGCTGAAGCCAGGAGAGGGCTGTGGCTCTTTGCAGGGATGCAATGCCAATTGACAGGTCTGATTTTCGAGTTGGGGTTTGTATTCTGCAGCTAATATAAATAAATGCAAATGTGATAGGCAAACAAAGGCTATATTGTATGTAATTAAATGCATTAACAAAACAGAGGCGCATGTGAATACTAATATTTTTACAACAGTTGGGCCTTGTGTGCCTGAATGTGGTTGTTTGTGAGGCCCCATGAAGGCGTCTGTGTCCTGTGAGTAGCTTCCCCCACAAAGGAGGAGTTCGGGAGAAGCTGGTTTCTGGGTGTGGAGCACCTTTGTGAGGGCAAGTGCAGTTTTCATTTGTCAATTGCTATCAGCTTTACTCAGATTAAAGCCCAGGGCAGAGATTCATTTAATCTACAACTGTGAGCAGTACGCTTGGCCCTCAGTTTGAGGGGCAAGGATCTGATGCTGTGCGAGCAGGCCCTTAACCACACTCTCTATGTTACTGCTCCAATTCCAAAGGCATTTGCAAGGAAACTTCTTAAGAAGTTTCAATCTAATTGCTAGAATGACCCCTGGAAACCTGAGGTGGGAATGAGCTGCTCTGAGGTGGAGGTGGAAAAATCACAGGTCAGCTTCCCAGTGCATCCCTGGAAACGGATGTTCCCAGAACATCAGAGGAGATGCCACGCACTGCAGAGGGGTGTCTTGAACACAGAGACACCCACCAAATAGGGTGGGGACCTGGGGGGCATTTCACTATTTACAGCAACTCACAGATGTCGTGACGGAGGAAGGCTGCTCTGAAGGTCACAGAGGCCCCATCCCTGCAGGTCACCTGCTGCCCCCACCCGCTCCAACACCAGCAGTCCCGTGGATTCTCCCTGACCATGATTTCTTACCAGACCGACTGCAGCCGCCGTCTTCCTGCTCTGCCCTTGTGGCTAAGCCCAGGCACTTCGGCTTCCCTCCTGGACGCCCTGGACAGTGGCTGCTGGGATGCCCCCAGAAGGCCCCTGTACCCGGGCCCCTGCCCCTCCTCCTCATCTGCCTGCTTCCTGCTGCTCTCCATCCCCTCCCAGGTGCCCCAGCCCCTGTCCCTGGGCCTCCGTCATCTCGGTGAGGCCACTGTGGCCTGCCTGCCTCCCTGTCCGCGTCCTAGCCACCCCACCAGGCCCGCCCTGGACAGCTGGACCCCGCCTCTGTGTGCTGAGCCCCACAGCGATGCCTCAGTTTCTCCCTCACCGTCCGTCCCCTCCGGGGGGGCGATGACGCCTCAGAGGCAGGGGCCATGTGCGGTGCATGCTGCCGGGTCTGCACTCGGCGCTCGAGACCCACCGTCTGGCCCGGCAGTGTGGTGCTCACTGGGCCCTTATGGCAGAGGAAAGAATAGAAACCAGACCTCCAGCTCTGCTTTGCGAGGAGAACTTGGCTATTGGCATTGTGGCTGTTAAATGGTTCTTTATATACTTATTTTTAAGTGAGAATTTCCCTTCAATCCTGAAAGGCTCTGCCCAGGGTCTAAATCATGCTGGCTTAGAAATGAGTCTCAATTTTACAATCTGATTCTTTCTGCCTGTGCAGGGATTTTGCACTACTCTGACTTCAACCAGTCAGCGTGGCCCTGGGGTGCCTGCAGAAAGGACTCAGGCTTCCTAATGTGTTATTTCACAGCCCTGAATCGGACATCATGCATTTGGGCTGGTTACTCATCCTGGACATGGCTGGTCGAGGGGGACTGACTGGCCGAGCCACCGCATGTGCCTGGGCACTGCAGTTTGTGTGGAGCAAACCAGACCACGCACAGCAGAAAGCGCCGCCGTGCAGAGCTGTGCATGGCTGGGTCGCAGCTGGAGGCCTGCAGGCAGAGAAGGACCCCCCTGCAGGCTGACCAAAGCCCCCACCGGCCGCCGACAGCCTGGAGCAGGCCCCAGCGAGCTGCCTGCCAGGCCCGGGGTCATGACGTGGGAAGGCAGGCACGTTCCTGCCTTAACCCCTCAGGGCCCGGCTCGGGGAGCTCACTCTGACCCGGGTGCTCAGCAGTGAGCCACGCTGCCTGTCCGAGAAGGGCAGCTGCCATAGAGAAAGGAGTCCGTTCATTTCTGCTGGCTTGCCGCCTAGCGTTTCACATGCATGGTCAACATTACCAACATCCCACATGAGGAAACTGAGGCGGAAGTTCCTAGGAACTGATATTGATTCCAGGTCCGCACTGCCTCTCCACATTCCGCAAACTGGAGGCAGCTTCCCGGTCTGTGCATCTCACAGCCTTTTCAGCTCAACTGACCTGAACTGCAACTAGGTTTTTACCTCTTAGCGCAACATTTAACTGCAGAAAACTGGGCTAAAACATTTCTGGATCACAGCTGCTTAACAAAGAGGACTGGCCAGGAGAGCCGGGGGACTCTGCCGGGGCCCCACCTGGGGGCAGCGGAGACCTGGGGCCCCCCGAGGGTGACCTGCAGGTGTGGGAGGGGCTGCCCCCTGCCCTGGCCCACCCGAGCCAACAGCCACTGGCTCACGGTACCCTGGCCGGCCTTGGCCGAATCTGTAACGGCCGCTGAACACGGAAAGAGGCTGGGCTCGGGGACCCTGACAGTCATACTATTGCTCAGCAGCTGTGTCACCCCGAGACATCCGGGAGCTCAGCCGCAGTGACTCCACTTAGCTTTCATCTTGCTATAACCAGAAAGTGACACACATCAAATATTCATACAAGATTGTCTCAAATAAAGTTTGATGACAAAGGGAATATTTTCCTATATTTAGATATTACTTTTTTTTTTACCTACAGTGTATATTTTATTCTTTATTCTGTTGCATCCATGGAAACTACAGTCCATGAATAATTTTCACCACCAAAACCGTGTGTGTGTGTGTGTGTGTGTGTGTGTGTGTGTGTGTGTGTGTATGTACACATGAGAAAAAAAAGACAGGTGCTCCCTAGGTACAACCTGGAGCTAGTAAATCAGAATGCATGGGATGGTGCCCGATTCGCCTGTTTTGACAGGCCGGGGTGGAGTGGCCGAGCGTCACTCCCCAGGTAACCGGGTCCCGCCTCTGCACTGCGGCACCGTGCGCACTCAGGCACCTCCCACTCACCTACACCCATGATCATTAGGAGAAAGTTCAGTTTCAAAGGTGCTCGTGACCTTGAGCCTGTTGGGGTGCGTGGGGCTGCTCAGTGCCCAGCGTCCGGCGCTCTCCACCCCCAGCCCTGGAGAATGCCGCCGCCCTGGCTGCCCTTGTCCTCGCCCGGGGACAGCGCCTGCTGCCACTGGCAGAGCTCGAACTCAGCGCCATTCACACCTCTTGGCGGACCCGGAGGGCGGCTGGCCACGATGGGGCATCCACGTCTATAGGGCAGGAGGTCAGTGTGAGCACGGCTGTGGCTCTTCCTTCGGAGGCTCCTGGGTCAGTGCGAATAGAAAGTATTTACTTAGCTGTACAGAGCATGAACACCACTCACCAAGCCAGAATAAAATGTAACGGAAAATCATCTTGGGAAAGGCAAGTCACTCTAGAACTTTAACTACAAAAAAATTATATGGATAAGGTGAAAGTGATAATGTCCTTCCTACATTAATTTAATGTTTTCTCTTATGATTAGAGACCCAAGGCTCATGGAACTACAGGCACTGGGAAGTTTAATAAAATGTCATATTCAGGGCCGGTGTTCAACGAGACTGGAGAAAATGAGAAATGGTCACTGGAGGTTCGACCGACAGCAGGGGCGTGACCCCCGCAGCTCGCCACTGTTGGCGTTCTGCTTACACGCCTCCATCTCACAGGCTCCGCAGACCAGTAAAGCAGTGACGACTAGGGCAACGGTGATGAGTCCTCCGGAGCCATCTCAGGACTTGAAGAAGCTTCTGCTTTGCCAGCTGAGGGAGAACGAGTGACCACCGTGGACTAGACCACGACCTCACTAAGGAAAGAGTTTTGGTATCAGAAGAAGAGGAGTGGTGTGGGCCAGGGCGAAGGGCTGTGAGATGCGTTGGGCCGCCTTCTGGTCCTCTGGTCAGGAGCCGTGTCTGACCTCCCGGGCCTCCCCAGGGTTGCCCTACGTGGAGCTCGGCGTGTGTAGCCCTGTTGGTGACTCCTGGCCAGCGGGGGGGCTGCGAAGCCTCAGAAAGCCCCAGGCCGCCGGTAGGCCTGGGGTCAGAGGGGACCGCTGCCCTCCTCCTAAGTTCCAGCCCCTCCTAGGAGCCCACGGCCCCTTTTGCAGCCCCACAGGGGCTCTGTGTGACCACTCCCACACGTGGATTTTTCCCCATGATATCCAGTGGATATTTTGACAGAAAATAGGATTTTTCTTGTTCATTTTGAAGGATCTGACCCACTGGTTTCACTTGGATTTTAACCTTGGTTTTAAAAACAATTGTTTTGGGAACACATATCCAGTCAGGCTGTCCACCCAGAGTAAAATTTTAGCTTGTTTTGAGTGTTTTCAGTTCCCATAAAACTACCAGAAAAATCCAACCCCAATCAAAGTCACAGCTGAACTGATTTGATGGGTTGTCCCCGTCACACGGACTCGCACCCACGAACGAGGCTCAGCGCCGGGGGCTCCCAACTTCCAGTCTACTTTCCTCTGGTGGGTCTCATACACAGGCTGGGGGCGCCACACGACCCCATCCCAAATCATGGCCTGCTTGCTTAGTTACCTACGGTTGTCTAAGGACATGTAAGGATTCCCCACGTTAAAATACAAGCAGCCAGAAACCAGAGTTCCCAAAAGCTCAGGCAACAGTCAGAAGGCTTGCGAGTGGTTAGCAGGTGTCCTGCCGTCCCATCCTTTATTTCCCATATTTGGCAGCCCTGCTGTAATGCCATGTGGGACCTGAGGCAGAAGACGGAGAATGCAGGACCCTGCAGGAAAAAGTCCTAAATGGAGCTCTTACCTTCCTGGGCTGGAGAGAGCATTCACCCAGCCACGGGGACGCCGGTGCTGGGACGCTTGGGGACTCTCATCCACACACCCTGGCGGGACTCAGAGGCGCTGTGTGCCCTGCTGTCCTGATACACTGAACGTCTTCTCCTGCAGTGACTTACAGTCTGCTCTCCATGCTTGCAGTCCCTTTAGGATGTATTACCCTAAAGTACAGCCATATATCCAAATGCACCAGGTGTCCTATTTTTTCTAATTGTTCAGATTAATTATTAGCTTCTGACTCAAAGCAGCAGCATGGACAGATACAGAAACATTGTGGAGTCCACAAAATGGAAGAAATCTTTAATAATCTGGTCTCCAATCTGGTGTTTCTAAACTCACGCTCTGTAAACTTGAACTTCTTTCTGAACTGTTGCATCAATCAAGTGGTTTACTGTAAAGATTACGGAGATTATCAAAGCCATCGTACGATCTGGGCGACCTCCATGGACCCTCTTCCTGGGACAAAACGACTCAGCAAGTCCGTGCCTCCTCAGGGAGTGAGCTGGCACAGGGGTCTCAGGTCACACACCGTTCTCTAGTCAACAAAATCTTAAGAGATACAGAGATGGCTGCAGAGGGCCCAAGAAAGGCTGCCCGTCATTCGGCCCATTGCACAGGAGATCCTACTTCCAAGCCCCAGCAGAAGGTGAGACCGTTTCCTACGGCCCAGGAAAAGCCATGTAAAGGCTCAGAGCTCTACATGGAAGTAAGATACTATAACTCTCCTGAGGTCTGTCTGAATTCTGATTCTTCGTTTGTGAGGATGGTGTGGGTCTGCTGTTACAGGATTTGTAGCTAAGGCAGCTTTGCGCATAAGCAAACAGCTCCTCAGAGCCTGAGCGCACGTCGCCTGCCTGCCCATCACCTCCTCCTGCCTCCCGACCCCTCCACGGCCTTGGGTAGTTCCCTCCAAGCCTGCCATCAGAAAGCCATCAATAAACCATCAATAAGAGCGCAGGACACAAGCTTCCTTCTGCAGAAACATGCTCCAGTTTTCCCCAGATTCCAGGAAGCTAAGAAAAAGGAGGCAGAGGTTGTTACATTTGTTTAGACCTGAGGCCCAGCCAGATGCCCATAAACAGGACAGAGTTCCAGGCTGCTTCTCTGTAAGTGAGGACCTCAGCACCGTGTACTGGACCTGCCATCTGACAGAAGGTTCATCTGTCCCATTTGACATTAGAAGCGTCAGAAGGAAGCAGCTGCCAGTTCTGTGCGTGGCCAGAAGCCCTGGTCCGTCCTGGCAGTGGGGGCTGGAGGCTCTGTGCCGGCTGCCAGCTGTGTGGTCCCGCCAGGACTGGACTGCACACAGGTCAAGCTCCTTCTGGGCTGGGCCTCCCTGGGAAAGCCAGGTGGTGACCGCAGAGAGCAGGCTTGCAGGCTCCCGTCTAGGGCAGGGCTCCCGGCCGAGCACTCAGCTCCTGAACGGCGAATAAAGACAGGTGGGCGCTGCATCCTGCAACATGCTGCCTTAAACTGAAGGGCCCCAACCCAGATACAAAGCTTGGTAGCTAGACAGAGCCTCCAGCTTAAAGGGTGGTGACAGGCGCTGTGGACTGTGTTGTCCAGTGGGGTAAAGGTCGTAGGGGACCACATGCTAAAAGCACGTGACTGCTCTGGCTGACCACCCCGAGCAGAGACGGGGTGCTGGGGAGCCGGCATGTGCCCCTTATGGCCGGGCCCGGCTGCTCTCTGCTGATGAGCTGGAGGCGCCCTGGGCAGGCAGAGCGTGGAATTTGCCAGTGTGGGCCAGGGCTGAGGAGGACACCCATTGTCTGCGGAATACTTCTGCCCTGGCACGATGCACTCGGGGTCACTGGGAAGGGCCAAGGAAACAAAAAGCCCCGTGGTTGCGGCCCACGCATTCACTATGGCAGAAACCCTGCATCTATGAGAGGCATGCAGCCGCCCGCCAGGCTCCCCGCAGAGACTGCTTTAAAACTTCTCCACAAACGAATCTTATCAACCCACCCATCTCGCACTAATGCCTCCTTTGTGTACCCAGAACATGTAGTTTTTATTTTCCCTAAATAGCTCACCCCTCGACCCTCCCACAGCAGGGATGGGGTCACGGGCAAGGCAGCCTCATGGGCCGAGCAAGAAGCCGGGGTGCCTGGGGGACGGGGCTCCCCTTGGAGTCTGCACCTCACGGGGCCTGAGCTTCCCCCTCGTGCAGTGGGGGCGACAGTCCATGCATCTGGCTTCCCAAATGCAGCTGGCGAAAAGATCCAAGACTGAAACAAAGCCTACCATTCACGTAGGTTCTGTTCCACGTGCAGGCCCCAGCGAGTCTCACGGTAACTCCCTGCCGCCGCCGAGCAGCCCAGGGGCTGCCAGATCTCCGCACCAAAGTGCCCACAGATGCCACTAGGGATCCTCTTCAGTGGGCATAAACAGGCTGGGGACCGAAGCTCTGCCACGGGCAAGCTCTGCTGACCTGAACCCCGGCTCTGCGGCCCACCATGCAGTCTTGGACATGGGATTCAAGCTCTTAAGCCTTGGGTCCGTCACCTGCAATGCTGGGTGAATAGCTGGCACTCCCCACGGTATTGTGATGAGGATGTGAGTGGCTGTGGGGACCCTCAGCATCGTTGCTGTCATTATGTTGTTTATAAAACTAGTCTGGGAATACCTGTGCATGGGGTAAGATCCTGTGCATTCCCCACCAGCCCACCCATCCACCCACCCATCCACCCATCCCTCAGATATCCTGGCCGCATGGATTTCAGAAAGACAGCCACCTGCCAGAAGGCAGTGGTAGAGACAGAAGCGTATGGTGAAGGCCGCGTGGAGGTTGGTGTCAGCCAGTTCTCTCGCTGCTGTTCCTCCTGTGTGCATGTGCCCGTGTACTATGTGCACACATGTGCATCTGTGTGTTGTGTGTGTGTGCACGTATGGGGGGGCAGGAGGCAGACTGGATGTGCCAGGGTCCTGTTTCTACTTCCAGCCTGTTAAAGGACTTTTGCCCTATTGGAAAGTTAATGCTGTCATTTGACCAGAAGCTTGTTTTCTTTTATTAGTTAGGAGATGGCAGAGGACAGATCTGGGGGACAGACGAGCCCCGTTGACCCGCTCCTGTCTCCCACGTGCTCCCAGCCCGTCCCCTGAGGCTCAGGCCACCCCAGACTTACCTCCGCGGCCCAGACCCCTGTGGCATCAGCCCCGGGAGCCCGCACCCTCAGCAGGGCCTCCTCTCGGGGGAAGCTGTCTGTCCTCCAGGCCTCCTGACCTGGGGGCTGGACAGGCACCAGCAGGCAGCTTCCCGCCCCAGCGTCCTCCCCGTTGCCCCGCTCTTGTTCCTTGGGGTGAGACCATTCAGGTAGGGCAGCTGTGCAGGCCAGTTGACCCCCACCCACCACACCTCAGCTCCCAGCGCCCTGCACCCTGTCCTTCCTGTCTGCCTAATCGCTCATTTCTCTGGTACAGCCAACAGGGACGTCAGCTCCTGGGACATATTCCGGGCCAAGAGAAAGGCAGAGCACACTGCTCTGCATCAGGCGCCCTGTCTCTGAGGACGGGGCTGAGCACAGGCTCGCATGGGGCCCCGGTGATGCCTTTTCAGGAATGCACCCAGGTTTCTGGAGAGAGACTGGCCGGAGGCACAGAGAGACGGCTGTACGGGCTGTTTGTAGAAGGCTCCCTGGCTCTCCTGGCCGAGGCTCACAGAGTGGATGGTGGTGGGCTCTGCAGGGGAGACAGCAGAGCTTAGCCAAGAACAGACCCTGAAGGGGAGTCCGCGTGTGCTGCCCATTGGTTTGGGGCTGAGAGAGTGACCAAACCTCGTCTTCCTGGAGGCCACCTGCTCTCTGCGAGGGGAAGGCAGCATGCAGGCCCTGGCGAGGCCACTCCATGCCCAGGAGGCACCCGAACACCCTGCTGCTCGGGGAGGGCGGGAAGACGCCAGGCGCTGGTGAGAGCAGGGAAGTGGCCACACACCGGCAGGTGACAGGCCTCCAACCTGGCCTCCTGAGCCAGGGCGTCTTAACCAGTTACACAGAAATATGTGCTTTGAAGTGAACCATATGCTGTACCTGCAGGTCATTTCCATTACAAAGCCATGGCAGGGACAGTGGGCTGCCCAGTAGAGCCTCCCACCCGCCCCACACTGAGACAGCACATAAGTCAAAAACAGTCCTTGTAGATATGGCTTCATCTCCACCAGGGCCCATGATTTAACCCGGTCACTATGTGTTAGAAGGCTGTTCGATGAATCACCCCAGAGACCAATACGGAAGGTCTAATAGAATCTGCACACTATCTGCTGGAGATTAATAAGAGTTTGTGCCAGAAATCTTAGATCAAGGGAAATGGGGACACCAGCTCAGTTTAAAGGAAAAGAAATGGGCTGGCAAATAACAGAACGTGGGTGGATTTGGAAATAATGATTCAGAAGCACAGGGAGGCTGATGACCCCAGAACTGGCACGACTGGGGTCTCAAGTTTACGCGGAATTCCCAAGACGTCTTCATATATTGTCCCACGATGCACACTGAGCAGGTCTCACAGCCCCAATTTTACGTGTGAGGGAATCAGACTGAGAGGCCACACGTGGACCAGAAACTCAAGGCCACACGTTTTCTGATACACATTGTGTACTTTTTCCTGGCCCTCCATCACCGGTCCTGGGATTCAGACAAACGTAAGCCCCCAGATCTGCGACCGTCTCTCCTATATTCCCAGCACCCCCTGGACTTGCCACGGAGTAGCTGCTATGCATGGATGTACAAGTGGCTGTGCAAAGTAGGCATGTGTGTTTATGTGTGTACGGACACACACATATGCACATGTACATGTATATCACTTAGTGAAATGGTTATTCATCACTTACTTCATATCATGGGTAGGGCTTTTACCTGTCATGTAATATTTTGAAAGCACAAGAAATTGTTTGACTGGCAGGCAAAGTTTTCCTTTGCATTTTGTACTAAGCAGAAACTAACATGGTTTCACCAGTTAGGACACTGACATCATCAATGATGCAAAGGTGTTGGCAAACTATGCCTATGGCCAAATCTGGTCCACCTTCTGCTTCTGTACAACCTGCAAGCTAAGAATGCTTTTTAGCTTCTTAAAATAGTTAAAAAAGAAAAAAAAAAACAACAGTATGGCATTACACATGGACAGTCTGTGAAATTCAAGTTTCAGTGTCCATAAATAAAGTTTTATTGGAACACAGCCACACTCACTCGCTGACAGACCATCTATGTCTGCTTCCTCACTTCCAAAGGCAGAATGAGAATGACAGAGGCCTCGTGGCTCTCAAAGCCTAAAATATTTACTATTGACCCCTTTACGGAACAGGTTTGCTGACCTCTGTTATCTAGATCTATATTCTAATTTTAAGCTCTGAGAACAGGAGTAATTAGTCAGTGTGGCCTTAATGGGATATACAACAGACAGGTAATACAACACAACTCCAGAAATTAGATTTTTTGTAAGCCCAGATTGCAGGAATTTACTTAACTCAAAAACACATTTTTAATACCCAGGGTAAAAGAAAACTTGACAGTAAAGGTGGTTTTGAAAAATATACCTGGTTTTAAGTTCCTGAGTAAAATTAATGACAATTATTCTGAAATGAGAAGATGAATGTGTTTGCTTGCCAGAAGTCAGCCCTCTGGGATGATTTCTACTTACTTCATACCCCAGGGCCTCTCAAGAACTCCGCAGGGACCCAGGGCTGGAGAACCACAACCCAAACTTGAGGGTAAATGTAAATAAAGGGAACAGCATGACTTAATCTAACTGGACTGGGTGTCAGGTGAAAGCTGTTCTTAGACGAAGAAACGCACGAATCAGGCAGGAGCTGTGCTTACCGGGGAGGAAGAGCAGGTTAGAGAGCATTTATCCCTAGGAGTTGGAGGAAGGAAAGGGTGGGGGAAACTCGGAGGGGAATTTGCACCAGAATTAACGTCTGATGTGTGACAGTTCATGAAGAGTACTTCTGAGTTAAGAGAATGCCTAGAATGCTTGCCTCACCTGCCGGCACGTCTACAGACCTCTCTCGCATGTTACTTTCCCTGTTCTCAAGGTGGTTAAATTGCTCTGATCATTGAGGAATTTATTTATTCATCCAGAACCACATATAAATGATAAAACACTAGTTATATATATGAACATGCACCTACCCTACCACACACATAGGTCCTACACATCTTCAGAACTGAATGTTACAATATTCTTACATTATCTTCCCTCTTTCTTCCCTTTCAATTCCAAAGTTTGTTTGAAAACTGGTCAGATGACATAAGATTGCCTATTTTGGAAGTACTATTAATAAAAGGCTTCCAGAAAACTAAAGAGAAAAATGCAACAGAACCTACATTAGCTATTTGTAACCAACAAAAAGATGTGAAATTTCTAGTAAACACAGCAGTGTAAAAGAAAAAAAATCAAAGTCAAACCTGAAGCCACCCAGCACAGAGAGAAAGAAAAACTGCTACTTTACAATAAAATGGAAATCACTATCACCTTCTATGGCCTTCTGGAATTTTTGCTTGTTGAATGCATGAATATCCAACATTTACCTGCAATTATTCCAAATTAAAGAGAGACGGGAAGGCAGTGTGCAGAAAACAGCATGCTTTCTTATCCTTTCAGCAAAGGCACACATTCTAGAAACGGTCTCCCTCTAACACCTGGCTCCGGCCTTTGCTGTCGTCAAACAAAGAGGCAGCCGGAGTCCGAGACTTAACTAGTTTTGATTGGCATCCCTTCTCCTGGCTAAAACACAATATGAGGTTTAAGTATCACACCTGTAGAAATGTTTACAGGATTTCATAAGTATTCACAGAATACTTTTATTATTTGTTAATTGTCAGAAGTGGAAACCTTTTGTATTTACTGTTTAGCAGGACAAGCATAATCCATGGCTTACAATGTGAAAAATAATCGATACATTTAAAACTCTTGGGTGTTTTAGTAAATGAGAGTTATTTTTAGATCTTTTCTTGGGGACAGTTGCAGAGCTGTTTCTGCAGCACTTTCTGTCCCTGGAAGCCAGAGGAACAATGATGTCGAATGTCTGGCACAGCAGAGACAGGGCCTCTTCACACAATGTCTGCTTTTCACAGAGGGCGTTCCAGCTCCGGGAAGTGCCTATGCAGTGCCAGCCTGGTACCAGCTCGTGTTAGCTACTGCTGTTTTTTAAGGATACAAATAACTTGGAAACTTTCAGGTTATTAGGAAACATTCCCTGAAAAACTTGGTAAAACTCAGGCAATAGAACTTGAATTTCCAGAGTAAGAAAAGGTGATGTAACAATCAGATAAACAGGAATAAAGACATTCCCAAATGTCATTTATAAAAATGGTTTCTGGTAAACTCTCTTTAACGTACCAGTGAAAATACATATTGTCACAAAGTGCATACTAATAGCTTATAAGGTTTTTATTTGTATATTTTCTTTTTAGGGAATCATTTTGAGACAATTTATCATGATCATAAAATCAGATACTATTTTCTTTTTATAGGGTATCTAGTTAGGGAGATTGAAAATATTCCCTATCTGTTCATTTAGTGGAGGTAGATACTTTTAAAGAGTGATTTATGAAAATTCTAACTCAATGGGTACTTACAATAATATATTTTTGTTTCATTGCATAAACCTTGAATAAACTGATAATATCATAAGGAAATTATGATAAATAGAAAGTCAGTATTTCCATGTCATGAAAACAAGGTCACACATCCATCCACGAGTGTTGTGTGTCATACAGCCCTCCGCGACCGAGGAGAGGTGGATCATGAATCTCACTGCAATATTTAAAATCTTTATCAGAGACACAATTTGACATCTTTGCCTACAAGTCTTGGGTAGCTACCAAGGGGTCCTGGTCACCAAGTATCTGAAGGACGTGATAGCGTGATGTGCGCGATCGGGTGCCTGCAGAGGCCGCTGAGCGCGAGCGGGTGTTGCCGTGAGGCTCTGGGGCTCCCCCAGGGTCGGACCGCACAGCAGGCAGGAGTGGGCTGCCACGTCCCTTTCAGTATGAATCTCTACAAATGCCCAAATGCAGGGTTGGTGTTAGGAAGTGCTCGTCGGGGTCAAAACTTTAAATCCCCACGAATACTCTGCACTGTAAGAGCCCCGGTGACCGCTCGGTGCTGTGACGTGAGTGGCACAGTTTCTCCCCGTGCTTCCTGCGTGTGCCCAGAGCTGAGGGAGAAGGGGGAGACCCCAGGGGGCTGACCCTGCCAGCCTGTCCCCACACCGCTACCCCGCCCCAGTGTTGGGGGGGGTGGTCAGCCGCAGCAGCCCAGCCCACTCTCCAGGCTCTGGGGTCGGTCCCCGCAGCCCAGCTGGGCCTTGGCTGACCCTGACCCCAGCTCACAGCGTGCGCATCCCTCCTTCCGAATCTTTGCCTGGGCTACTCCTCACCTCCGCCCTGTGGCCACAGGAATCCTGCCCCCTGCAGCGCATGGCCCACTCCTTGGATGCTGGCCTGGGCGGGTCTTGACGTGCCAACTGCACTCGCTCAGGAGGTGACTCCGTGTGCTCCGGGCCCACCGCAGGACGCAGCCCCATGCTGGCTACAGTGCTGTCCTAGCGGACTGACAGGAGGGCCAGCCGGTGACCTGTGAGGGAGGCCGCATCCCAGGAGGGTGGTTCTCTGTGGCCTGGGGGCATCACGGGCTTGGCCGTGACCTGCGGACTGTTTGGAGCCGAGGACGGGCCCTGCTGTTCCAGCTCCTGCACTGTGACCCTCTCTGTGCCCGCAGCCACCTGGCCGCCAGCTCGGCAGCCTTGTCTTGCCCCCAGGCTCTGTCCTCTCACATCTGCCGATACAGGGGCAGTGAGCCTGGGCAGGGTCCCCTGGGTGCTGGCCCACTGCAGCTGCCCTCCGGGCGTCAGGCCTGCCCTTGCCCTTCAACACATCTGCAGCCATTAGCCTGGCACCCAACCCCCCGGCCCAGCCACCATGACATTCTGTGTGAACAATCAGATCCCCTCTGAAACGACTCAGCTTATCCAAGGAGAAGAAGAACACTTGTTTAAAAAGAGGTGTAATGTTTTTCTTTTTAAATAAATTTCCTTCTAGGAAATGGAAATGTTTATCCTCATAACAACAGCTGTTAGGATGGTTGTAGGTTTTCCTTTTGTTATGCTGTGTGTGTGAGTGTGCATGACATGTATGTGCCTAAAGGCTGCCCTTCCTAACAAGATACACCACATACATCGATAAACGTATGACTATGATCTTGATACATTACAATCAAGGCTCGCTTTCCTCAGTAATCAGCTCATGTGCCCTGAGTTAATCTGCTTAATCTTTCCCATTAGAAAATTTGCTGGAGAAAATTGATGACAAGTGGGAAACAAGGCTGCCTGCGAGAACAGCAAGTGGACGGAGGGCAGTGCCCGTCCTCTCTGAGCTCCACCCAGACGCCACAGACGACCACCTGATGGTGCAAAACTGATGACCGACCTCACAGTCAGCCCCTGCGCTACCTGACCAACGCTGACCACTACACCAGAGGCATTAAAATGACCGATTTCCCAATGAAGGCCTGCACCACCGCCCCGACCACTGAAGTAAATTCTGAAAAACGCTCAAGACGAGAAAGCCAGCCTGCAGGGCTGGGACCATCGAAATACACGGTACATCACACCATCTCATGGGACTCAGCAATTTCCATCTTTGGTACCGAAGTCATTGTCAAAGTTAAAAAACTGCCATCATGAAAAACATGGGCGGAGGATATGAACAGACACTTCTCCAAAGAAGAAATTCAATGGCCAGCAGGCACATGAAAAGATGCTCCACATCGCTAATTATCAGGGAAATGCAAATTAAAACCACAATGATATCACCTCACACCCATTAGGATGGCCAGCATCCAAAAGGCTAAGAACAACAAATGCTGGTGAGGATGTGGAGAAAGGGTAACCTTCCTAACACTGCTGGTGGGAATATAAACTAGTTCAACCATTGTGGAAAGCAGTATGGAGGTTCCTCAAAAAACTCAAAATAGAAATATCATATGACCTGGGAATCCCACTCCTTGGAATTTACCCAAAGAAAACAACTTCTCAGATTCAAAAAGACATATGCACCCCTATGTTTATTGCAGCACTATTTACAATAGCCAAGATATGGAAGCAACCCAAGTGTCCATCAGTAGATGAATGGATAAAGAAGATGTGGTACATATACACAATGGAATATTATTCAGCCATAAGAAGAGAACAAATCCAGACATTTGCAACAACATGGATGGAGCTAGAGGGTATTATGCTCAGTGAAATAAGTCAGGCAGAGAAAGACAAATACCAAATGATTTCCCTCATTTGTGGAATATAACAATGAAGCAAAACTGAAGGAACAAAATAGCAGCAGACTCAGACTCCAAGAAGAGACTAGTGGTTACCAAAGGGGAGGGGTGTGGGAGGGCGGGTAGGGAGGGAGGGAGAAGGGGATTGTGGGGTATCATGATTGGTGCACATGGTGTGTGTGGGGTCACGGGGAAGACAGTGTAGCTCAGAGAAGACAAATAGGGACTCTATGGCATCTTACTACACTGATGGACAGTGACTGCAATGGGGTATGGGGGGGGACTCGATAATAAGGATGAATGTAATAACCACATTATTTTTCTTGTGAAACTGTAAGAGTGTATATCAATGATACCTTAATAAAAAAAATACATCTGAAAAAAAGGCAGTTTTAACTAAAAAAAAATTGCTATAATGAATTAATCTTTTTCTTCCTATTAAAAAGTGGTAATTAAAGTGAAGTTGCTTACATGATAGCAAGTGGTCAACACAAAGGGAAAAGGACAAAGCTCTGGGCACGTGGCTCAGAACTGCGAAGCAGAATGCCGCTTTGCTCTGGGGAAGCACCTCTGAGCACAGGCTGTAAGCGTCCTGCGGGCACCACCACGCTCTCTGGAAAGCCCAGCTGCAAAGCTGAAGCACAGCCCAGTGGTGGGCCTTTGTGACCGGATGTGACGTGTGTGTTTTGGAAACACCAGGAGGGAAAACATTTCCTTAATGTATATCATTAACTGAATGTACAAAATATTTAATAATCTTACACACTCAAATTGCTGGGCCATGTTGCAAGTTAACTATAGATACTAATTTTTGCGTGCATGCATCCACAGTCACTTCACCTCCTAGACTGTCAGAGATGTTTGCTAGTGAGGCTGTCTTTGTGGCAATTTCAGAATATTCAGAGATGCAGACTTACTTCTGCCCAGGCAAGATACCCAGTTCCATGAGCGTGCTGGAGAACGCCCCTGAGCGCACCAAGGGGAAGGCTGGGGGACGTGCCGGGACTGCCCAGGGCCGCCACGTCGTGGTCCCTGGCACCTCCTGAACTCCGCCCTGTCTGCCTGCCTGTCCTTCAGCACAGGGACAGGCGGCTTCTTAAGATGGCAGGGACATCCCAATAGGTGTGTACATATGATGCAATAAAGGAATCAGAGCTGTTACTCTTCAGAGGAAAAGTCTGTGCAAAAATTAAAATTAAAGTACTACTGAAGACTACTGAAAAGCTAGAAATCTAACAATTAATTTTCTAAAGTGTGACTGTGAACAGTGCCAGTAAGAAATACGTCAACAATCAATTTTAGACTTAAAGATTTAAGTGTGATAGGCATCTGACTCTCCACTGGGAAGCATGCCCCTTCCACACACAATTCCCTGCTAGGGAGTCGGTGTGAGAATTGGATGGGCAGCCGCAGCACGTGCTGTTTCACGGTGCCATCCCCCGGAGGACTGCCCTGGGCTTCCTCCCGGGAGGGGTTCTGGGGGTCGCGAGGGCAGGGAAGAGACAGGAACATTTCACAGAAAACCGTTCATGATTTATGATCAAGGAGGTGGGGGGGGGGGAACAAAGAGGCGCCATGTTGATGGGAAGAAGGAAAGGAGGAAAAAATAAATGTATCATTAAAATTAAAATTAAAGCCTTTTGCTGGTATCTGACCTCATACCCCAAATCGCTGCATCATAAGTATTCAAATCTCCATTTTATAGATGTCAGTAGCAAGGCTCAAATAAGTCAAAACAAAAACACACTGATGAAGCAACAGTCAGGATAAGAACCCAGGTCAAAAGTAATGTCCCCAAGGGCAGCGTTTCTCACCTGCCTTTTCAGGCTGTGCCCCTGCGCCCACACGGTGCCTCGTGTGTGGAAACGGCTCGACAAACATTTGTGGAATGAGTCACCCCTATTTCAAAACAACAGAAGCACCTCTGTGAGATGCATCATGGATGTAGGCTCTCGGGGTGAGATGGAGACTAGTTTCGGTCCAAATTCTGCAAGCACGGAGGCCAGTGTTATTTTGTCTCTTCTGAAGTTCCTGCAGGTTAGCAAAGCTACCCAGGAGGCTCAAAGGGGACCTGGTGGTTGTGCTCAATTGGTTCAAAAGGAGCATTTTACTCAGGTCAGGTTGTCAATACTCAGATTTGCTCACTAGCAGGAAAGGGCTGGTTGTTACTACACAACACTGTCTTTCCAGGCTGTGCGGTCTGTCCTCTGCAGACGCACAGTAAGTACTCATCACTGGGGAACCACTGACCACCTTAAACTCCCCAAACAAGCCAGCCTCTGTAGCTATGGAAACAAGTTCTGATTCAATTTTTGCCAAGTACAGAGCTGTCATTACTGATGTTCGTAGCAGAGTAACAACCCCCAAAAGCTCCAGGCGTTTCACTGACCCATGCTATTCCTGTATCTCCAGTCCCCTCCTGACTTCACGAGGTGACATATCTAAAAGTCATTACTGGTCTGCGGAAATGACTCCAAACTGGTGAACTGCTGAGTCACTGAGACACGCAGGGCAGAGGAAACCCTCCTGGCTCAGCTGTCTTGCCAAAGAGAGAAACAATTGCAAAAGTCAAAAAAGATTTGAAAACTGTAAATAATTTTTTATAATTTTTGAAAATGGAGTTCTGAAACAAAAATTTAATCTTTCTTTTAACATTTGAAATGTCAAATTACATACTTTTCCCCTAGAGAAGCTCTGTGTATAGCTTGCTGCGGTACCAGCTTTCTGCTCACAAAGGTCGTGCTTCCCTGAAGACTGGAGCCCAGCTGCCCACGCAGCTCACAGGGGCTACCGGATTCAAGGTTGTGCGTGAATGGCTTGTGGATTTCAACTTCTGAAGAACTTGTCCCGGGTTTGTGCAGTATTTCAAAGTGATAACTCTTTATGAGTGGGTCAAAGTGCAACAGACCGTCCCAGTTGTCTAAACCTTTAAAAGAACATTTATTGAAACCTAAGAACAAGACCTGGCAAAGGGCCCTTCCACACTGTCACCTTTCCCTCCAGCTGTTTCTGAGGTCAGGCTGGCTACGGACATGCCCGAGGGCGGAGTCCACACGAGGCAGGCCTGGCTCCCTCCCCACAGGCACTGGGTGATACTGGCTGACGCCTCTATACTTTCTGCTCTCCGGCTCCCCTGCCTGGCTCCCCACCCAATACAGGAATTCATTTCTTTGAGTCAATCATAATGAGAATGAGCAGGGGTGACCTGGAGGAGACCGCATTCCCCAGGAGCAATGAGGCGGACCCCTCTGTCCAGAGAAGCCAGAAGCAGAACCTGCTGCCCACAGGACCCAGGAGTGAGCCCAGGTCCTGCTGTGTGAGTCCCTCCCAGTCACTGTCCTGAAGGGACAGCCACACCAGGGCAGCTGAGAATGAGCTAAGCAGGCAGCTGCCATTTGCTGTTCATGAAACTTCCCCAGCCTTTCACTTTCAGTTACAGGCAAACAACTGCCCGCAGGGAAACACGGGGATGACTGCCCATCACACGGCAGACAGAGCTGCCGCCCGGCTTCCCTAGTAACAGCAGGATGTCCCTGCTGCACCTGCTGGCAGGCAGGGCTCCTCCACCCGGGATGCCCACCCGGGGAGCAGTGAGCCACCCGTCCTCTGTGGGTGTGCACGTGTGTGTGTGGGCGAGAGCTTGTTTGTCTGTGTAGTGTCCGTGTGAGCATGACAGCCCATGTGTGAATGTGTGAGCAGACAGCCACATGTGTCTGTGTGAGTGTTGACAGCCTGTGTGCATCCATGTGAGCGTGATAGCCTGCGTGTGAACGTGTGAGCGTGATAGCCCGAGTGTGTCCGTGTGAGTGTTGACAGCCTGTGTGCATCCGTGTGAGCGTGATAGCCTGCGTGCGTCCATGTGAGCGTGATAGCCTGCGTGTGAACGTGTGAGTGTGACCGACTGCGTGCGTCTGTGTGAGCAGGCGTCTCACTACGGTTGGAGCAAACTAAACCCTGAGATTGCCTGGAGCTCACGGAACATTCCAGGGGCAGCTGAGGTAGCAACGTCACTGTCCTCGTCCCACCCCCTGTGGCAAGTCCTATGTTGACAAAGAGTCACACAGCAGTTATGGGGCCACTGGTTGTTCCAGAAACAAGAAATGGAACATTAAGACATGATTTTTTCAAGCAATTTCAATTAAAAAGTTTCAACTAAACGTGAACTTTCAAATGACATAAGCTTGTTATCCACAAGGCCCTCAGTGCCAGAGACATAGGGGCCAAGGCAGAGGGGACCTTCCTGTGCACATCTCACATGATTCAAAAAATGTGTGTCTTGGAGCCCTGACACGACCACGGCCTGGACGCAAAATGTCAACAGAAGGAAGCGTTTCACATTCCACGTGCCCACATTCCACCATGTCACCCCGGCTTCACCTGCTGCTGAGCGGCGTGAACATCTCTAATGGCCTTTACATCTCCAGTGACTCATCAAGGTTGCCAACGCATCCATGGTCTAGCTTAGAAGCCACCTGCCACTGTCATCCCAGCTCTGGGACTGTGAGGCCCGGCCTGCGCTGGCGGGGCGGCCAGGTCCCTGTCCGGGGCCGCGGGGAGAGGGTCGTGGCCCAGCATCGCAGAGTGAGGAGTGCGGTGACGGCGCGCGGGGAGCCTGGGCAGGGCTTGGCAGGGGCTGCTGGCACACGGGGCAGACATGAGAAACAGTGACCGGCTCCAGGTACATCGCGTTTAATACCTCTGGGAGAAAACTGCTTACTCAGAATGACCTGGAAAGCAGAACTTGGTTGCGGCCGCAGTGTGCAGAGGACGGGGATCGGTTTTGGGGGGTTAGGGATGGGGGTGCATGTGGCCCACAGTGCTGCTAGAACCAGAGCACGGCCAGGCATTTATTTCCCTTTTTAACGACTTCATTTCTTCAATTTAAAGATGTTGCTAGTGATGTTCTGGGGGAGTGAGAGCGGGCGGCACACCCCTGGGGCTCATGGAAGAGACATGGGGCAGCGTCCCCCACTGGGGCAAGAGAAAAGCATGGTGGTGGCCATCTGGGTAGCTGGAGGAGGGGCAGCCTTCGCGGGAGGCGGCGCTGAGCTGGTGTGGGCAGCTCCCTCATGCACGTTACAAGTTTGGGCTGGGCATGCAGGGAGGGGAAAGGTACCCTGTACACAGGGAGCCACATACGTGCTTTCAAATGGGGGCCCACGACCCGCAGGCTCACATACGGCAAACAAGGCAGCGGGTGCGTGCAGAGGGCGAGCTAGGCGCTGCTGCCCACCCGCCGAAGCCCTTCACAGCTGCTGCGCCACTGTGGGGCTGTATTCCCTCTTTGTTCTGGAAACCTCTCAGCTGCCCTATTGTGGCGCCAATGGCCTCAAGTGACTCTTAGCAGCACATGTTATTTTGAGGGCAGGACCATGGGGTAACCCAGGGCGGCCAACCCCAGGCCTCTGGGATCTGAAGCCCTGCGCTGGCCCTGACCAGACAGCCTAAGCGCTCCCGGGGCCTGGGATCCGGCGGAGGTTCAGTCACCTGGGCTGGCCTGTGGCTCCCAAGGGATGGGCTCTGCCAGCCCTGATGCCCATGGCTGCCCCTGGACACTGCACGTCCCCCACCTGATGTCACCTGGGGACGCACGGAGGAGGGGCTGGGACATGTGAGCCCAGCCCCCTGGAGAAGCCTCTTAAATTTAGAAGACCTGAAGGAAGCAGTCAGCATTGGCTTCCACTGCCACAGGTCAGTGTGGCCTCAGGAGCGACAGAACAACAGCCAGCCGGCTGGGGGCTGCACACCTGGGCTGCAGTGACCCCTCCCATGCCCGCCCACCCTCATGGTCACTGGGTGTCCAGCAGGGGCTCCAGAAGAGCGTGGCAGACGCAGGACATGTGAGGACAAACCCCAACACTGTTTTCATGAAAATACTGGAATCAAAGTTCCTTGGGCAACTCCTCATTTCAAAGAACAGAGGCACCTCTCAGAGTTTCAGAGATAGTCTATAATTTGGAACTTGTTTACATGTGTGTGCATGCACACACCCACACACATGCACACACGCGCTCTGGTGCACACACCCACACACGCGCACACACGCGCTCTGGTGCACACACCCACACACGCGCACACACGTGCCCTGGTGCACACACCCACACACGCGCACACACGCGCCCTGGTGCACAGTTCCGTGCGGGTCTACATAAGGCTGGTTCAGCCATAGCTCAGAGGCTGAATTTCTTAGGGTGAACAGCTTGCACCTTGGGATGTGCATTTTTGGAGAATACAGCATTTTGCAAAGGTGGTCTTCACGGAAGGAGGGGACAGGACTGCAGGGTGAGGTGCTGTCCCACTGGTCACTCCATCATGGGCAAATGCTGGGGGGCCAGGCCCTCAGGGAGGAGACAGAGTGCCTAGACACCTGCCTCATGGAGCTCACCTGCCCTCAGGGGTGGCGGGAGAGGCAGACGGCCTCTAGATCAATGGTGGGCGGAGAGCTGAGAACAAGCAGCAGGCTCACCCCGCCTCTGCTCCCCTCCTCAGGCCCCTCGCAGCCAGACCGGGTCATGTGCGGGGCCATGGGAGTGCTTCTGCACCACATAGGGCCTCGGTGGAGGTGCCGACCGCCCCTCCCTGGCAGGATGTCCGTCCCACCCTCTGGCTCCCTCCGCCCCCAACACAGGGGACCAGCCTGGGTCTCTGAGTCACTGCTGGGAGGACAGTCGCCTGACCTCGCTGGGCTGAGACATGGGTGGAGGTCGAGCCATCCAGTCAGGGCTCTTGGAGTCCCTTTGGTAGGTCAGCGTGATCCTCCTGTCCTAATGCAGCTTCCTTCTGAGCAGGCTGGCTGGGGGGACCTTGCTGTGACTTGCCATTGGGAGCAGACCTGAAGGGGAGCTCTGCACTTGCCTTGCAGATGTCTGCGCAGCACAGCCGTGCAAAGGCCCTGTGCGCCAGGAGTGCAGTGAGGGAGGCAGGAAAGGGTGGGAGGTGCCCCAGAGAGGCTCTGAGCAGGGTGGACGTGCACCTGGGTGTCTCTACAGTGGTGCCGACAACAGACCACAGTGGGTGTGAGGGCAGGGCTCAGGCTGTCCCCTGAGAGGGGAGGGCTGCGTCAGAAATGAGAGCACCTGCTGGTGGCTGGGCAGGGGTGTGCCCGAGTGCTGCCTGGTGCCGTAAGAAGCAGCGTAAATGACCAAAGGAGTATTTAGGTTGTAAAGATACAAAGTGCCATTAATATTCACTCAGATGCACAGAGAAATACATGTAATAAGGTGTTTCACGTTATTTGTTGAACACAGAAATGAGAGCTGCCTCTGCTCCCCGAGGGCCACTGGGGAGAAGCCATTGTTTCCCAGGGTTCAGAGAAGGTCTGGGAGAACTGGGCTGCGAGCTTGTCTCTGTGGACATCCGTCTTCTGCCTTAACTGTCTGGCTGCCGGACCCTCACCTCTACAATGAGAAGTCAGACAAGATGACTTCCAAACATTCCTTCAAGCTCTCGACCTGAGATTTTGATTCTGATTTCTATCCACCCCAAGGGCACGGTCACACAAGACTGATTCTACTGCTCGTCCAGGTATGAACAGAGGCCCCAGACAGCAACTGAATCATAGTAATAAATCAAAGCATCAAATATTCTCCAGAACAGACTGCAACAATCATTTCTGAAGGACACTGACTGTATTCACAGACCATAAAGGAGGCCCAGAGGGGAGTCAGGAGGGGACGCTGGGCTTTCCTGTCTCACGGAGCTGAGAGAGCATTTTGCGTCGGCAATGATAACTGCTTCCCAGTTTTGTAGCTTAATCTAGTATCACGATATACTAAACACAAATACCACCTGAAATGGCATCTCAGAAAGATTTCCTCATGGGGGATTCTTGGAAATTAAAAATGCAATGATTTGTTTAATGTGCATGAAAATTCCCAGGGAAAACATCTGTCTGTAGCAGCGTCTCCCAAATGTGGCAGAGCATTATCTTAGGTGTGCACAATCTTACAGGTCCTCCCCACCGAGAGGGGAGCCCCTGTCCCTTCCCAGGAGGTATGGCACCTTCAAGGGCAGGTCACAGGCCGGCATGCTCCCCAAACTGAGCTCTGAGCTGGAGGACGCTTATCACAACTGGCATATGACATTGCCCCAAATCACACAGTGACACAGCAGGGGCGCTGTATTGCATCCTATGTAAATAGGAAACCTTAACCTGATGAGGGCTCGCCTTCCCTTCAGGAGCTGGGGAGCTCCAGGCAACACGCAGGGTTCAGCTGCGGCCATTGCTGAACGGCTGACATGTGCAGTCTGCCCTTGATCTCAATTTTGTGCTTTCTTAGGTTTATTTTCTTTGAGTATTTTTGTATTTAATTGTTTCCTTGTGTGTTTTCTTACTGTAACCAATTCAGGCTTAATATATATATAATAACAATTGTATATGTAACTGCATATATACTATATATATAAATCAAGCTTACAATATATATACTTACGTGTTTCTAATGTGAACACACTTTCCCTAAGCATTAAACATAGATCATTCTATCTCCATAATTTAAGTAATGATCTAGTGAACGTTTTCCTAGTGACTTTTCATAACATTTTGCCCCTAGGTGCAGGGTGCACACGGTTTAGCCACGTAAAGTGCTGTGAATGAGCAGTGAGGTGGGATCTGCAGGACCCTAGGCCACTGCAGGGGTCATCTAGAGTCATCTGATGTGAAGGAACACATCCTGCTGCCTTTTTGATACGTGGGTGTTCGGGAAAGAGCAGGGGTGCCCTCTCTTGGAGGCCTTCCTTCTTCCTCGGTGTCACAGAGGGAGACCCAAGGCTCCCACTCCCACTGTCCACTCACCTGCCTTTGTTTTAGCCCCACGACCTGTGAACTCTGCAGGGGCCGGGGTGGGGGGGGACAACGTTCTGTCTCCTGTGTGCCTGGTTTTCAAATGACAAGGACAGTGTGTGCCAACATGTGTGGGCAGGTGGTTCCATGGAAGCTCAGAAACGGGCCTACTGCTGAATGACCTGCTTCTCCAGAGCTCAAACATGCGGCTCTCTGGGCTGTCAGGCCTAAAAATGTTTTCTTCCCCTTTGGGTAACCAGACAGAGCAGCCTGAAGTGTGACCACAAGCTATCAGAAAGAGATTTACAAGTGCCCTCTGTTGAGTCACTTATCTGGATCCAAGACAGTCCTTCAGTGGGATTTTCCCCTCTCATGAAAATGCAAACAGAACTCCCAGATGCACTGCGGAGTTAATGCCCAGCACTCCCTTTACAGAGACACGGAGGATGCCAGCCTGGTTCTAGCCGTGCACCCGGGGTCCTGAGCAGGCAGCGTGTAAGCCAGCAGCCTGTGGGGCCTGCGCCGTCCTCAGCCCCTGGCCGCACACATCTCCTAGACTAACTCCGTCCTCAACCCAGGACTCCGCAGCTGAGGTCCACACTCTCTCCTTCACTCAGAGGCCGGGGCCCATGTGCCCAGCAGAAGCGTGTCTGGTAAAGGACAAGGGCCTTCTCCAGACCGGCACGTGCTCTGACTGCCCTGACACATGG
This sequence comes from Smutsia gigantea, assembly GCA_032199065.1. Classification (NCBI taxonomy): domain Eukaryota; kingdom Metazoa; phylum Chordata; class Mammalia; order Pholidota; family Manidae; genus Smutsia; species Smutsia gigantea. The sequence goes on from JAVSCE010011156.1 coordinate 298,909, forward strand.
ACAAAATGATTACACTCAAAGATCATCAATAGTCAGTTCCAAGGACACGCGGCTCACAGAACACCACGGGGGTGTGGGTCCTTATGAGGCTCGGGGGTTTCTGTCCAGTCAAGAAAAGACCTTTCTGTGGAGTGGGAGGGGGCTGCTGTCTCACCTGCGGTGACATCTGGACACACACCAGGATTTAACAAGGATCCTCAGACATACTTTGCACGGTTACACAGTCAAGACTGACCGCCAAGGTTATCTCAGTCTCTCTCCCCTAGTCGCTCTGTAGCTTGAGACGGGGCTCTCCCTGTGTTCAGGGGCAGCATTAGGAGTGGGGGACTATGACGTTCAAAAGCGGACTCCCACCGCCTGCAGGGCCCTCCGGGGGGTTCATTCTCAGGATGGCTGAGCACCGCATGACCGGAACCCAGGAGGCGTCTGGGCCCCCCTCACTCATGTCCTCAGGTGGCGAACGTCCCCTCTGCTGTGACTCAGCCTGCGTCCAGTGTGAGCTGCACGTGCCGTTAGGGAGCTGCTTCCTGGTCACCGGGATGGGCCGAGGGCGTGGTAGGTGAGAGCCACACCCAACCGTGTCTGGTGCCACTTCCTAGTGCGCCAGGACTGGGGGGTCACAGTGAACAAAGCCGGAAGCATTTTGTGGCACGGTTCTCCCTGTGCCAAGACAGGTCTGAGTGTGTGGTGTGACTGAAAGATGTGCATTTCCACTGGTTTTCACACTCCAAGCCTGGATAATGTCTCCAAACCGAACCACTATTTGAGAGGCCGCAGAGGCTACCGCTGGGAGTGCGTCAGGAATCACTCCACATTCACAACTGAAGGAAAAGCTACCACGGAACCCCCACTCACACCAGATCCAGCACATGTTCTGTATGTCCGTATGTATGTGTGTAGCATGCGTGTCTGACAGTGACACAAGGGCTGACCTTGTTACCAACAACCCTGAGAGCAATTAACCAAGGGAATAATGGTAAAGATGATGTTTGCTTTAAAAATATGTAAGCTTAGTCAAAATAATTCTAAAACTTACTCTTATTCATATATAAGACCTAAAATTGAACACTGGTATTTTGTGATTTTCTTTCGTCTGTTTCTATACACACATAGTTGGAATAAAGGAGTAAAAAGATGGTCTAAAGAAACCTTTGTGTTAGACATTTATGGATGGATTTATTCCTGAAATCATGGACACAGACATTCCACTCTAACCTTCCCTCTGTGCTCTGAAGAAAACACCCTGGGCGCCTAGCCCCCGACCCTGCTGTCCCGTCTCTCCTCTGCCTCTCTGCCCCTAAGGAATGGAAGTCCACTCTGAGGGCAGTGGTCTACACTCAGGCATGCCCCCCAAGGAATCCCTGTGAAAATCAGCCGGGAGAGAGTCCTGACTGCCTGTCGCGCTGGCCTGCCTGGTTTCCATCAAACTGATCCCCAGGGTTTCCTATCTTGGGCCCTTAGGTTACGCTAATTTTCATGGAAGCTTAAGATATTGAAAACATGGGCAGCAGTACTTTAAGTTCTGTGTGCTTGCTCAAGGAGGATGGAATTAGACAGAACGGACTTTGAAAAACTGCAAGTAAATCAGGACAAAATCGGGGTAGATGTTCCTGGCTGATGAGCGAAGCCTCAAGAAACCCTTTCCATGCACAAGCAGAGCCCACCCAGGGAATATGGCTTTTGGGCGTCAGAAGCCGCAAGCAGGGCTGATCGTAGCTGAAGGGAGGCTCTTGACCGCAGCCTTTGCATCCCTGCGTTTGCTGACGCTTCAGCGAGACCTCGGCTCTGGGCAGGAGCCCTGCTGCGTGCTGCTCTCCCCACCGTGGGAAGATGTGGACAAGAGGAGAGAACAAGGCCCTGGACGGGCCACGCTGCTGCGCCACGGGGTCCTGGGCAGGTCACGGGGCGCCACCACCTCGTGCAATTTCATGATGTGAAACTCAGATGGGAGCCTGTCCACTCACTCCCTGGGGGGAGAAATGAAGGGGAACAGCACAATGGAACGGCGACTCACGCCAGCAGGACACGCAGACGAGGGGAACCTTCGCAGACAGAGAGCAGCCGTCTCACCCTGCCTCCTGAGTCACTCTTGGTAGTTAAAATATCTAGGCTTTGGGACAATCTCACTTCTCCTGAGTTATTGTTTATGGGCTCTGTTAGGCTATTACCCGCACCCAAATGATCAGATAGAGGATAAGAACAATACCTCACAGCAAGGGAAACCCGGGAATGCTCTGGTGCCCGTGTGCCTGGAAGTCGTGCAAAATAAAAACAAAAACAAGAACAAGATGGGGACAGACAGAACGGGTCACCAGGGCGGTCACGTGGTGGTGGGAGAACAGATTATAAGATGCTAAAGGGGCCTTAGCTTCCCTGTTACTATAAAGTCTACATTTTTAATAATGAGAACAGATTTACAGATGATTCAGGTAATTAAAAAACTAAAATCTTCCCCAAAGGAGAATGTATTTTCACACAATTATCATCTGAAATCACATCTCCTAATTTGCATGTTACATACCGAACACGTCGTTGTCTTCCGAGGTCTCCTGGGATAGGGCTAGAAGTTTTCTCTTCTTTTCGGATTCTCCTCTGTTAGTTTCACCATCCTGGAAATGAAACAGAACAAAACCCTTTCTTAAGATACAGTGTTTATCTACAAAATAACTATAATGCATTTTCCTCTTTGTTAATTTTGCAGCAGATAATCACAGTCTCATGTATGTCCTCAAGGTGCTGGGCTTGGTTCACGGTGGGCGGGCTGCAGAGGATTCTGAATTCTGGCTTGTTTCTCTGCCAGAGCATGCAAGCATTTGCTTGTTCCAGTGAATACATATTTATGGGAAGGAAGCTATGATCCCAGAAGAAGAGCATTAGCTGACATCATCCCACACGTTCCAGGAGCGAGCCCCCTTAGTCGCCCTGTTGGGGTGCAGGTGAAAGCACGGGATGGAGCTGACACCGAACAACTTCCTTCAATCCCCCTTTGGCCACCTGGACGCCAACCCGCACAGCCCACAGGAGAACCGGCCCTTTCTGAAGCAAACCGATGCTGATGTCTAAGGGCCGCCCTGGCATCCAATCCAAAATGCACCCTGGGGGTCCCAGTGAAGACGGTCCCGCTCCTCCAGACCCTCCTGCCGGCCACTTTCTGCATCAGGGAAGGGCAATCCATGTTTCAGCCCCCCCTGTGTCCTTCAGAACAGTCTGCACACATTCGGGCAGCACACAGATACGCCCTGGTTTCCTCCGGTCTCATGCAGATGGTGCCCCACTCCGGACCCGGCTCTGCCTCCTGCCCTTGTCACTTAGCTGGGGCTGCTGGAGACGGTGTCCTGCCCACCCGGTACTGCGGCGCTTAGGACCCCTACTGGCCGCCCGTCCCGGCCATGCCCTCATCCTCAGACCGTCACTGACACCCCACGCCTGAGGCTTCCCGTCTGCGGGCTTGGCTGCAGTGCACGAGGCACACTCTCCTTCGAAAGGCGGCGCCGGGTGCCCTCCAGCAGCTGCTCCTGGGGGCAGCCCTCCACGGCTTCTCCCTCGGCCTCTGACTGTCCGGGATCACTTTTTTCCAGACCAGTCTCTCGGTTCCCGTGGATTTTCACCCAGGACTATCAGGCGTGTTCTGTGTCGGCAGCACGTTCTCTGGTAGAGAGGCAGCAGGCTCGGTGCCCAGCCTGTAAGCGCCAGAATCAGGCCACGTGGCCGTGGGTGCAGCTCGGATCCATTCATTAGCTGTGTGACCTTAGGACATGTGGGTCCCTCTCTGTGCCTGTTTCCTTTCCCATAAAAGGGAGTAAATACCGATACTGCTTGTTCTGGCTGTAAGGAGGATTAATGATGCTAAAGCTGACCATGTGCCCAGAAAGGCCCAGCACAGGGGAACCGCTCCCCGTGTGCTCGTCGGGTGAGGCGGAGACTCAGGAGCGGAGCAGCTGCCACGCCGGGGAGCGGAGCCCTGAGGGGCTGGGCCAGACCAGTGCCTGAAGCCACCTGGGCTTTCTCCTCCCAACCAGTTTCTGGGTGTTTGAACCAATTTGCCACTTGCCACAAAACTGTCCTAATGTCTGTTCAGCCTAAGGACGGATCCAGACCTGGCGAGGGTCACAGTGACAGCCCAGTGCCCCGGGGGGCAGGCGCCGGCTCTGTGGCGCTCACATCACCTCCCCCTTCCTCGCCGGGGGCCCCTGAGGCCCCAACCCCAAACGCATGTGGGGTCCCCCGGACAAGCCAGGGTGAGTGTCTGCTCTCAGAGAGATGTTGGGTCCATGAGATTCAGAAGAAAACCCAATTAGTTCAACCAAAGATTCCTAAACTGGGCTTAAACAGCCTTGGGGAGAGTGGTGTCAAAGGGCTTCCCCTTGCTCTTGGGGCCTGGGGGGCACCAACAAGGAGGCCCAGAGTCAGGCACCTGGCCTGGGAGGCAAGGGTCAGGGCGCCTTCCTTGGGGGCCCGCCTTTGGGTCCCCATGCCGGGTCCTCTTAATCCTTCCCTTGCAGCCAGTGGGCCTCTGACCCTCAGCCTCCGGATCTGAGAGGTCAGGGGCGACAAGGAAGCCCACCCCCCGGGGCTGTGGGAGCCCCCGTGGGATGCAGACACCTTCCCGTTTCCAGTAGCACCTGCGTGCAGGCGGCGAGGCGGCCAAGGCCCAGAGGCACAGCGGTGGGTGGGGGCTGCCAAGCCCCTCCTGCTGGCTCCGGGGGCTTCACGACAGGACAGACGCCTTGGTCACAAGGCCCTCAACACCTACAGAGAACCAGGGTGTGTCACGAGGTGCTGGAAAGCCCTCGTCTTCCGCTCACACTTATTTATGAATACCCTGAAAACTCCAATGGCTGAAAACCACTAGTTAAAACAAAACAAAATTCCTTTGTGTCACTTGGACCTCTCTACTGTAGTGGATTTGAGATTCCCTGACGATATTCCGTCCATAAGCCGAAGAAAGGCGAGGCAAACTTGAAAGCTGACTTAGTGGGCACTGGGAGGTGTGTAGCTCACCAGGCAGCGTCCACTCTTAAGACAGGTGACAAAGAGCGTGCCCTGAAATACACATTCTTTCATGGAGCAAAATGGAATCTTGTGGAACATAACGTTTTCATGGCTGAGGTGTTTCAGTCAAGCTTTGTGCTTTGACCACACGCCTCTGAAAGCCCAGGCATGATCTGCCTTCTTTTCGAATCATCTGAAATGTCTTTCCCTTAAGAGAGGCAGAAAAAAAGAGGGGAAATCAGAAAACATCCTGAGGAGGAGAACGTAAGGAGGGAAAGAGAAGGATGGACACTGGGAGGGAAGAAGCTGCCCGAGCAGGCAGGAGTGGGCGATGCTCAGGGCAGGGCAGGTCTGCTCGGAGCAAAGGTCCGGGGGCGGCGGGGGCCGAGCCGTCCTGGGGTGCGGGCACACCGGGCGCCCCTCTCACGCTCTCTGAGCGCGGAGGGCAGCTGCTCGGAGTCGCCCAACCTTCATGATCGGAGTGAGGGCAGGGGCGCCACAGCGCGGACTCGTCCAGGGTGGGCCTGGGCCAAGAGGACCACAGCAGCCCCCCTCGCACGACGGTTCGCACGCAGGCCCTCTCTCCCGCTGACGGAGCCCTTCCGCTTGTCCCCTGCATCATCCCACAGATGGCCTGGTTCACACCAGAGTCTGGCCATCGGCGGGCCAGCCCCCGAGGACGTGGAGAGCCCAGGAGGGCGACTTGGGGTCACAGGACGTTCTGGCCTGTAGTGCTGCCCCCCACCGGGCCAGCTGGGCCACCCGTGGTCCTGATCCCCCAGCTACCGCACGGTGAGCACAGGGGTCTGGTGGCCGTCCCCTGCAGGCGGTCCAGCCCTTTGTCTCTCACCCTCACTATGCAGGACATCCCACGGCTGGCCTGCCTCCCTCACCCCCCAGTGCGGTGCAGGGGACTCACCACCCAGGGGCCAGGTTCAGCTCTCAGAGGTTCCCAGCGCAGCCTGCTGCAACCCGTGACCCAGGGGGGCACCTCTAGGCCGTCCCCATGCAGACTGGTGTACAGAGGTGACCTTGATGTGCGTGAGTATTTAATCTATAATCCTGCCCTGAAGTAAACAAATGGACTGTTTTTGCTTCCTTAGACACTGAAGGACCCAAATCAGGCGCTAAGCTTAATATTGTGTAATCAGCCATGTATGCCCTATCGCCCACTGAATGCAGCAACAGAATCCTTACTTGTTTCTTTTTTAAACAAAATGCATTTATCCCTAGGGCCTTTGACCTCTGGGTGGGTGACCTTTCCAGGACACTGCCTTGCCACTGTGGCTGAGCAGTGTGTGGATAAATCCTCCAATTCCTCAGTTTTGTCAGACTCCACAGTTAGCCACCAAATTTCACTCCCTGTTCTGGGTAAACTGCGTCCCTTAAAAAGATAAGCCCAACTTGTGTGCAGTGAGAAAGCAACATGGTCAAATAATGAACAGGAGAGCTTAGCTCAATGCCTGGCACAGGAGAAGGTTCAGGAAATGTGAGGACGGTCGCTACCGCTACTTTCATTGTAAAATAAAAGAAAAAAAAGATAAGCCCATAACCCAAACCCATGGTGTCTGGGGATGTTGACCTCACGTGGAAATGGGGCCATTGCAGATGTAACCAGTTAAGAGGAGGTCATACTGGAGTAGGCCCTCATTCAATGAGGGGTTCCCTGGTAAGAGGAGGAACTTAGAGACACAGATGTACAGGGGAGGCCGTGTGAGGACAGAGGCCGCCTGGCGGGCTGGGTGCGCAAGCATGACACTGCAAAGCGAGAACCAGCAAGCCAGAAAGCCGACCAGGGTCAGATCAGCTAAACAGAGATGGGGTGAGCCAGTCACGCCGTAGCATGTGAACGATGCAGGACACATGACAGGGTACTTTTTGCAGGATACCCTAGAGGGAAAACCACACAGGGATTCGCTGCTGTTCTGACCCCAGGGGGCTTAGCAAGGTAAGTGGTGGCCATCACCGTGCCTCCTTATCACGGTGAGCTCCTTCGGAATCTTCCATGTCACTGACAGGACCTTAACAGGCCCCCAGCAGAAATTTCATTATGACTTCACCCAGGCACACCATTCCTCATCCACATTTTAGACTCTTGGCCTTCCAGAACACAGGCTCAGAGGCCTCACAGTTTGTCTGCCAGGCCCAGCCAGCCCTATAACCCTCTTCTAAGGGTCGTGTGTGGGTCCGATTCCCGCCGGCTGTTTCTCAGGGCACCACAGGTCCTGGAGGCTTAGGTCATTTTGGAGGGGATGTTACTAAAAGACGAATATTTGTGTATGTTCTTCACTTCCTGCCATGTTCACTGGAGTGGGTAGATTAATCCACCCGGAAGTTTGCTGAAAATACTTTGGGGGCCGGGGATCAGCGACATAGTTGAATGTTGTATTAAATCGTTATTTGCACAATAGCTGAGAATACTGCCTGGGCGGAACCCAGCCACCCTGCTTGATCCAGGGGCACTTGGGGAAAACGATTTAAGCTCTCTATGCTTCTGTTCGCAGAACCATCACATGAGCATTGTGACACCTCTCACATGGCTGTGGGGGGGGAGCATTCAATAAATGCAGCCTACTTTTTGCAGAAATACACAAAACTACTGAAAACACAGATCACTAGCTTATCAGGTTTTCCCTGCTATCAGACTAAGCCCTTGTTTTTTCTCAGAACCATGGAACCAACTCTTAGGGGCTCTTTGGTTGAAGGTCTCCTGGTGCAGAAAGGTCAGGGCTTTGTGGGCCAGACCGTTGTTTGGCCCCCATACTTGTATTCAAGGTGGGGTCTTAAGCAAGGTGACCTCTTTCTGCCACTGCCCCCAAATAGGACAATGATCCCCATCTCTCAGCATCACTGAGAAGACAGGAAATGTGTAAATTTATGGAGGAAAAATTACACAGTGATTCATTCACATTTTTATAATACCTATGATGTTTGGCAAGGTAAGTGCAGAAGATCAGTTCATAAAGAGCAATTTTAGCATCATCTATTTCTATAAAGAGGACCACAGCTGCCGGGTGCTAAGAAAAGTGAGGAATCCGAGACCCCGCCTCCGTGCAAGCTAACAAGCTGGTCTGCCACCATTTCAAGGATGCGGACAGGAAACACAAGGCTCCTGGTCCCCGAAGAAGGATGCTTTGTCACACACAGCGGACCCCAAACCTCAGGGGCTGCCCCCGGGATGGAGAGGGCTCTGCCTCCCAGATGCCCTGGCTCGGCACCTTCCCAGGAAGTCGGCTCCGGGTTCCCAGGGATGCGCACTGAAACAGGTCAGCTGGAGACGGGGACCTCATGGGAGGAGCACCACAGAGCAGAGGCTGCCACCCTCCCCCGTGTGAGCCATGCCGAGAGACCATCCATGCTTGCCGGCTGCAAGGCTCCAGAGTCTGCAAAAGGCACACGCAGTTCCAGTGTGCTCGCGGTCAGAGGGCCAGAGGCTGTCCCCAAGAACATCGTCACACTGTGGCCGTGCTGGATCCTGGCAGGGTGGCAGTTCTCAGGAAGGCAGCACCGCCGGGAGAGGTGGTCCGGGCCTGTGAGCAGTATGGCTGTGGCCACGGCTTAGGCTGCGCCGAGCACTTGGGGCTCGCAGCACTGCAGCTGCTAACAAGCAATTCCTCACTTCCGGGGCACACTGGGTTTGTAAAGAGAATTGTGCAATCTTGCTAAGGGAACTCACTTTCTCATTTTTTTAAGAAACAAAAAATTCCTTTCGTGCAGAATAAAATCAGGCCTCATATGGAGGGCATGCTTAGTTAAATTCCTATAGCCCTGCTCTCCAGTTAATCTCAAAGACTGCAACTGCCACACAAATAGGGGAGGAGAAGCAGCTGCAGACGCCTGGCCCGGCCAGGCCAGCCCTGGCTGGATGGCGGCTCGCGGGCCGTGTGCAGAGCCAGGACGCACCTCCTGTGTGTTCTGGGTACCCCGGTCCTCCTGCTCATCCCTGTTATGAAATCTGGTGATAAACTTTGTTTGAAACCATGGAAGTACTAGAGTATTAGCACAGGAACAAATCCTGTATGTTGTGTGTGTGTGTGTGTGTGTGTGTGTTTGGGTCTGTGAGATTAATATAAATGGTTCTCATAACCTTGTACTTATTATTTCCTTCTTAAGAAGAAAAGGATCGTTCTTATTCTTGCCCTAGGCTGAGTTAGGATAAGTAACAAAAGATACTAGCAAAATACCGGAAGCTTTTAGGATCAAAGAATATGAAGAAAAATTGAAAGCCAGAATCATAAACTGACTCATCTCAAAGGCATGTCACATTTAACACAGGATCAGAACAGGATGGGGAGCCAAGCCGAAAAAGACAAGTATCAGATGATTTCACTCATCTGTGGAGTATAAGAACAAAGAAAAAGTACTGAAGGAACAAAACAGCAGCAGACTCACAGAACCCAAGAACGGACTAATAGTTACCAAAGGGAAAGGGACTGGGGAAAATGGGTGGGAAGGGAGGGATAAGAGGGAAAAAGGGGCATTACGATTGGCAGATGTAATGTTGGGGGGGCACGGGGAGGGCTGTACAACTCAGAGAAGACAAGTAGTGATTCTATAGCATCTCACTATGCTGATGGACAGTGACTGTAATGGGGTTGGTGGGGGGGACCTGATGAAGGGGTAGTTTAATAACCATAATATTGCACATGTAACTGTAGATTAATGATAATAAAATAAATTATATTAAAAAAATGTGCCATTTTCCTACCACAGAATGTTGTTCATTAATATAAAGGGAGGAAGTGCTGAGACCTGCTGCAATGGGACGACCCTTGCCCATGTCAGATGCAGCCGGTCACCAACACCCTGTGTCAGGGGCAGCTGGTCACCAAACACCCCATGTCAGGGGCAGCCGATCACCAAACACCCCGTGTCAGGGGCAACCAGTCACCAAACACCCTGTGTCAGGGGCAAGAGCTGGTCACCAAATACCCAGTGTCAGGGGCAGCCGGTCACCAAACACCCCATGTCAGGGGCAGCCAATCACCAAACACCCTGTGTCAGGGGCAACCAGTCACCAAACACCCCGTGTCAGGGGCAGCTGGTCACCAAACACCCTGGGTCAGGGGCAATCACCAAAACCAAGCGGTGTGATTGCACACCACACAAAGTCACAAAAGGCAAGTCTACAGGGACTGGAAGCAACCAGCACCAAGGCCCAGATGGCATCTGTAATGTAGGGGATTAAAATTTTGGAAGACTGACTGTTCTCTCTAATTACAAGGCTGGTGAATTCTGCATCTGGCTAGAGGATGAACTTAAATGGACTTATGAATACAGGCACTGAAAATGCTTTCTCCTTAATACTGTGGATCCCAGAAGAAAAGTACAATGATGTCAGAAATTTCAGCGGGGGGAAGTCTGAAAGCCAGGACTCCTTTCCGAGCCCTGTTTTAATGGTACCACAAGAAAACATGGGAAGCATTTTTGATAACACAAGTTTACGGAAATCCAGGGGTTTTTATCCTAAGAAAAGCTAAGGGAAATGAAAATATGTCCACCCAAAAACTTGCCCATGAGTTTTTGTGTCCAGCAGGATTATTTATAAGAGCCCAAAGGTAGGAACAATCCAAATGCTCACTAGGTGGTGAATGGACACACGAAACGCGGTCCACCCATAAAGGGAATATTGTTTGCCACAAAAGAGAGTGAAGCGCTGACACATGCCACAACCTGGGTGAGCACCAGAAACATCAGCTGTGGGCAAGAAGGGGCCGCACATCGTGTGAGAGCCTGTGTACAATGCCCGCAGGAGGGAGACCTGGGGACGAGGCACACTAGCGATTCCTTAGGGCCGGGGGCATGGAGGCCGGGCTGAGAACTCTGGTTTCTTTCTGACGTGATGAAAATGTTCTAAAATTGACTGGTGATGGCTCCTATATCTATAAATAAGCTAAAAACCACTGACTTGTATACCTCCAATGGGTGAATTGTATAGTATATCTCAATAAAGGTGTTTTTTTTTAAACTTATATGCTCAGTTTGCAGCATTTAAATGCATGAAAATGAAATGTCACAGTATTACTGAAAGGGAGTCTGGAACTTCGGGTTGGAGGTGGCTGATGGAGCCGTCATCGTAGATCAGGAAACGGCCCACCTGAGCATTAGTTTTAAAGCCAGTATTCACCCCGATTGTTCTGTAGTGTGATTAAGATCACAGAGCTCTTCACGTAATGAATGCAAAGAAATGAGCTCAGGGTTTTATTTAAGCACTGACTTTTAGAAGTCAAAGAAAGGTGTGTTAACTGGTGTCCTAGTAAAACTGCTTATCAAGGCCTTTTATTTAGCTGGACATACTAGCTTCTATTTTAGGAACACAAACATCTTGCCCTTTATTCCTGGAAGCCTCTGCTCTATCTGCTTATTAAGTAAAGTAAGAGGGATGGTCACATAAAGCAGGATGAGGGGCGAGGGTGGGGGAGGCAGAGAGAGACAGAAACAGAGGCGGAGGGCAGAGACACGTTGATTCTGCTCAGTGCAGCTCTTTCACCTAAAAAGTCTGAGAGTGGAGCAAACTGCAAGTCGGCTAAGAGCGCACTGCCAGGTAGCTCACGTACCAGTGCCCAGTAGTTCAGAAGTGTGTTCCTCATTACTGAAGGCAGAATAAAGCAGTGGAAAATTCTATCTTCTTAATTTGAGAGTGAATACATTCTGTCAGTTTTAAGTCATAAAAACCTATCCTACTTAATTTCCCTAAACGTACGGCCCTGTGCCTGTACATGGTTATTAATTGCTTATTTGAGGCAAAGGCAATCAGGCCTAATATTTGGAAAAAGATGAATTTTTGCTCGAGAGACAAACATGTTGCTATACCAGAGCATAGACCTGAATATATCCCTCAGCTTTGCCGATCCCCCTGACCTCTCCATGAGCTCCTTCCGTGTAAGGCGGACACACCGATGCTACCCACCATGCACGGCGGCGCGAACAGGCGCTGAGCCCACAGACACGGGCTCGGTCTGCTCCGGCCCCCACCTGGCAGAGCTGAGGCAATGACATCCATCATCGTTTTACTATTACTCATCTTCTGTTTCCCATACTTCAGAAAAGGTGGAGGTAAAGATCTTCTTAAGGAAAAAACAGGTTTTGAAGTGCATATCAATGCAGTAAGACCAAGAAGTAAGGGGGAAAAAGAAGTTTCAGGGAGAAGTCCACTTGTCCCTGCACTCTGGTTCCCTGGCTGACGGAGTGAACAGTCCTGCAGAGGGCTTGTCACCTCCTGCCCCCTGGACGGTTTTCTTCAAGCTGAGTCCTGCGCTCCTGTGATCAGAGGGGTGAACAGCCGGAACTGCAAACTTCATCTTACCCTCAGCACCGGGGACATGAATCAGGCACAAATGACCCATTTGGCACCAAATGAGTCACCTGAACTTTATTAAGAAACTAAAGGCATTTTGAGACTCTCATAGTTATGACTGCTGATAGATGACGATCCTCAAGATCAGTAAGAAAAATTCCTCACTTCATCAAGAGTCTGATCATGATGGTCTCTGCAAATGCATATTCAGGAGAAATTTTGGTTTTCAGGCCAGACCTTCTGTTTCATAACTGACAATAAACCAAGTCAGAGCACAGTTAAGAGACTTATACAAGCGAGAAAAACACTTTAAAAAACCTCTTTATGGAGGAGACATCTCATGCTCATCGGTCACGTGGCAACTTGGTCACCCGGGAAAGATGCACATCATATGGGTTTCTCTGTTACTCACGAAACAATACTTTAAGCACAAGAGGAATCGTGACTTCAAAAAAACTCACTCAGCTCCTAGTCTTTACAGCATGATCACATGATCAAGAAAAAAACACAACCAGAGACTGATTCTCTGCAATCAGGGTTGGTGGCCTGAGACGCCCTGTTCCTGAACAGAGTGACTGAACGTTTGTATCCCAACAACCAAAGGACGAGAGTCAGTGCACTAATAATGTCTCATCAAAAGGAAGTATTATATTATATGCACCTGGAATATTCTATAAATACCATGTCCTGTTTAACTCCCAAATGCATTGCAATAAACCACTTAAAAAAACTAAAATGGTGACAAAGTAGAAAAGATCAGCAAAAAAGGATTTCACATTAATTCATTTCATTTCATTTGAAAAGTGTCATCAGTCATCAGTTAAACAAAAATAGAAATCTAAGCCATGTGACTTTGGGCGCAAAGCATACCCAGAACCCTGCATCGCAAATGGAAGCAGGAACGTGTCACGTGTCACCCCCAAGGCCTGACCCACACATCGGACCCTCGTGCTCCGGGTCCCTCGTGAGATGAGACGGCAGGACGGTGCATGTGGGATGACACATTCCGAGGCAGCCCAGGAACTCACTGGGCGCGCATGAGGCTCTGGTTTATGGAAACTTTGCTTTTCAAAGAAAACTACACATTTGTATTTGCTCCTCCCTATCTTCTTCCTTCTTTCCTTGCCCGCGCTGAGGCCACCGCACCCCACAGCCATCCTCAGTGTGGAGCCAGCCTCCAATGCCCCACTGGCCTCAGAGAGAAGGCCCGGGTCCCCACAATAGCCTGTCAGACCCCAGGGAGCCAGGCCTTCCCACTCCTGCAGCCCTCCACACTGGCCTCCCGGCTGCCTTCGGGAGCAGGAGGAGTGGCTGGCTCAGGTTTTTGCACTTGCAGTGTCCTTGACCTGGAACGCCCTGACCCCAGGGGGCACGTGGTCCTGTCTCCGCTTTCCTGGCCCCACCCTTGGTCAGCCCATCACTGTGGTTTCCCTGGCAGCAGCCCCACCCCGACCTCCTGGACCCCAGCCACATCTGAAGCATGTTGCTTGCATGCCAATTTGATGGTCTGTCTCCACAACCACACGCAGGTGGGCTGGGGACGGGCCTTTGCATGGCCGCCCACCCTGGCCCTGGTGTGCACGTGTGACTGAGTGAGGACCCGAGTCCGTGTCAGCACCCACTGCCTCCCACGTGTGCCTGTGCGGGGCCAGGGAGCACTGGCCAGGGGAGGCCCTGCCCCTCCGTTCTGCACGAGAGCAGGCTCCCAGCTCCCGGCTCTAAAGAGCAGCGCAGGATGTGAGGTGCCACGGTATTTAGTTGGCTCCGCTGGATTTTTATTTTTCCTTAATCAAAAGAGGGCAATTTCTTTAAATGTATTTGAAGAAGTATTCTCTCTCCCAACAGCTACTTCCAGCAGAACCAAGCAGGCCCAGCAGGGTCCGATATCCACTTCTGGGATCAACTGACTGCCAAGCGGAGAGACACAATAAGCCCAGCCCTTCGGGGGACGCAAGAGGGCAGGGGGACAGCGAAGCCTGGAGAGGCGCGAGGGAGCGAGGGCCCTGGGGAGGGACGGGCAGCGGTGGGAGGTGGCAGGGGCCGCGTGGGCTCCTCACACACATTCTGAACAACATGCAAGCCAACCATTCCCTCTTACATCTCAGGATGTTGGTATTTTGGTAAGTGCCTTAATGCCCCATGAGATGTCAGAGTGTGAACCCACATGCGTCTGTGAGTAATCTGTGTTGCAGTGATCCCAAATCACCATGTGTAATTAATGTAATTACCAACTTGCCTTCTTTATTTACTTGCAACTTATGTTTGGTTATATATGACTTTTGTTGAAGCATCATTTAGGATGCATTAAATAACAGAGTCTGTTTTGAAAGTACCAAGAGCCATAGAAACATAATGAATTTTATCCAGGCTTTTAAATATATGATGACTAAATTAATGTAGGCACCAAATCCCAATTGGGAGAATAATGTGTTTAGAATCATTAAGGGCAGAACTGGAGCTGAGATGAGAAGGTGCTCGTGGGCTGCTGCTGGTCAGCACCTGCATGCTTGAGTGTGGCAGGCAAGAAATACCATGCACATGCATGCTCACAGACACACATGTTCATACATATGCACGCTCACACACACACATACACAAACATGTACACTCACACACACACAGACACAGAAAGATCATTCTTCACAAGTATATTCCAGCATATAAATCTCATGCTTCCAATAAATACCATTTTGAAAATTGGATTTTTTAGATTTCACTGCATTTAAAACATTGTAAGAGGGTTTTTTTAAAGATTAAAATGTTCTTTCTTAAGAGTACAACAAGCACAGGGTTTTCACACGAAAGGACATGCTTTTTACACTGTCAGAGTCTGAAATAAACTTGTCTTCAAAGATAAAATTACAGGGTGGCGTTTCTGGAACCACTGGTGAGGCTGAGGAACGGCGGCCGGTGACCCTGGACAGACGCACCGAGTAGCAGCAACTACAGACTCTTCGGCGAGGAAAACAATCCACCAGCCAAACCTCTTCCCGCCCCACCCCAGGCACATGGCAGGAAGGCACTCATGTCCTTCCCACTCCCACGGGCCCAACTCAGCGGCCCTTCGGAAAGGCAGCGTGTGCAGCTTGAGGCCAAGAGCTCTGAGTGAGAACCTGCGCGGCTCCTGGCCAAACGCAGATCGGCAGCTGAGCTTGAAGACTGTTCCACCTCAGTGTGTCCATCAGGAGCTCAAACACTTCCTCACCTTAAAAAACCCACTTAGTGCAGTAAGCAGCAGGCCCGGCTCTCTCCTTCCCTCCGTCCCTCCTGTCAGAGGCATAACGTAATTCAGCATCACAGACGCAGGGACAGAGTAATTATCCCAGGGGCATCACACAGTGGAGTAAGGAAGGAGGAGGAAGGCTTTGTGAGTCCAGCAGAGCAAGATGATGAACAGGCCCGTCTCACAGGTCGGCCGCCTCCAGGCCCGGGGGCACACGGGGGGCCGGGGAAGGCCCGTCTCACAGGTCGGCCGCCTCCAGGCCCGGGGGCACACGGGGGGCCAGGGAGGAGGTATGTTTGCGGCTTGTGGGGTAAGAAAGACACAGAACCCCTGGAGGCATGTTCTTTTGTTTCTCTACTGTTACACAGAGAATGATTATACTGTCACATCATTTATACTTAACACCCAGTGTTAAATGTATCACTTATATTTATTGGCTTTTGTGGTCCAAAGTCAGGTGCTTGCGAATTGGGTGGCGGTTTCTGATAAAAATTAGCTTTGCCAACTAAATCCCAAACGTAATGAACCCTATGACAGTGAAAGAGCACAGAATAGGGACCTCTCACAGCTGGGGCCCTGGGCCGGCAAGCCCTAGACTCCTAAGCCACAGCCATGGAGGTCCTGAGCCCGGAGGCTGTGGGCCCCTCTCAACCTCAGCCCAAGCCCCAAGCTCCTGAGGCCTCCCTGGGGGCTCCCTGAATGTCAGTGAGCAGGAGTGACCCAGCAAAGCGCTCCACATTGGGGTCACGAGCGGCGAGCACTAAGATGGGGAGTGGGCCAGGCAGGCCAGGGTGGACAGAGGTGGGTCAGGCTCATGGAGGTGGGCCCACAGGAGGCAGCTGGCCGAGTCCATAAATCATGTGCTGGCGTGTTGACTGTGTTGGCTCTGGGTCACGTGGGGCACCATTTCATGACTGCCTGCCACTATTTTTATTAAGGGTTGTTAAGCAGTGGCTTTGTTAGCTAATTACACCCTTAGGCCTTTAGCAATTACATCCGTGGTTGTGAGACTTGCTGCCCCTGACTTACCAAGGTGTGAGTGTTCCCAGTTTATGAGAAGAAACACAGTACCCACTTGCATTCCTTACATTCCATGCAAAACTGTGAGGAGACTCCCTGGGCCTCTTCCAAAGCAGAGGCCTGACTGACCGACCCAGGCAAGACTCTGCTCTAACACGCCGAGCATGACTGCATCTCGCCAACACCGGCCGGCGGACCACGGCGGTTTCTGGCGGGCAAAGCAGCCCGCCCGGCACGCTCCACCCTCAGGGATGGCTCTGGCTTACAGACACAGCTTTACAGAATCAAACTAGAGCGGGATGTTCCGCATTACATTCTTTTGGTTCATTCCCAAGTGAGATACAGATCCATTTTGAGTTTTCCCAAACTCTCATCAGGTTATTGACTATTCAGAGATTTTGGAAAGCTTCTTTAAAAGGTCATGTGTCCAGATTATTTTATTTCTCTTTTGAAGCACACAAAGTTCCTCCAGAAGCATTGAACAATCAGAAGGGTGGTCTCTGAGTGTGCCCTGAGCCCAGAGGCCATCCATGTAAATGTGCTCTGAATGCACGGTTCCGACTTCTGTAGGAGACAGCACACTTTAGAGAAAGCACTGACCAAGCAGTGGCTGTAGGACCCTTCAAGGCTGAGGGGAGCGGGCATGAGCTCACATTTTCGCATGTGCACTTTCCAGCACACCAGTGCCATTCTTTGAACATCTGGTATTTAAATGTGTTTCCCAGAGGACTTTATCTTCTAAACTACATATTAATTTTTCCAAGAAATTGTGTGACTTTGAGAATGACTGGACAAAAAAGGAGCTGATCTGTATCTGGGAGGGTTCTGGGTGCCCTAAGAATGAGGGCGACATATAGCAAGCACCCAGTAGGGGCACACTGCTACAGGAAACATGTGGCTGTTTAAATCTAAATTTTACAATGCATAACATCAAAATTTTGGTTCTTCAGTTGTACTACCCCCAATTCACATGCCTCTTAGCCACATGTGTCCTATGCCTACCCTCCTGGAGGGCACAGATAAGCAGAACATTTCCATTATTACAGAAAAAGCTTCTGGTCAGCGCTGCAGCAGGGTAACCACATGGCAAGTCATCATTGTATGGCAGCTGTGGTCTCCCTGCACTGCCATCCTAATGCACCATCTACCCATGAAAGGTAGTCCAGTGTCCCGCAACTGAGGCCAAGAGGAACTCTTTAGGGTGTGTATGTTCAAGTGTGTGAGACAGACAAATAAAGACAATGGACTCTGAAGCTGCTGAACACACAGGGCGTTGAGGTCAGCCTGCCCTTTGCCTGAGATGCTCACGAACCATGGTCTGGCTGCTGCCCTGTGTCTAAGTGTGAGCCTCGATGGGCACAAGTCTGTGGGGAAATGCCTTCTACTTTTCTCTTTCAGCCCTCTCAATGTTCGAACACACATTGTGTGATTAACTTAAGAATTATTTGAGTTCTCAAAAAAATTTTCTTATGTGACTTGCCTGGTAAGATAGAAATTTTATGTTTATGGGTTTAACAACAGCCAACGCCCTGCGGTCACATCACAAAGGTGAGATTTCCGGGTGAACTGGGTCCTCACAGGCACCTCAGCCCTATGGCTCAATGCTCCAGGCAGGGACTGGGGGACCGGGAGGAAGTGACTTAGTAATTCTGCTCCCCACTCTGTGAAACAGCAATGGCGACAGTGGTTGGCTTTACAAAGAACTGTGGGAGGAAGCGTGACACACAGAAAACCACGATGCTCGGTCTGGAGCTCAGCGGACAGCACCCCGCCCTGGGCTTGCTGGGTGGCGTCCTCAGGTGAACCCCACTGGCAGTCACCAGGCTGGATCTGGCAGCAGGGAGGGAACACAGGACACTAGGCAATAAGCTGAGGTCAGCAGTCCCTCAACAGAGCCCTGGTGGGGGCTGGGGACACAGGTCAGGCCCTCAGTGAGCTAAACTTCCATGCAGAGTGGCGGCTGCACAGAGAAACAGTGGGCGATGGTTTTGCACCGAACACGTCTCATTCCTGAGGACCGCCGAGCAAGCACAGAGCCCACTGACCATGGGGAGTAAGCTGACAGCATCCTCGTGTGGGCTGAGATGTTCAGGACCCAGTTCCCAAGAGGAATGGCCTTCAGGAATGAACCCACAGGTGGAAAAGTCAGCCCATCCCACAGCTGGGAGGCCAGCAGCTTTAATGGATATGTGCTTTCCCATCAAGGTGAAAGATCATCACCTGCTAACTGGTCAACACCTCTGTGTACATTTGCAAACCACATGTCCCATATCTCAGATTGTCATTCTAATACTATCTGGAGAGTCTCAGAAGAAAGCAGGGTTTAAACAATGATTAAATATGCAAACGGCTTCTCCAGGGGCATGAGGATCCCTGAGGAGGTGGTGAGCAGGTGCCTATGGTCCCCGTGAGGCATGCACTTGGCTTTGAAGAGCTAACCAGCTTAATTTGAGAAACCAGACTAAGTTACTCCCCACTGTAAAATTTAGTGAATTTTAGATGTGAATCTAAATTTTGCAAGCTCTTGGAGATCTTTTCCATAAAGTGGATTAAGTAGGAAAACTCAGAAACATGACTAGACTAGAACCTTCATGAGCCATACACACACGCAGGGAAAGCACAGAGGTGGCCTTTTCCTGGCCACCCACACCTGGAAAGTAGGTTTTCAACATTATTATTACTTGTCAGTTTTCACACCTTCATAGCTCATCACTGGATTTCCTGGGAAAAGGTAAACTACTCGTTGTCTTTATTTTTCACATTTCCTAGTTAAGTTATAATGTACTAGCAAAGCTCACTAGTTTCATAGGAGAAAAAGAAATCATGAGATTCTAAGGTGCCTTTCTTCATTCCAATGTCAACAGAGTAGGTTTTCAAAAAAACCAAAGCAAATGAATTCAGGTGTTAGGAAACAGGTTAAGGCACTGGGAATCCCACTCCGTCATGACAGGTAGGGAATTGGGAGGCAGTTCCCCAGCAACCAGGCCTGGTCCAGAACCTTCCATTGACCCCCTCTGTGCTATACCAGTGAGCCGCACATGGGCTGACTCAGTGGGAGCAGCTGCTAGCAATTCCTGCCTGGATCACTGCCTCCCTCTGAGGCTCTCCTGATTTTCCTACCTCTCTGCAATAGTCTCCATGGAGGAGTCTTCCTCCGCAAAGCAAAAACTCGCCCTGAAGCCCTTTTCTGCAGGACACCGCTGCTCTGAAATAATGGCATTTAGGGCATCCTCAGGTTCAAGAGGGAAGGAGCCTAGAGCTGCCCACCAGGTGAGACAGACTCACGGCCCAGGCCATCCTGGGGAGCCAGATGTCATCTCTGGGTACGGAGCTGAAATATGGCAACTTGCATCAGTGAAGGGCAACTCCGCTTGCATACTGTTAACAATGGAAGCGCCAGTGGAGCTGCAGCCACTCCCACAGCAGGGCATTCATCAGAAAGACCCCGGTTCCCAGCCATCACCCTGAGAAGTATGATTCAACTGACAGGCGGGGTGGCCACTGTGCACACGGGGGGCTTGTCGGGTGATCTGGGCTAGGGAGACCCAGTCACTGCAACACCCAGAACCTGCAGCCCTCAGCGAGGCTACAGGATTTAAAAGGTGCGGGGATTGGCAGAAAGGGCTAAGACACTGGGTGCCCAAAGTCAAATCTTTTTACAGCACCTAAATGTTTTGCCCGCTGCCCTAATCCTAAACTCATGGTCTTTCTTCCTGCTTCCTGTGGGGCCTCTTCTCCCAGCCCAAGACTGCGCTCTGTGGGGTTGACCAGTTGGCCCAGGCAGGCCAGTGTGCCGAGCAGTGTGACCTGCCCTCCTGTGGACCCCCCATTAACAGGTCCACAGTCAGCACCCCGGAACAGACAAAGCTCTCCTTAGAGTCTCTCGTAGGGAAAAAAAGTCCTCCCAAACTGCATTCAGAAACATACAGAATGGTAAACTGGAGGCCTGTAGCTCTGGAATTTTTGTCTGTTTTGGTTGGAGCTTAAATGCCATGCCACATCACAGACCCAGGCACCCAGGCGTCATGTCTTTTCTTTCGTTACAACAAATAAAATGAAAGGAGTACAGGTAACAACTACCTATAGGAACCACTGTTTTCAAATTCCCAAATTTTTATTTGTCTTTAGCTCATCAGAATGTTAAAAATTAGACTTCAGAAAACAAAAGCGCAGGCTTTACTGTTGCCTAACGATTCGGTGCAACTAAACATTAAAAATGTGTTTGGGTGCTTTACAGCGTTGAACAACAGGAAATAAACTGCAAGCCACAGACAGGTTTGCAAAGCAGGAGTTGCAAATTAGTCTTTACAAGACTTAGAATACCACAGAACTAACAAGCCAAAGCAATTTGAGGAGGGCTGTTTTCCGTTTTCATTTCTGGTCGGGGCTGTATCTGTCCAATTTGGACGCTGCCCGGATCCCTGGTCTTTCTGGTGACTGAGCAGCGTCAGCTCACAGATCACTGTGAACTGTGACACCAGGGTCATGGGTAGTGCACGTCAAGTATGAGCTTCAGAAAAGCCATGCCCCATTCAACACTGCTAGAACCATTCACGTGTTTATAAAACGGGCTTTCCTTTCACCGGCGAGGGGAAGACTCCAAGCCAGGAATAACATTATAAAAACGTCAACCTCTCCTAGTTCACCTGAAATCACTAAGATGGGCACTAGATAACACTGGAACCTTAATTGTGATAAAATGTGAGCAAGAACAGGATGCTGTCACTCATTTACTATGCATGGATGATTCAAAAGCAAATTATGGAAAATAACCCACTTGGCTGACACTGAAGTTGAGTCCAAGTACAGATCAGAGAAGGACCGACTCCTGCAGAGACCCATGGTCCAGGGGTCTGGAGGCCGGAATTCAATGCAGCTGAATCCAGTGGGCACTTTAAAAGCACTTCCCTGCGTAAGTGGGGGTGGTGGGGGCGGTGTCATCATGACATTTGAGTGAACTGTCCTTTGCCTTGAGTTATGACACGTAAATGTTGAATTGCACTACCAAAGAAACTGAATAATTTCTCTTTTCCACCTAGGGTTTAGGGTGGATTTCAAAGTTTTGCGCACAATGTCAGGCCTGTTTCCTCATAATCTGTAATGATTCTTGAGCGACAGAGCAGTGGGCGTCTGAGGCCATCAGGACCCTGGTGACCGGTGGCCTTGTGAGCATCATCCATTGGGAATGGCTCAGTAGGAAAACTGCTGAGAACCACTATCTCGAGACACCCCAAGGGCACTTAGGGCAGTACAGGGCAGCACAACCAGAAGAGGCCGATGCCTGTAAAATAAGGTGGAGAAGACCAGCACGATGCTGAAAACACAAAGATTAGTTCTGACTAGCTGGAAGCATCCAGATGGTTCTCATTTGCAGTCTCCCCATTTGCTCATCTGTATTTCCCAAGCTTTCTATACTCAGGTGTAGACAGATGCGAGGCAGACACCGCTGCAAAGCCACAGTACGTCAACCTTGGTCGGGTCCAGGCTGAGGAGCTGGGTTCCCGTCTGCATGCTAAGGACTGCCCTACAAGTTCTAAGGGAAGTGGGTAACAGTCCACTGGTGGAGCAGGACGCCCTGGTGGCCACAGCATGCACCTAGAGGGTTTGCATTTAAGTGCAGAGGCAGAAGACACGCTTTACAGACTGTGAGCAGCTGGCGTCTTACCTTACCGCCTTTCTCTGCACCCAACTCTCGCTTCCCCACGTGGTTCCCCATCCTGGGCTGACGAGCCGCTCAGAAGCTAAAAGAAGAAGAGAAGGCAAACTTAAAACTAGTACTTAGAGTTTTCTACACTGCTTTCAATCAGAACAACAATTCCGTGAGATGCTTTGCCCACTGCTAGAAAACTAATGCCCCCAAAACTCAAGAGATGTGCCACAGCCTTGCCAGCAATGTCCCTGCCTTCCGATCCCACGAGAAAAGCCTGGAAACAGGACAGCTACCCCACCCAAATTCCGTTCATGAACAGACGCGTCAGGCGCTTCCCCATCTGCATGGCTGCCCGCCGCAGCCGACCTCGGGCGGTCTGTGCACAGATGCAGACGCTCACGACCCCAGGTAGACACAGGTGTGATGAAAGACCCCCTGGAAGCAGCAGGGTCGTAAGTTCCCATCACTGCTGAGGAGTCGTGTGTGCAAAGAAACAGAAAGACAAAGTTGCATAAAAAGCCTGTGCTCCTCTTTTTTGTACTTTCTAACGCAAACTTTATCAGCAAATTCATGATTGTTCCCCCCAAAAGGCACAAAACTGAAGAATTCAGCCAAACTATTCCACGCACCTCCGGAAGACCACGACTTGAGAGCACAAACCAGTATTTGTAAAGAGTGCTTTTAACGCTGCAAGCCCACCTTGCAGATAATTTGAGAGTCCACTGTCTGTCTGTCATCTACCCTCCCAATGTATTCAAATTGGGCCACCAAAAAAAAGCCTTTATGGGGGGATCTCACTGGGAAAATGGAGGTTGGGCACATATGGTACTCTTCTTTGTAGGAATGGTACAAAAAGGGAACAAGAGGATTGGCTCTTGTCCTCTTAGGGTCTGAGGTGGAGTCAGACATCAGGAATGGGTGGCCTTGGAGACACTGGCCTGAAGGCGGCGTGTGGAGTAGCTGTGTTTCTGATTTGACCTCTCTGGCTCCATGCAGGATTTTAGCTAAATATTGAGAAATTGCCATATGTATACAATACACAGACTCAATGCATCAAACAGCTGTGTATCTCCCTTCCTGTTTAAGAATAACTGGTCTATTCAAATCTAAGCACAGGCAACCAGTTTTCTTCTTTAGAACTGACAACTTGGACTTGCGGGGTTTTCCCACCCAGGCATGAAGAACCTCCCATTACCATCTCTGAGCTCACCTGGTGGCTCCTCTGACCCCAGCCCAACTTCCTGCCATGTCCAGCTGCTCCTCACCTGGCTGGTACCGGGCAGACCCCAGGTAGCATTCCTCCTTCCAGAAAGCAAGCCCCTGAGGTGTGCACCTGAATCAGTGTGGGAAGTGGAAATATTTGGGGGCTGCTATGGACAAAAGGAGAGCTGTTTCTGGACTCAGGTTCTCGAAGCACAGCTGAAACCGAGTCACAGCTTCCTCCCACCCCTCCTGGAGACACCAAGGCTTCCTCCCAGTCAGCTCATCCCAGGGAACGTCACCACGCTTCAAAGCCACTCCTAGGCTGTGCTTGGAAAAACTGTCATGAAGTATTTTAATCAGTATTACTGGACCCCAAATAAACTGCAGTAAGAAAGGCCAGGTCTGAACGCATACAGAATTAGTTATATTTTACCACCTGCTCAGGTTAACAGAGAATTGATTTTATTATATGTGTCACTTCAAGGAGGCAGGTTTTGGCCTTAAATATACAACTGACATACCAGAAGGTAAAGACAGACAGGAAGTGACAGCTGACATACGATGGCCTTCCCACACAGGGCCCTTCTGCACGGGCCTGGGGCACAGGTGTCTGTGGTGTGCTCGTAGTACGGGGAGGGCCAGGGAGCTGGGCGGCCGGCCGGCGCTGGTTTCTCCCAGCTAACTGCTCCTCTGCCACCACAGCAGGAGCTCGGGGCCCCAGAGGACCGGTCTCCTGCCACAGCCCCGACGGAGCCCGGCTCCCACCCCTGGTCTCCCTAATACGCCGAAGAGAACCATCTGCAGACGAAAGCCCTGGGCGTTCGGAGGGCATCTTCCTTTCATTTCATTTTTGCAATTCATCAAATTGGGAGAGCAAGAGAAAAGCGTGGTAACCATGTGAGATGCCGCATGGAAGTCGGGCGGCTCTCAAGCATCTCTGGGTAATTTAATAAGCTTCCTGTGAAATTAAAAAAAAAAGGATCATGGAGGGCTCCGGCAGGGAGAAGCAAAGGCCTTTGGCTGCGTGGGGTGCTCACATCCTTCTCAGACTGAAATTCAATTCCAGACATTTCTAAACAGCCACGGGGATTATTGGAAATTTCCATAATGTTTACACCATTATCCACTCTTTGTGTTAGCTAGAGGCCACAGTTAAGCATATGGAGTAAAAGTTAGTAGGCCAGATTTACTAGAAGCTGTCCAATCTTAACCGTATGGATGTCATTTTTAATAACATGTTCCTACAGCAGCTGACACAACGTCGGCGGAGACCCTGAAGGAAGCGGCCCAGATAAAACCTGCCGTGGGTGGGCCGCTCCTCAAGAGCGTGGGGCCGAGTGCGTGGGGCGTGAGGGGCAGCACCGCCCAGTGTGTATCTCACCGAGAGCTTTCTGCAGGTACATCTCATCCTGCCCGTAGCTCTGCCGCGTTAAGGGGTAGCCATGCTCCTGTGGGTGGCCTGGGCGAGCCCCTCCACCTCTCTGAGCCTCATGGCCTGTAACCTGGAAGCAATAAAGGCTCGCTCACCGTCTGTGGGGAGAATGCAATACCCCAGAGGGTCAGGGAGCTCTGGGGCTGGCTGGTCTCTTTCTCTGACCCGGTGCATGTTAGACAGTGGGAGTGTTGGGTGGGGGGTGGTGAGCAGCTGAGGAAACACCATCTGGCTACCTGCCACTGCGTGTACACTACAGGGACCCTCACATGGGCCACCACCTATGTGCATGTCCACCTTAAGTGGACAAGGTCAAGGAAGGGCAAAAGGATGCAAACACCAGAGGCCCCTGGGAAGCCCAGAAGGGCCATCCCAGAGCAAGGCCACAAGGACAGTCCCGGCTCCACCCCAGCATGACGCACAGAGGTACCCCAGCTTCTGCTCACTTAGGCTGTGCTGGGGCAGGGGGCCGAGGGAGGGGGAAACAGACTCTACAGCCAGCCATTCCCCATGCCTCCTACAAAGGGGGCGGCCTGCGTCCGCTATGAGTGCTGACAGGAACATCAGCTGCCGTGATGCAAGACACACGTGTGGCCCTGCAGGATTGATGCACAATCAGCCTGGCTGGTTGTTTTTATGTCCACATCACAGGGAACAGATCTCCGTTCTGTTATGTTCACAGACTTACAGTTCTTTTCACTTTGGTTTCAAAAGATGTCGACTGTACCGAATTTTTTGAGTCCCTGTTCAAGAAAGCAATCCTAAAATTAAGGTTTCCATGGAGAAACAGTATTAATTTTTTTTATTATGATTCATTTAATATGCATCAGAAGAAGCACTGACAACTTGATTTATCTTCATTGTCTCAGTTAATCCTATTTTTTTTAAAACACATGACTTAGACAAGGGTCAAAAGTATCACTGCTTAGTAAAGATTCTGAATTTTCTGGTTCCAAGACACTTTTCCTCAGGCCTTTTCAACTGAGTGTTGTTTACTGTCCAATTCTTTTTGAGGAGAAGGATTTAGATGTAGCATATTTTTGGCCAGTTCCTAGTTCCTACTTCAGGAATTTGGCAACTCCTTTAGGTCCTTGGCTGAGGTGGGAAATACTGGAATGATGTGGATGTCGGATGTTAGAACCCAAGTCTGCCTCTGTTCCCCAGGACCTGACCTGGTTCCAGGCGGCCTCAGCTCCTACTTTCTACTCCAGGTTTGAATTTCTTCTTTGTTTCTGTATCCAGTGATTTCCTATTTCATCCTCCAATTTGGGCTTTTATGTAGTTATATTTGATGTATTTTATCCAATATTTATAAGTGTTTGGAATGGGACCAAGGGCCCATCAATTTAGCCTCCAGATTTTGGGATGAATGAGGATTTGACTTCTCCTGATCTTTATTTATTTATTTTCCTTTCTAATAATTTATTTTGGTATCATTAATCTACAATTACATGTGCAATATTATGGTTATTAAACTACCCCCTTCATCAGGTCTCCCCCACCAACCCCATTACAGTCACTGTCCATCAGCATAGTGAGATGCTATAGAGTCACTACTTGTCTTCTCTGAATTGTACAGCCCTCCCCATTCCCCCCCAACATTACGTCTGCGAATCGTAATGCCCCGTTTTCCCTCTTATGCCTCCCTTCCCACCCATCTTTTCCAGTCCCTTTCCCTTCCCTTTGGTAACTATTAGTCCGTTCTTGGGTTCTGTGAGTCTGCTGCTGTTTTGTTCCTTCAGTTTTTTTCTTTGTTCTTATACTCCACATATGAGTGAAATCATTTGACACTTGCCTTTTTCGGCTTTGCTTATTTCACTGAGCATAATACCCTCTAGCTCCATCCATGTTGTTGCAAATAGTAGGATTTGTTTTCTTCTTATGGCTGAATAATATTCCATTGTGTCTATGTACCAATTCTTCTTTATCCATTCATCTACTGATGGACACTTAGGTTGCTTCCATTTCTTGGCTATTGTAAATAGTGCTGTGATAAACATAGGGGTGCATATGTCTTTTTCAAACTGGGCTGCTGCAGTCTTAGGGTAAATTCCTAGGAGTGGAATTCCTGGGTCAAATGGTATTTCTATTTTGAGTTTTTTGAGGAACCTCCTTACTGCTATCCACAATGGCTGAACTAATTTGCAGTCCCACCAGCAGTGTAGGAGGGTTCCCTTTTCTCCACATCCTCGCCAACATTTGTTGTTGTTTGTGTCTGGGATGTTGGCCATCCTCACTAGAGTGAGGTGATATCTCATCTCATTGTGGTTTTAATCTGCATTTCTCTGATGATTAGCGATGTGGAGCATCTTTTCTGTGCCTGTTGGCCATCTGAATTTCTTATTTGGAGAAGTGTCTATTCATGTCCTCTGTCCATTTCTTAATTGGATTATTTGCTTTTTGTTTGTTAAGGTGCGTGAGTTCTTTATATATTTTGGATGTCAACCCCTTATCAGATATGTCATTTATGAATATACTCTCCCATACTGTAGGATGTCTTTTTGTTCTACTGATGCTGTCCTTTGCTGTACAGAAGCTTTTCAGCTTCATATAGTCTCACTTGCTCATTTTTGCTTTTGTTTCCCTTGCCCAGGGAGATATGTTCACAAAGAAGTTGCCCATGTTTATGTCCAAGAGATTTTTGCCTATGTTTTTTTCTAAGAGTTTTATGGTTTCATGACTTACATTCAGGTCTTTGATCCACCTTGAGTTTACCTTTGTGTACGGGGTTAGACAGTAGTCCAGTTTCATTCTCTTAGATGTAGCTGTCCAGTTTTTCCAACACCAGCTGCTGAAGAGGCTGTCATCTCCCCATTGTATATCCAAGGCTCCTTTATCAAATATTAATTGACTGTATATGTTTGGGTTAATGTTTGGATTTTCTATTCTGTTCCACTGGTCTGTGGGTCTGTTTTTGTGCCAATACCAAATTGTCTTGATTACTGTGGCTTTGTAGTAGAGCTTGAAGTCAGGGAGCGTAATTCCCCCTGTTTTATTCCTCCTTCTCAGGATGGCTTTGGCTATTCGGGTTCTTTTGTGGTTTCATATGAATTTTAGAATTATTTGTCCCAGTTCATTGAAGAAAGCTGTTGGTAGTTTGATAGGGATTGCATTGAATCTGTAGATTGCTTTAGGTAGTATAGCCATTTTGACAATATTTATTCTTCCTAGGCAAGAGCATGGGATGCATTTCCATTTGTTAGTGTCCTCTTTAATTTCTCTTAGGAGTATCTTGTAGTTTTAAGAGTACAGGTCTTTCACTTCCTTCGTTAGGTTTATTCCTAGGTATTTTATTCTTTTTGATGCAATTGTGAATGGAATTGTTTTTCTGATTTCTCTTCCTGTTAGTTCAACGTTAGTGTATAGGAAAGCAACAGATTTCTGTGTGTTAACTTTGTATCCTGCAACTTTGCTGAATTCAGATATTAGTTCTAGTAGTTTTGGAGTGGAGTCTTTAGGGTTTTTTATGTACAGTATCATGTTATCTGCAAATAGTGACAATTTGACTTCTTCTTTACCAGTCTGGATGCCTTGTATGTCTGTTTTGTCTGATTGCTGTGGCTAGGACCTCCAGTACTATGTTGAATAACAGTGGAGAGAGTGGGCATCCCTGTCTTGTTCCTGATCTTAGATGAAAAGTTTTCAGCATCTCACTGTTAAGTATGATGTTAGCTGTGGGTTTGTCATATATGGCCTTTATGATGTTGAAGTACTTGCCGTCTATACCCATTTTGTTGAGAGTTTTAATCAGGAATGGATGCTGAATTTTGTCAAATGCTTTTTCAGCATCTATGAAGATGATCATGTGGTTTTTGCTCTTCTTTTTGTTGATGTGGGGGATGATGTTGATGGATTTTCGATTGTTGTACCATCCTTGCATCCCTGGGATGAATCCCACTTGATCATGGTGTATGATCCTCTTGATGTATTTTTGAATTTGGTTTGCTAATATTTTGTTGAGTGTTTTTGCATCTACGTTCATCAGGGATATTGGTCTGTAATTTTCTTTTTTGGTGAGGTCTTTGCCAGGTTTTGGTATTAGAGTGATGCTGGCTTCATAGAATGAGTTTGGAAGTATTCCCTCCTCTCCTATTTTTTGGAAAACTTTAAGGAGAATGGGTGTTATTTCTCCTCTATATGTCTTGTAGAATTCAGAGGTGAATCCACCAGGTCTGGGGGTTTTGTTTTTGGGTAGTTTTTTGATAACCGATTCAATTTTGTTGCTGGTGATTGGTCTATTTAGTTTTTCTGTTTCTTGCTTGGTCAGTCTTGGGAGGTTGTATTTTTCTAAAAAGTTGTCCATTTCTTCTATGTTTTCCAGCTTGTTAGCATATAGATTCTCATAATATTCTCTTATAATTCTTTGTATTTCTGTCGGGTCCGTCATTTTTTTTCCTTTCTCATTTCTGATTCTGTTTATGTGGGTAGATTCTCTTTTTCTCTTAATGAGTCTGGCTAGGGGTTTATCTCTTTTGTTTATTTTTTCAAAGAACCAGCTCTTGGTTTCATTGATTTTTTCTATTGTTTTATTCTTCTCAATTTTATTTATTTCTTCTCTGATCTTTATTATGTCCCTCCTTCTGGTGACTTTGGGCCTCATCTGTTCTTTTTCCAATTTCAGTAATTGTGTCTTTAGACTATTCATTTGGGAATGTTCTTCTTTCTTTAAATAGGCCTGGATTGCAATATACTTTCCTCTTAGAACTGCCTTTGCTGCGTCCCACAGAAGTTGTGGCTTTGTGTTGTTGTTGTTATTAGTCTCCATATATTCTCTGATTTCTGTTTTGATTTGGTCGTTAACCCACTGATTAATTAGGAGAATGTTGTTAAGTCTCCATGTATTTGTGAGCCTTTTTGGTTTCTTTTTCCAATTTATTTCTAGTTTTATACCTTTGTGATCTGAGAAGTTGGTTGGTAGGATTTCAATATTTTTGAATTTACTGAGGTTCTTTTTGTGGCCTAGTATGTGGTCTATTCTGGAAAATGTTCCATGTGCACTTGAGAAGAATGTGTATCCTGTTGCTTTTGGGTGCAGAGTTTTGTAGATGTCTGTTAGGTCCATCTGTTCTAGTGTGTTGTTCAGTGCCTCTGTGTCTTTACTTATTCTCTGTCTGGTTGATCTGTCCTTTGGAGTGAGTGGTATGTTGAAGTCTCCTAAAATGAATGCATTGCTGTCTATTTCCTCCTTTAATTCTGTTAGTATTTGTTTCACATATGCCGGCGCTCCTGTGTTGGGTGCATATATATTTATAATGGTTGTATCTTCTTGTTGGACTGACCCCTTTATCATCATGTAATGTCCTTCTATATCTCTTGCTACTTCCTTCGTTTTGAAGTCTATTTTGTCTGATACAAGTACTGCAACACCTGCTTTTTTCTCCTTGTTGTTTGCATGAAATATCTTTTCCATCCCTTCACTTTTAGTCTGTGTATGTTTTGGGGTTTAAAGTGAGTCTCTTGAAGGCAGCATATAATGGGTCTTGTTTTTTTATCCATTCACTGACTCTATGTCTTTTGACTGGTGCATTCAGTCCATTTACATTTAGGGTGATTATGGATAGGTATGTACTTATTGGCATTGTAGGCTTCAGATTCGTGGTTACCAAAGGTTCAAGGTTAACTTCCCTACTATCTAAAAGTCTAACAACTCACTTAATATGCTATTACAAACACAATCTAAAGGTTCTTTTTTTGTTTGTTTGTTTGTTTCCTCCTTTTTCTTTCTCCTCCACTCTTTATATATTAGGTATCATATTCTGTACTGTTTGTCTATCCCTTGAGTGACTTTGGGATAGTTAATTTAAATTTGCATTTGCTTAGTAATTAGCTGTTCTATTTTCTTTACTGTGGTTTTATTACCTCTGGTGACAGCTATTAAACCGTAGGAACACTTCCATCTATAGCAGTCCCTCCAAAATACACTGTAGAGATGGTTTGTGGGAGGCAAATTCTCTCAGCTTTTGCTTATCTGGGAATTGTTTAATCCCTCCTTCAAATTTAAATGATAATATTGCTGGATAAAGTAATCTTGGTTCAAGGCCCTTCTGCTTCATTGCATTAAATACACCATGCCACTCCCTTCTGGCCTGTAAGGTTTCTGCTGAGAAGTCTGATGATAGCCTGATGGGTTTTCCTTTGTATGTGATCCTATTTCTCTCTCTGGCTGCTTTTAATAGTCTGTCCTTATCCTTGATCTTTGCCATTTTAATTACTATATGTCTTGCTGTTGTCTTCCTTGGGTCCCTTGTGTTGGGAGATCTGCGCACCTCCATGGCCTGAGAGACTATCTCCTTCCCCAGATTGGGGAAGTTTTCAGCAATCACCTCCTCAAAGACACTTTCTATCCCTTTTTCTCTCTCTTCTTCTTCTGGTACCCCTATAATGCGAATATTGTTCCGTTTGGATTGGTCACACAGTTCTCTCAATATTCTTTCATTCTGAGAGATCCTTTTTTCTCTCAGTGCCTCAGCTTCTTTGTATTCCTCTTCTCTAGTTTCTATTTCATTTATTGTCTCCTCCACTGTATCCAATCTGCTTTTAGTACCGTCCATTGTGTTCTGCAATGATTGGATCTCTGACCGGAATTCATTCCTGAGTTCTTGAATATCTTTCCATACCTTCATGAGCATGTTAATGATTTTTATTTTGAACTCCCTTTCAGGGAGTGTCATAAGGTCCATATCATTTAAATCTTTCTCAGGAGTTGTACTCATAATTTTACTCTGGACCAGGTTCCTTTGGCGTTTCATATTTGTGTATGGCGCCCTCTTGTGCCCAGAAGCTCTACTCTCTGGAGCTGCTCAGCCCCTGAAGCAATGTGAGGATTGTAGGGGAGTGGTATTGGTGCCTCCGGGGAGGAAAGGGGTGTTTGCTGGTTCCTGGCTGCTATGCCTGTCTCCACTGCCTGAACCAGTGGGCTGAGCACACAGGTATAAGCCTCTGTGCTTTGCATTTTTAGTTGCTGTAGACAGATCTTCTCTCTGGCTGGCCTAACACCAGGGTAGGGTTTCCTGGTTTGCAAGCCTGGTGGGGCTGGCCAGGAGAAAGGCGCACTAGTCTGCCTGTCACAGAAGGGGTTGTTGGAGCTGTGTAGGCAGCCAGGGAGCTAGAGCACCTGAAGATCGTGAAAGCTCCCAACCTGCTGGGCAGAGTGCACCCGGACAATTTTGTCTGCCTGTCCTTTCTCCTGAGCAGTAAGCTCCGTGCAATCCTTGCCCCTTTAGCAGCCCTCTTGCTAAGGGCTTCTTTGTTAGGAAATCTCTCAGACTGCCCGCCTTTCTTTTTTCCCTGAGCAGCTGGGTATGGATCCCTGCTTTCACAAGCAGCTGGATTCTTAGTCTCTCCAGGAATTCTGCCTGTCTTAGCTTTCCAACCCCCTAATTACAAGAGTATCATTCAAGCACCATGAAATGTAGGTTTGTGCTCCCAGAGCAGATCTCCAGAGTTAAGTATTCAGCAGTCCCACATCTCCACTCCCTCCCTGCTCCGTTCCTGTTCCTCCTGCCAGTGAGCTGGGGTGGGGGAAGGGCTTGGATCCCTCAGGACCACAGCTTTAGTACGTTACCCTTTTCTGTGAGGGCTGCTCTTGTCTCCAGGTGTATGCAGTTTGTTGCCGTCCTCTTTCCCGTTGCTCTTTGAAGAGTAGTTGTAGTAGCTTTACTTTCATATTATATGAGGTTTTAGGAGGAAGCCTCCGTCTCACCTCTCACACTGCCATCCTTCAACAGGATTAATTTTACAGTGATTTTTTTTTGCTTTACCCCTCACATTTCTATAAGCCTTTTAAGTCATGTAATTACAGGAATAACAGTGTAGCTTTATCCCCATTTTACAGTTGAGAAAGTAAAGTTTAGAGGACTGAGTCTAGCTACAAGTATACTAATGCCCCTAGGAATGTATTTTAGATAAAAATCGGGATTACTGGACGTCATTTACATGATGGACACGTCTCATGTGGTGAAAAGCATTCCAGTAGGTCTGAGATGTCAACATTTCTACATTAGTAATTAACTCAGCAGAGAGAAATAAGACCTTACTGGACCAAGGGACCTTGAGGAAATACATGAATGACAAACACCTGTTCCTTGCAAACACCTGTACATAGATACACAAGCTTTATAACAAAACCAGCAGATTTCCTACCTAATTAACTCCCAACCTAATATCTTACAATGACATCTGATGGAAAGTGCATATAGGGAATTACCTGGATTTTTAACTTGGCACCTGCCAATAGTTAATTACTGAAGAGCTCTAACTTCTCTTACCTTTGGGTTTTCATCTGTAAAAATGGAGATCATAATGCCTGCAGTGTGGTGTTCAAGCCTTGTAGGGGATTAAATAAAATAACAGACTCCAAAGTCACAGCCGTGACACCATATTGATAACACTGCCTTCTCTCCTTCATCAGAGAAGGGCAGGTACATCACGTAAGGCACAGAATGCAGAGCGAGATGAACAAGGAATTAATTATGACCCCACCAGGCTAATCCTTCACATACCTTAACTGTAAAAGTTCAACATCCTTGTAATAAATCTTTTTCTGTAAACATATTGCTTCATAATCAGCAGAGAGCCAGACAGTGGTCTTTTTTATCAGTCTCTGGTGCAATTATTTATGTACAGTATTTCAGAGTGACTTTCTCTTCGTCCTGCGTGCACTTGTGCACATGTGAGTGTGGATGGTGGGAGGCCACTCGCCAGAGGAGCAGGGCGCAGGAACTGAGGTCCCTGCTGGGTCACGGAGGTGCGGCAGGCGAGAAGCCACAGACACGCTGAGCACACAGTGAATATGGCGGCATCTACCCGCTGGAATCCATTCACTGCTGTTCCCAGCAAGGCGGAGTATTAACAGGTTATCATGGAAACAGAAATTAAAATCCCACCAGAGGGTAACTTTTGCTTCCTCTGACTTTTAAAATCACTAAAGCGAGGGACTTCCAGGAAGATGGCGGTGTGAGCAGGGCGGCAGAAATCTCCTCCCAACACTATATTTATCTACGAAAACACAGCAAATACATCTATTCCTAAAAGAGAGACGAGAATACACAGGAAAGCACACAGCATGCAGCTACACCCGAGAGGACTCAGCACCCCAAGAGGCGGGTAAGATACGGAGCCGCGACCCGGTGGGACCTGAGCACTCCCCCACCCCAGCGCACCGGCGGGAGGAGAGGATTCGGAGCCGGGAGGGAGTGGAAGTACACCCCGCGAAGTAGCCAGCCCTGGTGATCTGTGTGGGGAGCACTGACCCACATTGCGCAGTGCAGCAGAGATTGGAGAGACAGAGGGGCAGGATCTGAGCAGGGAACGCGTCAGGGTGCTTGCAGCCGGCTTCCGGGAAGGAAAAAAAAAAAGCGCGCGCTTTCTTCAGCGGTCGTAAAGAGACAGGAGCCCAGCGGAGCAGCCGGATCGCCCCAGCACACTCAGCCCAGCAGGCTGGGAGTCCTGGGGCGTTTCAGACGCCTTAGCTGGCGACTGAGGAAGCGTAGCCATACTTACACTTCTCACTGAGATCAACAGGCTCCTATTTGTTCCCACCCCTGCCAGAGCGATAAAGGACCTGCGGAGCGGCGCAGCCACAGCTGTGGAATAGTGGGGCAATAGCGCCACTTACAGCATTCCCACAGAATCTACGCCTGGTGGGCGTTTTTTTTTTTGTTTTTTCTTTTCTTTCTTTTTTTCTTTTTTTTGTTCTTTCTTTCTTTCTTCTTTTTTTCTTTTTTTTCTCTTTTTTTTTCTTCTCTTTTTAAAGTCTTAAAGAGCCCAGCTGACATATGTGGCAACTATCAGTGACCAATTCTATAGCCATGAAAAGACTGAGGAATATGGTTCAGACCAAAATCAACCAGACAACCCCAGAGAGGGAGTCTGAAGGGATGGAAATGCACAGTCTTCCTGAAAAAGAATTCAGAATAAAAGTCATAACCATGCTGATGGACCTACAGAGAAATGTGCAAGAGCTGAGGGAGGAAGTGAGGGAACTGAGGAAAGACAATGCAGAAATCAGACAAGCGATCGACGGGCTTAACAGCAGAATGGATGAGATGCAAGAGACTGTTAATGGAATAGAAAACAGAGAACAGGAGTACAGAGCAGCTGAGGCAGAGAGAGATAAAAGGATTTCTAGGAATGAAAGAATATTAAGAGAACTGTGTGACCAATCCAAACGGAACAATATTCGCATTATAGGAGTACCAGAGGAAGAAGAGAGAGAAAAAGGGATAGAAAGTGTCTTTGAAGAAATAATTGCTGAAAACTTTCCCTCGCTGGGGAAGGAAGTAGTCTCGCAGTCCACCGAAGCTCATAGATCCCCCAA
This sequence comes from Smutsia gigantea, assembly GCA_032199065.1. Lineage (NCBI taxonomy): Eukaryota > Metazoa > Chordata > Mammalia > Pholidota > Manidae > Smutsia > Smutsia gigantea. Next base: position 334,044 of record JAVSCE010011156.1, read on the forward strand.
CACAAGGGACCCAAGGAAGACAACACCAAGACACATAATAATTAAGATGGCAAAGATCAAAGATAAAGACAGGGTATTAAAGGCAGCTAGAGAGAGAAAAAAGATCACCTACAAAGGAAAACCCATCAGACTATCATCAGACTTCTCAACAGAAACCTTACAGGCCATAAGAGAATGGCATGATATATTTAACATTATGAAACAGAAGGGCCTCGAACCAAGAATATTGTGTCCAGCATGATTATCATTTAAATATGATGGAGGGATTAAACAATTTCCAGACAAACGAAAGTTGAGAGAGTTTGCCTATCATAAACCACCACTACAGAATATCTTAAATGGACTGCTCTAGATGGAAGCACACCTAAGGCTAAAAAGATGTCACCAGAGAAAATAAAATCATAGCAAAGAAAGCAGACCATCCAAATACTAACTAAAGGCAAAGAATAAAACACCTATTATAGAAAGAATGGAGGAGGAGGAATAAGAAGGGAGAGAAATAAAGAAACATCAGACTGTGTTTACAATAACTTAACAAGAAAGTTAAGTTAGATTGTTAGATAGTAAAGAAGCAACCCTTGAACCCTTGGTAACCACGAATCTAAAGCCAGCAATGGCAATAAGTACACATCTATCAATAATCACCCTAAATGTAAATGGACTGAATGCACCAATCAAAAGACACAGAGTAACAGAATGGATAAAAAAGCAAGACCCATCTATATGCTGCCTACAAGAAACTCACCTCAAATCCAAAGATATACACAGACTAAAAGTGAAGGGATGGAAAAAGATATTTCATGCAAACAACAAAGAGAAAAAAGCAGGTGTTGCAGTACTTGTATCAGACAAAATAGACTTCAAAACGAAGAAAGTAGCAAAAGATAAAGAAGGACATTACATAATGATAAAGGGGTCAGTCCAACAAGAAGATATAACCATTATAAATATATATGCACCCAACACAGGAGCGCCAGCATATGTGAGACAAATACTAACAGAATTAAAGGAGGAAATAGACAGCAATGCATTCATCTTAGGAGACTTCAACACACCACTCACTCCAGAGGACAGATCAACCAGACAGAAAATAAGTAAAGACACAGAGGCACTGAACAACACACTAGAACAGATGGACCTAACAGACATCTACAGAACTCTACACCCAAAAGCAACAGGATACACATTCTTCTCAAGTGCACATGGAACATTTTCCAGAATAGACCACATACTAGGCCACAAAAAGAACCTCAGTAATTTCAAAAATATTGAAATCCTACCAACCAACTTCTCAGATCACCAAGGTATAAAACTAGAAATAAATTTTAGAAAGAAATCAAAAAGGCTCACAAATACATGGAGACTTAACAACACTCTCCTAATTAATCAATGGGTTAACGACCAAATCAAAACAGAAATCAAAGAATATATGGAGACTAATGACAACAACAACACAAAGCCACAACTTCTGTGGGACGCAGCAAAGGCAGTTCTAAGAGGAAAGTATATTGCAATCCAGGCCTATTTAAAGAAGGAAGAACATTCCCAAATGAATAGTCTAAAGACACAATTACTGAAATTGGAAAAAGAAGAACAAATGAGGCCCAAAGTCACCAGAAGGAGGGACATAATAAAGATTAGAGAAGAAATAAATAAAATTGAGAAGAATAAAACAATAGAAAAAATCAATGAAACCAAGAGCTGGTTCTTTGAAAAAATAAACAAAATAGATAAACCCCTAGCCAGACTCATTAAGAGAAAAAGAGAATCTACACACATAAACACAATCAGAAATGAGAAAGGAAAAATCACGACGGACCCCACAGAAATACAAAGAATCATAAGAGAATATTATGAGAATCTATATGCTAACAAGCTGGAAAACATAGAAGAAATGGACAACTTCTTAGAAAAATACAACCTTCCAAGACTGACCAAGCAAGAAACAGAAAAACTAAACAGACCAATCACCAGTGACGAAATCGAATTGGTAATCAAAAAACTACCCAAGAACAAAACCCCCGGGCCTGATGGATTCACCTCTGAATTCTACCAGACATATAGAGAAGAAATAACACCCATTCTCCTTAAAGTTTTCCAAAAAATAGAAGAGGAGGGAATACTTCCAAACTCATTCTATGAAGCCAGCATCACTCTAATACCAAAACCGGGCAAAGACCTCACCAAAAAAGAAAATTACAGACCAATATCCCTGATGAACGTAGATGCAAAAATACTCAACAAAATATTAGCAAACCGAATTCAAAAATACATCAAGAGGATCATACACCATGATCAAGTGGGATTCATCCCAGGGATGCAAGGATGGTACAACATTCGAAAATCCATCAACATCATCCACCACATCAACAAAAAGAAGAACAAAAACCACATGATCATCTCCATAGATGCTGAAAAAGCATTTGACAAAATTCAGCATCCATTCCTGATTAAAACTCTCAACAAAATAGGTATAGACGGCAAGTACCTCAACATCATAAAGGCTATATATGACAAACCCACAGCTAACATCATACTTAACGGCGAGACGCTGAAAGCTTTTCATCTAAGATCGGAACAAGACAGGGATGCCCACTCTCTCCACTGTTATTCAACATAGTACTGGAGGTCCTAGCCACAGCAATCAGACAAAACAAAGACATACAAGGCATCCAGATTGGTAAAGAAGAAGTCAAATTGTCACTATTTGCAGATGACATGATACTGTATATAAAAAACCCTAAAGACTCCATTCCAAAACTACTAGAACTAATATCTGAATTCAGCAAAGTTGCAGGATACAAAATTAACACACAGAAATCTGTTGCTTTCCTATACACTAAGGATGAACTAACAGAAAGAGAAATCAGAAAAACAATTCCATTCACAATTGCATCAAAAAGAATAAAATACCTAGGAATAAACCTAACGAAGGAAGTGAAAGACCTGTACTCTGAAAACTACAAGACACTCCTAAGAGAAATTAAAGAGGACACTAACAAATGGAAATGCATCCCATGCTCTTGGCTAGGAAGAATAAATATTGTCAAAATGGCTATACTACCTAAAGCAATCTACAGATTCAATGCAATCCCTATCAAACTACCAACAGCTTTCTTCAATGAACTGGAACAAATAATTCTAAAATTCATATGGAACCACAAAAGACCCCGAATAGCCAAAGCAATCCTGAGAAGGAGGAATAAAACAGGGGGAATTACACTCCCTGACTTCAAGCTCTACTACAAAGCCACAGTAATCAAGACAATTTGGTATTGGCACAAAAACAGACCCACAGACCAGTGGAACAGAATAGAAAATCCAAACATTAACTCAAACATATACAGTCAATTAATATTTGATAAAGGAGCCTTGGATATACAATGGGGAGATGACAGCCTCTTCAGCAGCTGGTGTTGGAAAAACTGGACAGCTACATGTAAGAGAATGAAACTGGACTACTGTCTAGCCCCATACACAAAGGTAAACTCAAGGTGGATCAAAGACCTGAATGTAAGTCATGAAACCATAAAACTCTTAGAAAAAAACATAGGCAAAAATCTCTTGGACATAAACATGAGCAACTTCTTCATGAACATATCTCCCCGGGCAAGGGAAACAAAAGCAAAAATGAACAAGTGGGACTATATCAAGCTGAAAAGCTTCTGTACAGCAAAGGACACCATCAGTAGAACAAAAAGACATCCTACAGTATGGGAGAATATATTCATAAATGACATATCTGATAAGGGGTTGACATCCAAAATATATAAAGAACTCACGCACCTCAACAAAGAAAAAGCAAATAATCCAATTAAGAAATGGGCAGAGGACATGAATAGACACTTCTCCAAAGAAGAAATTCAGATGGCCAGCAGGCACATGAAAAGATGCTCCACATCGCTAATCATCAGAGAAATGCAGATTAAAACCACAATGAGATATCACCTCACACCAGTGAGGATGGCCAACATCCAAAACACAAACAACAACAAATGTTGGCGAGGATGTGGAGAAAAGGGAACCCTCCTACACTGCTGGTGGGACTGCAAATTAGTTCAACCATTGTGGAAAGCAGTATGGAGGTTCCTCAAAAAACTCAAAATAGAAATACCATTTGACCCAGGAATTCCACTCCTAGGAATTTACCCTAAGAATGCAGCAGCCCAGTTTGAAAAGACAGATGCACCCCTATGTTTATTGCAGCACTATTTACAATAGCCAAGAAATGGAAGCAACCTAAGTGTCCATCAGTAGATGAATGGATAAAGAAGATGTGGTACATATACACAATGGAATATTATTCAGCCATAAGAGGAAAACAAATCCTACCATTTGCAACAACATGGATGGAGCTAGAGGGTATTATGCTCAGTGAAATAAGCCAAGCCGAAAAAGACAAGTATCAAATGATTTCACTCATATGTGGAGTATAAGAACAAAGAAAAAATACTGAAGGAACAAAACAGCAGCAGACTCACAGAACCCAAGAACGGACTAATAGTTACCAAAGGGAAAGGGACTGGGGAAAATGGGCGGGAAGGGAGGGATAAGAGGGAAAAAGGGGCATTACGATTAGCAGATGTAATGTTGGGGGGGCACGGGGAGGGCAGTACAACTCAGAGAAGACAAGTAGTGATTCTATAGCATCTCACTACGCTGATGGACAGTGACTGTAATGGGGTTGGTGGGGGGGACCTGATGAAGGGGTAGTTTAATAACCGTAATATTGCACATGTAATTGTAGATTAATGATAAAATAAATTATATTAAAAATAAATAAATAAATAAATAAATAAAATCACTAAAGCAATGGTTTCACAATCCCATGCACTTTGCCATTACATTAATGGAATCTTTGCTTTTTATTAGACTTTAAAGGTAAATAGACTTTACTGTTATCATGACTATAATTCCCACTTAACCCATCCTGCATCCGAATGGCCCTCAGCATCTCGCTCCTGGAGCCCAGCAGTGCTGGCACCGGGGAGATGCTGGTGGGCACATGCTCAAAGGGTGGACGACTGGACCTTGGGGGAAATACATCACCCCCCTTCCCAGATTGACTGAAGAACCACCAACCTCACCAGTGGGTTCTTGTATTTTGGAGGTGGCCTCACTATACATTCGAGAAGAATGAGAAGTATGGGAAAGATTACTGTGGATGTGCATGTGACAGAAAAGGCTCCTTTGACCTCTGGATTGTGTGTTGAATGTTAAGAAGAAATCTGTGAATTCAGACTGACTGTGTAGACAGGGGTCCCAGGAAAGGCATAACCTGAATAAAGGTAATAAAACAGGAAACACGGAAACTTGGAGGGGCATCCTTTCCTTTTGGCAATGCTAAATGAGGACAGAAGAACCCCCAGAGAGATGCAGCCAGACCCCCCATGGACAGCACTGTCACCCACCATCCCAGGCCTCTGCGTGCCTTGCAGGCCAAGGGCCCGATTCTCCAGTGCCTGGACCCTGTCCACTGCCCGCACTCAGCCCAGCCTCACCCTTTCCCAGTGGGGTCTTCTGAGGGGCCAGGACCCCCCCAGTCCCTGCAGATACAACAGGCTCCCCCACCCCAAAAGGTGCACAGTGAGTGTGAAGTCAGAAGGACAGACATACATAACTCTGCTTCTGTGACCTTTAATAGAAAACCCAGAGAGCAAGTTTAAAAGAGCAGGGAAGTCAGTATAGAACACGCACAAGACATACAGAGAAAAAACTGAAACCAAACGACAAGGCTCTGTTCCCTCTGAATCTTTGCTCTGCCTCCCTCGGCCTTGCTCCTTCCCTCCGTCTGCCTCCTTCTCCACTGGCACCCACACCATATGCCCGCTCTCTGTAGGCACTGTTCTTATTTCTCAGGCCAAAAGCATTCTTGCAGGGCCCCGAGTTCGGGACATAGTGAGCAGCTGCCAGCAGCCCCGGAGGACGACCGACCCAGGAAGCGTGCACGCTCACGCCCAGGGGACCCGCGAGCAGGCCCCTGCCCGACTGGAGCGAGGGCGGGGGGCTCGGGAAACCACCTTGGTGCAGGGCACGTGGGACAGCCAGCCTCTGAGCCCTGCCAGCGGGCCCCAGCCGAGCCCCACACAGCCAGCCACGGGGAGGGTCCCCGCGGGCCAGAGTCACCCCTCGGTGTGGGTCAGCAGGTGAAGAGAGCGGCCTGCTCTCCTGGCATCTCCGGTGACCCCCACAGCCCTTCACTCAGCCCACCAAGAGCACATAGGACTAGTTTGATTGTTTCAAACAAAAGGATGAAGTCTTCATAGCCAGGAAAGCCCGAGCATTGGAAGGATTTTGAGCTACTTAACAAAAACAGAGGTGGAAAGGGAGGGTGGCTTTCTCAAGTTGGGAAGCCGATTCTCCAGGAGAAAACAGCACGGGGCTCACAGACAGAGTCGGCCCCTCTGCCTATCCAAGAGAGCGAGTTACACGGGCGCAGCCTTGGCCCCCGCCTGCAGAGCGGGGTGACCGCACGGGCCTGCACTACGGGACACGGGTTGTGACATGCAGATGACACCCAGAAGCTAGTTATCTCCATCTACGCCTCCTCCGGGCTTATCAGATTTCAGTAAGCTTCACAGCACAGAACAGTACCTTGAAGTTATCAAAATCAATTTAAAAGAAAATTAGGGAATTGCAGAAAAGTGGAGTTTGTGGAAATCCAACGGGCCCTTGAGCTGATGGCTGACAGCATGGGCCGGCTGCAGGCAAGGCCACCACGCGAAGGGGCTGCGGACATTCTGGAGTCCCCGCCGTGGCCGGCCCGGAACGTCACCCCACTCAACTGCAACAAGCGTGTTCTTGAAGGAGACAAAGAAGCGAACAGCAGCTCATTACCACTTCAGGTACAGGACTCTCGAATGTCTCGTGAGCACCATCGTGAGTGTATGATCTGGCGAGCTGCTTGGCTTTTTCTAACTGTTATAAGGCGCGCAGCAGCAGGTCACAGGCAGCTGGCGTGCTCTGTAACACCCGCACGCCAGGCCCGCGGAGGCGTGGAGACTGGCCTTCCTGGCGTGGGGAGGGGAGCGCAGCGCACTCAGACGCAGGGCCACCCCCTCCTGAGGGGTGCAGGGGCTGCAGACTTCCACGTCCTGGCAGCCAACGCGGTCACGGCAAATGGGTGCAGGGCCCACCGCCTTCTGAGAGGCCCCCTGGCAAGCGTACTGTGCCTGGGGGCCCAGGAGCCGGCACGAGGCGGCCAGGTTTCAGAGAGAACGCCCCTGGAGCCCGAGGAGCAGGGCCTGGGCATGCCCCTTCTCGGAGGCGCTCTCCTGTATCTCTGAGTGCCCCGGGCCATGCTCCTCCTCATCTGTGAACCCCAACAGTGTCACTTCCGGAGGTGTTGTGGGAAAACAGTATTTCACAGGCACCCGAGGACACAAACCATTCATCAGGTGAGCCGTAAAGCTCAGAGGGGCTTTGCTTCTGACGGGCCCGGGTGCCCCGTCTTCCATGGCATCTCCCTCCTCAGCCACGGCAGGGAGTCAGGTGTGTGGCACATGACCCGGGACACTGACACCGGTAAGGGGAGGAAGTGTGACCACCGCGGGCATTGCTCATGGCCAGAGCCAGGGATCAAAGGACAGAACAATGTTTGGTTAACTCAGTGTATTTTGATCCGCCCCCTGAACAGCTCATACATTCCTTGGCATTGGGCATGATAGCTCTGACAGCTACCCACAGGGAAGAAATGTGTTGACTCAGGCCATAGGTTTGCATGTGGCCTGGGGCCAAAAGAGCTATATTCTGAGTCTTGACTAAGATAAACATAATCTTTCCAAAGACACAGAGGACATCTGAATCCTAGAAATGTTGATCTAAAATCTCCAGATTTACATCACCACCCCAAAGCAGCCCCACAGGAGAGAGCTCTCCTCACTGACGCCTCATCTTCACACAGCCATGAGCTATCTTACTGGGTGGCTTCCTTCCAGAACTTTCCAGAACTTCCCAGATTCTAATGAGGGAAAAGAATGCTACGCATGGTCGTCAACCCCACCACGGCCCGGCAGGAGACATAGCTCAGCCCCTCGTCTTCACACGGGCATGCGGTGTTTACTGGGTGAGCCCTTACTTCTTGAGACACAACAGAAAGAAAAAGGATGCTAGCAAGTGACAATTATATTTAAAGGAAAGGGAGGGGGACATATTCCAAGAGAGCCCAGCGGCATGGGAATCAGGAAAGCTCTGATGACAGCCAGCAGGGCAGAGTCACTACACGTCTGGTGCCACCCACATGGTTCAGCGGCTCAGAAGTCCATCTTCTCTGTCCTCTCCTCCGTAGGCTGAGGTGGGTGCTATTCCTGTGCTCCTCATTTAAATATGATGAAACTCTGAGATTCAGAAAGACTGGGTAACCCAAGTTCACACACCAGTTGCTGGCGGGGCAGGGGGCAGCAGCTGCGTGGTTCGCCAGGGCCGGAGCCCTGGTTCAAGCTCAGCCACAAATGGACCGCGCAGGCTGGAGCAAGGCACTTACTTTCTTCAAAGGGAAGTTTCTCGGATGCATTAAGTTTTGGGTTTACTAAGGAGAAGAGCACCACTGAAAGGTTTCCATCTTCAACACAGGTTCTGATGACTCAAAATATGTGAACGACAACTTCCACAGTGTTCACAACTTAATTCCTTTTACATGAAAACCATCTCAGAGCAACAGTAAATAATGAAGCATTCTAGGAATATGTCATGAAATGAAGTCTCTTTTAGAACTGTTATTGAAAAAAATGATGTCTAAAGAATATAGAGTGCATAACATATGAGCATAAGACTGCTGACTCGCATTTTGAACTTGAACTTTTCAAGTGTTTTTTTTTTCTGCAAGTCATTTACTTTCTAGATATACCTTCAAGTTCTAAAAAAATCAATATCCTTTCAGAAGGCAATAATTTATCATCGCTAGGTTAAGATCATATAATTTTATTGCTCCATCAAAATCAAGACTATCCAGGATGGCTTTTTGCAGGACAAAAGGGGGTGACGTGACGGCAAAAAATCTCCACTAAGCACATGCACAATGTTGTGCTTCTCTGATAAACTGTGACCATGCCGAAGTGCCTTAAATCACGTATACTAAATGTAATACACATACATATACACCGAAGTCTCTTAATCATATATACTGTCCCCAAATTACATTTCTTACCTGACCCCAATCACAGAACTCAAATGAAGGGTGGTAACACCTAAACACAGTACAGAACCACCTTAAAGGAGGAAGCTCACGATGAATGGGCGGCAGTGGGTCTCGGCAGGAAGCGGGAATCCTGGTCCCATTGCCACAAGAGCCGGTAGCCATGGAAGAGTCAGCTGGCCTTGGCAGCCCCATGTGCTGCCGTTCTGGGGAAAGAGGCCTGGAGCAGGGGGCTCAGGGCAACCGGTCAGCACCCGGCGGTGCACAGACTTGGCACACCCACTCGCAACCCCCAGGACCTTCACACACACGGTGCTTCGGGCAAGGCTTGAGCAAAGCTGCCCAAATTGTCAGCCAGCTGACAGCTGGAGTCCTGAAGCGAAAGGCCAGGTCCAAGATGAGGTGCGACAGAGCCCATTATCTGAGCATCTAGTGGGTGCTGGTGCCAGATAGAGGAGGGTGGGAGCAGAGCAGGGGCAGGGTGCCACCAGGCGTGCACACATGCTGGGTTCCTCTTCTGTGTTCTCAGGGCACTAGGAGGGCAAGTAAACACACATTCTCCAGCCTGTCATGCCTAACCTCAAATCCTTTCTAGAGTGAGGCAAGGGGTACACAGGGAAGTAAAATTCCCAAGGGCTGTCCTCAGGTATGGCAGCGTGACCACCACCAGCAGAGGCAGGGCCTTTGGGTTGAGCATGGCTGCACCCCTGGCACCTGGAAGTGACAGAACAGAGGGTGCTCAGTAAACGCTGAGGGAAAGGGAGAACTCAGGATGAAGCACTGGTGCGATCCCCTCCCCCAGCTGCGGTGCACAGCTCGCAGGGGCGCTCCCCCAGGAAGCAGGGTGCAGAGCTCCGAGGGCGGCAGGCAGTGTCGCGGTCCCTGGCCTGTAGACAGACCAGCCTTCCTCGACTCTGGCTGACACCACCAAGGCCTGGGGACCAGGAGGGGCTCCAATGCCAGGGCAACAGACCCAGGACCCTGCAGCCGGGGCCCAGTGCCATGGTCAAGGGCAAATGCAGACCCTCTTCGGGCTGGCAAGGGGTGCGGCATGGAGACAGGGGCTGCCCGTCAGGGGCAGGGGGGCTTGGGGTCACATAGCAGGTGTCTGCTCAGCACACGATGCTCAGTGACGACAAGTCTGGGTTATAATATGTAGAAACGATTCACTAACATGTTTGGGGGAGGGTTCTCATATGAACTAAGCACCCTTTGCAAAGTGCTAATTTAGAGATTACGCTCTAATGCAAGCATCCTCCAAGTGCTGTTAAAATAGAAACATCGGAAACCAGGTCAGCCAGGCAGCGACTGGCTTCCAGGTGGGGGTCAGCCTGGTTACCCAGTTACCAGGCTGGGTACCTGTGCAGACAGGCTACCTACCACAGGGTCTCAGTAGGGACCGTCTCCGAGAAAGCCAGGCCCACAGCTGGGACCTTGCAAAGCCCTAGGCTTGGTTTCCCCCTTCTGTCTGTCCCAAAGCCCATGGATGGAGGTTTGGGTCAGGGCCCCACCTGCTTTGAGGAATGCATGGATACCACCTCTGTCCTCTGCATATTTTCACACCCTCCTTTCCTGGGTCCCCGTAAGAACTACCAAAGTGGGCAATTAGACACAAAATCCCCCACACCAGCTCTGTGCAATTGCTTAGGAAAACTAATTTAAGAAAAGGATGGGGAAGACACTGGGGTCTGGACAAAAAGCGGATACAGCACACACACTGTGAGGCTGACATGAGCATGAGTAATACGTGCTGTGAGTTTCCCAGAATATAAGCATGGTGTGACATTATTAGCAGGATCCTGCCAAACCCAGAGAAGGGGCCACTCTCGCTGACCCTCAGCAGGGGAGGCAGATGTCCTAGACACAAGGTGAGGGAGCAGGCCCAGGAGGATGCAAGCGGAGAGGGAACCAGGGATTCCAGGAGGAGCCCCGAGAATGCCCAGCTGGAGAGGCGGGGGCCTGGAAGAGACCGGCTTCAAGGTGGAACAGCCTGTCAGATCAGCGTCCCTTAGACACAGCTGCTGAGTCCCCTTACGGCGCAGCCCCTGGTGGGAGACCGGCAGTGGTCCTCCATGCACGCTGCGTGCTGGCAGCCAATGTTTCCCCCGGGAAACTTGTGAGCCTTCAGTTCCTTTTTAGCACTACAAGGCGCTTCGAGAACAGGGACCACATCTGCCCTTCTCAGTAAACCTGCGGGCGCCAAGCAGTCAGTGCATCACGACTGGCGAATCCGTGAAACTAACCCTGCATCCGCTCTGTGTGGGAACCTGCAACACGGTGCTGAGGCTTTTTTTGCTTTCATCGCCACAAGCTTCGCAAAAATGTTAGTTGCCAACTATACAAGAAACTGGAAGAAGAAAATGAGTATCCATAAATATTCCTCGCCAGAGATGCCAGCACTCGCAGGCAGGAAATGGACTGTTATTCTCAAAATGCAGATAAAGTGCCAAAAACAAGGGATGCAAATAAAAATATACTGTCTGGATGGAATTTTACTTTCCGTGAGTCATTCTTGCTAAGGTAAGGTCGGTTCATCTGTGAAGCACACAGAATTTCCTGGTCTCACTCAAGTGCGTGTCTGTGAGCATGTGCCCAGGTGTGCAGAAACACCTGCCGGCCCTGACATACATCGGGCGCCCGCTCTCCCTCTTCTTCCCTCACTGAGAGCTGTGTTCCCCAGGGTCTACTTAGGAGCCCGTGAAGATGCACGTTCCCAGGCGCATCCCCAGGGCTGTGGCCCTGCGTCACGAAAGCGTGCACCCGGTTGGCATCTCCCCAATGTTAAAACCATCTAGAAAACCGTGACTCGCGTTGACGTTTCTTTCAGAAGCAGAGCTGACTCAGCCGTATCTCTGGGTCAGGTGTCACCTGGATCTGTGGTCGGCACTCAGAGCCAATCTGCCTGACGCTTGGTGACAGTATTGCGGGCCAGGGCACCTCCTCCCTTGACCGACACGTGTGGGCGGCCCTAAGTTTATTGACTGCACGGAATGGCTCTTGCAACTATTTCTATTTTTGCATTTTCGCATTTATAATCCATACCAAGGAGAAGCGTTACACCCTCAGGAAAAACAGCTGGGGTCTCTGGGGAGCCACTCGTTTCCTGTATGAACCTCCCGGCTCCCTGGAAGGTGGCACCCCTCCATCTCCATCCATCAGCCACAAACCACTTTTCAAAATCAGAACGTCCTGATGTGCTGTGTTCCACTGCCATTAAGACGAATGCCATTATGTCCTTGCATTTTAAAGATGTGAGCATTTTCCTGTCTACTCTTCTCCAAATTGAGCTGTGTGCAGAGGCTCCGGGTTTTGAGTGGTCCCCAGGTGCTCGTGTGGGGCTGGTAGGAGCCAGAGGGGCCTGTGACTCAGAAGGTAAAGGCCAGAACAGCTGGAGGGATGCCCGAGTGCAGGGCGGGCGTCACTGGCTGGCATGCACCTCAGCGGACCGGGTGGAGGGAGCACAGGGTCTAACACCTCCACCCAGGCCCGCAGGCCCAAGAACTCGGGTTTCCTCACTGGGGAACTGGCTGCTGAGGGACCCAGAGAGATGCAGGTGGCTGGACCCTGGCCAAGCAGCAGGCCACTCTCACTGGGGTCCTGCGTGGACACCATCACTGTGGTTTCCTGTGTCCTTACAGAAAATAAGTGTTTGTGGGGAGGAGGGACATTAGTTAGGTCTTTTATGTATGACATTATATATGTCATAAAAAATATATATATGTGAACCAAGATGTCACATAAAAATAAACCCCTGAGGTGAGAAGTTCAGAGGATTAAGCCTTACTTAGAATAACATTTTAAGGGGAGGGGCAGGGTGTGTGTCAGGGTGTGTGTGTGTGTCAGAGGCGTGTGTCAGAATGCGTGAATGTCAGGGTGAGTGTCAGGGTGTGCCGGGGATGTGCACGTCAGGGGTGTGTGAGTGTCGGGGTGTGTGTCGGGGTGTCGGGGATGTGTGTGCGTGTCAGGTGCACGTGTCAGGGTGTGCGTCACAAGTGGCCACGGCCCGGCCCTCAGCCCCTGGGAGGGCCTGCCTCCCCTTCTGCCCCTCCTCCACCTCTGCCACCTGCCCCATCTTCCCAGGCCCTCTCTCCTTTGTCATCTGCCTTGTGATATAGTTTACATATTGGTCTTTACTATAAAACTAAATATGTAATTTGGTTAATTGCTTATTGTGAATAAAGCCTCATTTTTTCTTTGTCTTGGAAAATGGGTGAGCTGAACGTTAACCTCTCCCTCTCAGAGAAAGGGGATTAATTTAAAAGGAAATCAATTAAAGATGCTTTTCAGGTTACTTCAATGTCCCTGTCCTTGGCCAGCCACCCCTGTAGATAAGTCGTGGCCTGGGACATGCTGGCCCCTGGACACTTGGTGCGAAGCCGGTGAAGACTTCCTGCCTCACTCTTACCTAATTTTAGTAACTGAAACTCAACACCTACTTGCAGGTTCTCCTTTGTGGCCATTGACCTGCCCAGCTTTTCTGTCACCCAAACTTTACATTGGTCTGTTTATTGTTAATATTAACTACTACTAGAGCAATGAAAGTACAGAAAGTAATACACAATTTGTTTACCTCTTCCCTGAAAACAGTAACACATCCTCTTGTCTAAAATCTCAAAAATATTAAAAAAAAGTAGAGCAACAAAGCTAGAGCAAATCCCCTGCCTCCTGTACAAACAAAAGAGAGGGGTATGTGGCTCCCTGAGCTGGCAGAGAATGATTCATTCATTTGCAACTTGCTCTTTTCCACTCAACACTATTCCTTTGAATTTTACCTATGTTATGTGAAGTTTTGGGTAATTCACTAAATTCTGTGGCTAAGTCATAGTATAATATATCCATAACCCTGCACATGGCAATTAACCTGTTTGTCTCTTTTCTTAGTTTCTAAACCTTTACTTACTCGTCAAAATACTTGCATAGTGCCAGTCGTGCTGAGAGGGGAATATGTAGCACTAAATTCTTACATCAGAACAAAGGAAAGGTCTCAAATCAATAATCTGAGTTCCAACTCAAGAAACAGGAAAAGCCTAAATATATCCAAAGACAGTGGAAGGAGGGAAACAGAAAACAGCAGAAACCAGTGAAATAGAAAACAGGAAAACAGTAGAGAAAAATCAGTGAAATAAAATGCTAGGTCTTTGAAGAAAATCAATAAAACTGGCAATTCTCTAGCAAGTCTGACACATAAAAAAGAGATGACATAAAACACACTGCTCTCAGGAAGGAACCTAGGTGTCACTACAGATCCTGTGGCTACTGAAGGATAATGAGGGACTCTATGAACAATGTTACACTCATGAATTCTCCAACAAATAGGCCAGTTCTTCAAAACACACAAACTACCAAAATTCAACCAAGATGGAATAAATAAGCTGAATAATCTCATAACTACTAATGAAATTGAATTTGTGATAAAAATCCCCCCAACCCGAAAATTTCCAGGCTCAGATGATTTCACTAGAAAACTCTATCAATCAGATGAAGAAGAATTAATGCCAATTTTAGTCTATTTCAGCAATCAGCACAGGAGGGAACACTTCCCAACTCATTGTATGCCGCCCGTATCACCAAGGCTACCACTTAAAGAATGGGAACTACTGACCAGTATCGCTCATGAACTTAGAAGCAAAATCCTCAACAAAGTATCGGCAAAGTGACTTCAGGTCATGCGCAGCATCCCAGCACCCCACCCACCCACAGGCCTGTCCTGCTGAGGAGGGACTTGTCTTGCCAGCCCCAATTTCCGGCAGTAAGTCACTTATGTGTATCTCCTTCCGGTTCTGTTTCTCTGGTTAATGCCTGACAGCTACACATTTAGGTGGAGATTTGAAATGGCTCAGCAGCCTGGACCAGCCGCTGGTCCAGCACCTATGCTTAGCGGGCACATCAGGGTCTCCCCGTATGTTTCCTGTTCTGTTAACCCAGCTCCTGGGGCCCCCACATGCAGGTCAGTTTTAGCTTCCTTCAGTGGCTCTAATGAACTGAAAGAAGTGTCTCAGTGCTTAATGACTATGTATTAAAAATTATACTAAGTAATCAGAATATTTTCTTTTTTCCTTATTGGGAACTAAGGAAGTCAAGGAGAGTATGACAGACGCATGACGGCGGCACCCCACCGTCAAGTCATTCTGAGGAGGAAGCATGTTCTATGGGCGTGGTCACTGGTTGGTGCTGGAATTTTTCAAAGAAAAAAGAGAAATGGAAGGCGGCTCTGCCAGGTTGGCAGAGTGTCCTATTCACGAAGTGTGCAGGGAGCAACTGAGGGCTGGTGGCAGACCCCTGTAATGGAGTCCTGTGCATGCCAGGAAGTCGGTTCCACGGTTTCCTCTCCACATAAATCTTTTAGAAGAGAGCCTGGCGATTTAATATGTAAGCGGTCAACAAATGCTATCTGGGTAGAAAAGGCAGTTGCTAATCCTAAGAGTGTCAAGTGGTTAAAGAATCTAGAGAGAAAATAAAAATCTAACAGAAAAACCTTCAATTAGCATTTTAAATTTCAGGCAGCAATAGGAAAATCGCAAAACAGGTGGGTTTCTGCTCTTGCTCCACTTTCAGCGGAGGCTTTCACCAGGAACCTAGGCACCACGCTCACTCAGCGGATGGTGGGGCCTGCCAACCAGAGCCGACGCAGCCAGCTGGTGCCAAATCTGAGGACGGGGAACTTCTCTTAACCTTTCATATCTTTGGGCAGAAATAGGATACTTTAGAAAGATTTTCAAAGTGGATTTGTGCCGAATGGCTTTTGTTTAACAATGAGTTAATAGAAGTAGGGATCTCAGAACAGTTAAATCCTTGGGAGTCACAGTTAACCAGTATTTCACAATAGTTTTTAACTGGACTCTTTCACTTCTGGTTTTTATTTATCCCATTAAAAAAAAAAACTTCCGACGGGTGCTTTCTTTTGGCTGTTGGAAACCTGTGCTTTGAGGCTGCTGGCCTCCTTGCAGACCACTCAGCCCACCTCCACTGGGGGCCCTGATGTCTACGGAGGCCCCACCACATGGACAGGTGGCTGGTGGTGCCGGGTTTGTGGGACACAGTCTGTAAAATGTCTCCCTGAACTTGTCAGGCTAAAATTTCCAAAACCCACAGGTCTTAAATAGGATGCAGCCTAAAGTTCCCTTCCTCTAAAAACCTTTCCTGCTTACCAGGTGTTGCCAGAACGGCCAGAGGCCCCCCACACCAGAACCACATTTACACTCCTCAGAACCCATTCCGGCTGCCTCACAGCCCTCCCACCGATAAAGAGACAAAAAGAACGCGCTGTTGATTCTCACTTTGTCACAACTGGAAAACAGAGAGCCAGGAACCAGAATGCTAATTTCCTGCCATCTTACCCAAGCCGCTGAAGAAACTTAGAACTGTTTTCCCAAGCCCTACTCCACCTTCCAAAACAGGGTGAAAGTAGACCCTAAATGAAAAGAGATACTGCTGCCCCACCAGCACCCTCCCGCCCCCAGAGCTCCAGCCACCTGGGCTCAGGTAGTAAAACACAGCACCCTCCGGTCCACCAAGCCTGGACTGGCCCAGGTCACGGGGCCAGGCACTCAGGTGGCTGCACTGGGGCCCAGGTGGTTACAGGGAGGGGCAGGTGGCTGCGGGCGGGTTACAGGGGACACAGGTGGCATCAGGCGGGTTACAGGGGGACACAGGTGGCATCAGGCGGGTTACAGGGGGCACAGGTGGCTGCAGGCGGGTTACAGGGGGCACAGGTGGCTGCAGGTGAGCCCAGGAGGGGTTCGCGGGGACACAGGTGGCTGCAGGAGGCTTACAGGGGGGCGAAGGGGGCTGCAGGAGGAGCGAGCCAAGCCCGGACAGGCCCTGCAAAAGCGGAAGCTGGGCGAGTCTCGGGTCACCGCCCTCGGTGCTCAAAGGGAAACTACTAGTTCGGGGGCGGCGGTAGTGCGCTGGGCACAGTGTGTAATGAGGAAGCACTTTAGGCTGGTAGGGACCCCAGCGTGCGCCGTCGCCTACCGCCCAGAGCGGCCTCTCTGACCTTTGTCACCTCCCACCCCTAAACTCCACCCCCCCAGCCCAACCCCGGGCCATGCGCTCTGCCGGAGACCCGGCCGCAGGGGTAGCCGCGGGGGCCCAGCGCCCACCCTCGCAAGGAGGTCGCGACGGCCACCTGCCCGCCCCCTGAGCCTCCGCCCGGCCCCCTGGTGGCCCGATCACCGGCCCCGCGCCCCCGCCCGAGCGCGCGGGGACAAAGCGCTGGCCACCCGCCGCGGCGGGGCTCACCCACCGTGCTCGCTGCTCCGAGGCCGGCCCGGGGTGCAGGCTCTCTCCGCCGCCCGGGCCCCCAGCGCGCCGCCTTCCGGGGGGCAGACGCGGGCCCTCGGGGCCAGAGGCGCGTCCTCGCTGGCGCGCGGCGCGGGGACTGGCGGCGGCGGCAGCGGCGGCTCCTCCGGCCCGCGCGCCCCGCCCCGCCCCGGCTTCCTGCGGGCCAGGTGAGCGCGCTCCCGCCAGCCCGCCCACCTGCCGCCGCCCCGGGCACCGCCTCCAGGCGCCGAGGCCCCGCGGGGCCAGGGACACCAGCCGGGCGGAGCCGGAGCTGGGCGGCCGTGGAGCTGCTGCGCTCGGCTTGGCCTCGGGAACCACCACGCCGACCCCGCGGGCGGGACTGACAGCATCTCCTCCGGCCCCCGCCCCGTCCCCGTCCCCGTCCCCCACGGCGGCCCGGCAGGAGCGCGCGCCCGGGGACGCGTCCACGCCGCCGGCTGCGGCCTTTCGGAACGACGGGTGCTGGGCTTCGCGTGGACGGCGGCACCTGGGACAGGGGCTCCGCTGCGCACAGAAACCCAGAGCAGAAAATGCCCAAGTGCGCCCTGCGGCCGCGGAGCACCCGTTGACTGTGGCCGCTGCCACCCCCGAGGTCGAAGGAAGTCTGTTTGGACGTCGGTCACTTGGACACGCAGATTGAGGGGCGTGAGATGGACCTTTGCCCTGATTCTCGGCCTCCGCCTGATGGAAAAGCAGGAAAAGACGGGTGGGAGGAGAGAACATGGCGGTCCCGGAGTTTGAGGGGGGAGGTCTGGAGGGGCCACAGAGAGGGGTGCTGGCACCCATGTCCGCTAGTGGGTAAACGTGGTGGTGGGGGGAGCCACACAACCCTGAGGATGCACAGGGCAGTGGCCCAAACCGGAACGCTCCCACGTCCCTGGCCTTAATCCCCCTCCAAACTTCTTAAAGGTCAGGCCAGGGGGCCCCCGGATCTGGGTCCCATTTGGATGCCTGTTTTGGCATCACAAACGCCTCGGCCTCCCCACAAATGTCTCCTTGCTTCTGGAGGCACTGGGAGGCCGAGGAGACTGGGTCCCTGCCCAGCAGATGGCAGGCAGGCTGGCACTGGGGTCACAGCCGCCCTGAAACAGCAGTGTGTCACCCACTTCATGCCAGTTCTGCTGATTTTTCAGTAGTTTAGGGAAACTTCACATGTGCCCACAGCCTTCTCTGCAGACGTCAGGCTTGCCAGTTAAAACTGTTTTAAAAGTATTTATTAAATTCCACCATGTGTATTTTTGGGCATATAATGCCCCCAAATTCATAGGTACCTCAAGGAAAACATACCTGAGGGCGTGTTTAACCAACCAGTGGAGGCATGTGGAAGGTCCCGTCTTTGCCACCTCCCGTCCTTCTCTGTCCCTCCCAGCTGGGGAAGACCCCAGGCACAGAGGGCGGAGGCTGGACCCTCCCCGTAGAGAGTCACACTTCACCTAAGGTGGCCATGCACCCTTTCTCAAAATAGAAATTCGTTTTGCTGAATCAAATTGAAAGGGGTCTTTTGAGAAGAAAAGGATAAGTGATCTAAGAGCTTAATTGTCTCTTCAGTATTTCTAAGAAAATCACCCTGCAATTCCCTCCATCTCTCAAATACTTCAGACAGCGAGGCTAGGAACCTTCAGCAGGTCACACTGCAGCAAACAGCACAGTGTCCTGTGCGTGACACATGCTCAGTAATTTTTTGTTCTGTAGATTTAAATTCCAAATTACACAAGCTAAAGGAAGGAAGGAAATTCATTTAAATAACTTCCAGTAGACCAGACTGCATGCATTTTGAGTTTTCCTTATTTTCGTCATCAACAGACTTACCTTCATAATTATATTCTTGCTTAGACAAGGACTCAACTTCGTTTTCAGCCCAGTCTGTAATTAACTTGTGGCATGTTATATTCATGTTTCAGTTAGCAAGTGGATAGACTCTGCTGAGGTCACAAATACAAGAAAAGTAGGTGCTGAGCTCCAGAATATGCAACATGAAACACAACAGGTGAACACAGAACACACTTCGGGGCTCTAGGGCACAGTGCCCCCCACGACCACACACACCTCTGCATGTTCACACATACACACAGCTACATGCACAACCACATACACTCACAAAAAACACTGTTGCTTCACTTCTGCTGAAACACCAGGAAAAAAAAAAAGGAAAACGTTAGGACTGGTTATGTGGGATAAAACAAAATACCTTTCACACATTTTTTTCTGTCATCAGTTTGTTGACAATTGTATTTCAAATTGTTTTACAAAATGTGTATATATACATGAAATATACATAATATTTTTCTTAACCATAGCTCTGTAATTTTATTAAATATTAAATTAAATATTAAAAATAAAAGTAAATGTCTGCCATAATAAACTAAAGAAATAGGTTAATAGTTCTCAGTATTTGAGAAGAAAACGTATAATTCAATAGGTTTCATACTGTGGTGGATACATACCATTCTGTCCTGAATTCCTGTATTTTCCACCGAGATTCCCTAACTAGGGATGGCTTACTTTCCAGCACACCTGTTACATTCTTGGTCTCATTGCGCTGCCAACCAGATACTGTAAGGTCACGTTTGTGTGTCGGCTGCATGTCCCACAGCTGGCCCCCATGCTGCCTTCACCCCCACATTCTCCCTTCCTCTGTGACTTTCACACTGATGCCGTGGAGAAGGGGTCTGTGTCCCCTCCCCTGGAGCCAGGGGTCCCTGGTGACTGCCTCCACCAACAGAATGATGTGATCAGGTCAAGATGGGCTTCAGGGTGGCCCTGACCCAGCATCACTGCTGCCCTCACAGGAAAGGGAGAGAAGACACTAGAGGCCGTGTGAAGGTGGAGGCCGGGATCAGAGCCCTGCGGCACGGGGTCAGGAGGCGCCTGGGTCACCAGGAGCTGCAAGAAACAGGGAGGACCTGCCCCGAGAGACTCAGGCTTCCGCCAGGATGGTGGTGAATTTTGGCCAAAATAGAGAACATCAGGGTGGTCGGCTCTGGCGGAGAGACGGGGAGACAAGGGCTCCTTAGGGGCAGGCTGGATGCAGGCATGAATGCTCAGACAGCACCACTGGGGTAGTAGTCATGGTCCTAGGGCGCTTCAGCTGGGTTGGCCTCTTCCTTCTCACACCGGAGCCCATGGTGCGCACCCAGCACTCCTTCCCCAGTGAAAGGTCCCTGATGGGCAGGTAGGTGTCCCCACGTCCCTGTGAGGAGACTGCTGTGCACATGAAAGGGGGCACACCAGCAGCCGGGTCACCGGTAGCTGGAGGGCACTTCAGCAGGCTGCCTGAAGACAGGAGCTGCTCCCCAAGGAGCACTGATGGGGCGGCAGGCCGGTGCTGGGGGGAGGCTGGCATGCCACCATGCACAGGAAGGAGGTGCAGGCCCTTTGCATGGGGGCTGCACTGCAGGGGAGGTGAATGGCAAGTGCAAAGGGCCTGGGGTGGTGGGCATGCCCGGGCTTCCAAAAAGTCGTGGGAGCCCACTGTGCCTGGAGGAGAGAGGACCGGAGGGGGCACTCTAGGGAGAGACCAGAGATTCGGGGCTGGGGACCCACCACCGAGGGCCTGTTATCCACTGGTCCACTGTGGTTCCGTCTGAGTGGGATGAGATCTGGATATAGAGTGGAATGGGGAAGTAGGCATGGAGACTGTTAGGAAGTGGCTGCACTAGTCCAGGGCAGTGTGGAGGGCACAAGTGCTAAGTGGTGCCCGGCGCTGGATGCTGGCACCTGCAGAGCAGGGAGGGCTGGCAGCACGCAGGTGGTTGGGGAAACAGAAAGGCCAGGCGACTCGAGCAGCCAGAAGGGGGCCTTGCCTGACAAGGAAGACTCAGGAGCTCTCCCCTGGGCTTGCCCATCAGCTGTCCAGGAGGAGACTGGGGATGTGGTTTAATTCAGAGGGGGAGGCTGGGTGGGAGACCGATGGGGAAGTTCTCTGCCGTACCGGCGGCGTTGTGAATCTTGGGACTGGATGACATTTCTTCGGAATGGCGGCATCTGGGGAACAGAAGTACTGTAGGGACATAGCCTGGCATTACGGGGAGCCTGAGGAGAAGCCGGCCATGACCCAGGGACCCAGGAGGAGCCCCAGGCAGAGGTGCGGGCACCGAGTGGGTGGAGGCCTGGCAGTGCACTTGGATGAAGCAGCTGGGAGGATCTGGGTCACCTTCACCAGAACTGGGGGCAGCCTGACTGGTGGCCTCAATAGTCTCGGGGAGTGGAAGACACAGGGCCTGCACACCCTCCTTCCAGGAGCTTGCTGCAAAGGGGCTGGAGGAAATGGGGTGGCTGGAGGGGGTCAAGGACTGGTTAAGTTTTAGGGTGAGGAAAAGAATGCCCATTTGAGTACTGGTGGGAATCTTCCAGAGAGAAGGGTCCCGAGTTCCCTACGTTCATGTTTGCAAGCATGTCTTAAAGGCTGTAAATGTCTAAAATTAACTTCCCCTTAACCTTGTTATGCCTGTGGGCACAGGTTTTATGGGGCCCAAAACTCATAAAATTTGGGAGCCCTTTTTAAGAGGCAGAACACAGCCTCTGAGCATGCAGGGCAGCACCAGGACAGGAGGGACCTCCATGGGTTCAGGAAGCCTGCTTCGCCCTGGAGTCCTGGGGGGATGAAGCACGATGGACAAGCCCATCCAAGCCCCTCCTATTTGTCTCTCATCAGCTGAATGTCGATGTCTCTTCTTGGACCAAGAGCTCAGTGTTCCTGTGACTTCATTTCATCCCAGTGCAAGTGACATGGGCCTAGTGATTAAGACTGCAAATCCCACCAACCCTCAGGGGGCACCACCACTTGCACGAGTGGCTTAGATGCAATGACCGTGCAATGCCAAGACACTGGTTTGGCATGTGAAGCTTCTGGCCAAGTTGCGTAAGACAAGCGGAGCCCAGGTGTGCCCTGAAGGGCGAACCCTGTAACTTCTCAGTGTCTGATGCCACTTGGTGGTGAAAGTGAAGGAAGCCAGGCTGTCTTATAACTGTTCTTACGGCAAAACCCAAAGCTTCAATTTCGGAGTCTCCTTTTGGTTACGAAAATAGAATTTGCTTCTGTTTTTGCAGATGGATATGTAGTCAGGCTATTAACACATGTCAATGAGCCTGGGTTCCATGGGTTCAGTGAGTTTCTCTCTGTGGAGACATAACATACAGTCAGGTTTGCATCAAGAAGAGCAGTCTATGCAGTGGGGTATGGGTGGGGGCTTGATAATATGGGTAAATGTAGTAACCACATTGTTTTTCATGTGAAACATTCATAAGAATGTATATCAATAATACCTTAATAATAAAAAAAGAAAAGAAAAGCAGTCTATTTTACTCCAGGTTTTAAAAGAGGTTTAATTTCCCTAAGACCTGTACCCTCAGGTCTGGCATCACTAATTAGCCCAGGAGCAGAGGCAGGACGGAAACCTGCCTGTGCGGGCCCTGCCGCTCCACTGTCCAGGCAGAAGCTGGCCATCTCAGGATGGCTTCACTGGCTTCCGGGCCCACGCCTGCATGAGAAGCACCCAGGATTCTTCACGTCCCCGGGTATCTGACTCGTTGGACAGCTGCTCCCGTCACTGTCCCCCGAGACCTTCGGCTTCCCTGCATCTCCAGGCCTCAGCCTGGGCCAGGCTCCCTGAGACCGGCCAACACAGCCGTGGCCTCCTGGGGGTGCACACTGTGGAGAGATGGACTTACAGTCTACATCCCTTGCTAAACATTTTCTGTGGTGCCCATATGCTTTGGAATCAAATGCACACTCCTTCCCCTTCCCCGGCTGGGTGCTGTACCCCTGCCCTCCCACACTGCTCCTCAGGCCTGGCCCCTCTGCCCCGTTTCCATGAGCCAGGCTCTCCGCAGGGTGGCCTTTCTGATGGAGCAACCAGCTAGCGGCTGTTGCAAATCACCCTGTTCTAACTCTGCGAAGCACCCGTGGCACGATGTGACATTTTCTGGCTTATTCACTGGTCACTTCTGGCCATCCCAACCCACCACGTTAGCATGTGTGCTCCACACAGGCAGGGGCTGAGTCCCTCGGCTCCCCTGGGCAGTGCCCGGTGCACGGCGGGCCCTCAGCACACGTCTGTTGGTCCTTGTCGGGGCTGTTGAATTACAGCCAGGCCCCACGTGATCCAGCCTGGCTCAGGGTTGTGCTCGAATGAGCACCCTATCAGCTCAGAGTCATAGCGGGCCATTCCCATGCACCTTAGCTCTGCCCAGGGAGGGGCCGTCCCGGGGACCCCAGAAATCGTCTGAACTGCCCTCTGTCCAGGGATGCCGCTCTCCCCACATGGTAGCATGGACTTCTCCTCCTCCCCTACACTCTCTTCGTCAAGATTTAATAAATCATTTTATTTTTAAATTTAATGAAATAGTTTATTTTATTATTTTATTTTATTTTTTGTTTTATTTTATTCTATACCCTGTGAGCCCAGCATGCTCATCACCTCCTCTGTGGATGGGCGACCAAAGCTCAGAAAGGTGTAGCAAGGCGATGGCCGAAAAGACTGGTGTTGGCAAGGGCACGGAGAATAGGAGCCGCTGCGCACCGCTGGTGGGGCGTAAACAGTCTGGAGGTTTCTCAGAACGTTAACGGAACTACCCTGCAAGCCAGTGATTCCATGTGTGGGCATTTATCCAGAGGAGATCACATCAGGAACTTGAAGAGACAGCCATTTTCCCACATTCAAAGCACTCACAATGGCCAAGACATGCAAATGACCTGAGCGTCGGCCCATGCTGCCCAGGGTTGAGTAGTGTCCTACCCCGACAAACTGTGCGTCCACCTAGAACCTCAGGATGTAGGGGCCCATGCAATTCACTCATGTCAGTTAAGATGAGTTGCACTGGAGTGGAGAGGGTCCCAATGCAGTGACTGGTGCCCTTGTAAGAAGATGGTCTTGTGAAGACAGAGACAGGGAACACGGCACGTGACGACTGGAGGATGCGTCCCAAGCCGAGGGGCACCGAGGACCCCGGATACCCCAGAAGCTGCACGAGGCCAGGGAGTGCCTCCCTGCACCTTCAGGGGGAGCAAGCTGCTGACGGCATGACTGTGAGCTCCTGGACTCCCGGACCCTGGGAGAACACGTTTTGTGTTTTAAGTTTTTTTTTAAAAAGGAAAGAGGCTCAGTCACTATCCCAGGGGCTTGGCTAGCAATGCAGAGCCAGGATCTGAGCCCAGTTTTCAAGGAGAATGAGAACTCGCCTGGCCCCACATGGGTGGAAGTGCAGGTGCCCGGCGGGCATCTGGGGTGGCTTGTCCCTGCAGCTCCAGACCCGTGACCAGGACTCAGCTGCTCTGTCCCTCCCTCCATCCCACTCAGTTCTGCAGAGTGGGTTCCCTGCACCGTCCTATGGGGCACCGATGGCTCCTGGGCTCCCAGCTTTGCTCTGCTGATCTACGGCTTCTGTTGCTGGGACCCCTTGAAGTCTTGGGCCCACCTTGACCTGCTGGCTGAGGCCAGGGAGGTGGGATTCTGGATTCACTTGAGCCTCTGCCCAAGCCCAGGCCCGGGACCAGTGTCCCTGGGGCACCAGGCACCTTCGCTGAAGAGACCGAGCGGGACTCTGCACAGGGGGTGCTGGCGAGTCCCCAGCGGTGGGAGGGCAGGTTTGCCCAGGCCTTCTCACACAAGACCCGTGCCCTTCCCGCAGCGGGGTGTCCCCATTCTTACCAGGCACAACGCCGCCTTTGTTCAGGACGGCAGTGAGGTGAAGTCCTCTCTGCCTGCCCAGGTGCAGCCCTGGGCCTTGGGGACCTGAGCTGCCCATTGCCAGGTAGGGGGAAGGGTTACTTGTCCTGAAGACCCCTGTGGAAAGAGGGGGCAGGCACTGCCATGGGAGGCTCTGTGTCCCTAGCCCTGTCCTCTGACAACAGAATAGCTCAGGCTCCGGACCAGCTGTCTGTCTGGGGGGACGTTCCACAGGCCTGGGCCTTCCCGGGCCATGATGAGAAGCTGCCCTTCCTGTGAGGGGGGTGGGCCCGGGTGTTCGCCTGCACTGAGCGGCCCTCCCGTCCATTTTAAAGCTTCGTTGGCAGCCCTCTGTCCTAACGAGCCAGGCTTCTGCCTTACCCAGGGCTAGTAACCCAGCCAACCATCTTACACAGCTGCAGGGTCTGAGCCCAGCATGCGGGGAGGCCACTCTACCCCCTCTGCCTCATGTCCCACCCAGGGGCTCTGTCCCTGGGCAGCACTGGTGGACACAGAGGGGCTTGTCATGGAACTACATGATTTTCAAGTGAATGAGACGCGTCCTCCGTCCCCTGAGAGCTGGGAGCTTGCTCTGGGTCAGGGCCGTGCGGTAGGCCTAGATCTCTCCCTGACCTGAGTCGGGCCCCTGCTGGGCTGGCGGCACACCTCGGCTGGCGTGTGGCCGGGGGGTGACAGTAACTGCCGGGTGGACTGGGAGAAAGAGCTCACAGCACTTTGTCCCTTTTCCTGCACACTTGCTCCAAGCTTGTACACATCAAAGGCTGATCAGAGAAAGCCACTCCCTGGTCAAAAAGAAGCTGCATTTTTTAAACACATAGTGGGGAGTTTACTGGCTCACCGTGCTTTTCCAAATCTTTTCTGGTCCTGTTTCTCTCCACGGATCTACGGAGCACGAGGTGGGCTCGTAAGGCTCTCTCACACGTGGGCCTGAGGGCCTGTGCTGCGGGACGGGGACCGAGGGCCGGTTCTTGGCAGTGGTGATTCCCATGGAGGCTGCCCAGCGTGAGTGACACGTGGTCTCTCAGCTTAGGAGGTGCTCGTGAGAAACTCATCTTGCACACCAGGAGCAGCTTTGTACGTGGAGGAGAAGCCTGATGGCATTCAAGGGAGAGTCCCGGCCACACTGCCTCCTGTTCCCGACCTGAGCCCCGGGGCTGGAGAGCGGGGAGGAGGCTGGTGGAGGGTTAGTGGTTGGTGGCTAGCTGTGCACTGCCTCTCACACACTACGTTACTCAAGCTCTCCCTACTTATCGCTGAAAGTTAGAAAATGCAGAAAAAAGTTAGAAAAAGCAGAAGAAGCTTTTAAAAGAAAAAGCTCCAGGTTACACTGCTGATAAACAGTTGCCTGGACAAGTGTGCATGCTCACTTTCAGACATTCTCACTGTCTATATTTATAAGCTGAAATACTATTTTGTGATCTGCTCTCTCCACTTAGCAGAGTTTCATGAGCTTATCCCGCCATGCCAGTGAGCAGGTGTCTCCACCTCCCATTCGCTCCCTCACTCGCAGGCAGGTGGCGGCCTTGCGGCAGGGTCGCGTTCTTGGGTGGGAGGGGAAAGGCCCCCATCGCTCCCATCATCAATCTCTCTTCATTCTGACTGATTTTCAAGGTATTTCCAGAGACAGTATGTGTAAGATGCTCGAGCAGGGCCTCGTACACGGTAAAGACTAAATTAGTGTTGCCACATGCCTGGAAGAAACTGGTTACTAGAGCAACACTTTAAACCAAACAGAATAAGGTCATATGTTTGCATTCTCCTCTGTGCCTGGGCAAGAAAGGTATTGCTCTCCTAACATGACACAGCTGACACAGAAGTCCTCAGGTGGGGTGCGAGTCAGGGGAACGTCGGGAAGAGCATGGAAGGCATCAGGGCTGTAGGACCTGAGACGAAACGGCGTAAGAGGGAAGGACCTGTGGGATGAGTCACATGTTCTCTTTAAGGCACAGCTTCCTCACCTGTGAAGTAAGTTGCAGCATCATGTGAGTATTAAATGAGAAAATGTGCATGAAAACACAGTGACAGTTTGAAGAACCAGTAGAATTATGGCATGCTGGTTGTTACATAATAATAACAAAAAGTCTAGCATTGTTTTTACTTAATCTACGTAAGAGTCCCAGCTGATACACCAACTGTAAAAATAGGTAAATGCACTCATGGTAATTTTGGCAATGATTATGGAATGAGTATTGCTAGAATATTCTTGCATATTGCATCAGAAATCACTAGGCTCCTGGAATAGGTTTATGTACTGGTTCAGTCAGAATGGATATGCCCCCTGCCTTGAGCAAAGTCAACAAAAATCTAGAATAACAAAGAGAATTAAAAAAAACATAAGATTCTTTTGAAATGAAAGTTCCCCTCATTCATTTTAAATGAATTATTTATAGTTCCACTTATAACTCCACCCTGCCTTCATAAAATCATAGGCACCATGGATCTGGACCCCAGAAATCACAGTGTTTTGGAATGTGCACACGCACACACATCTGTGATGAAGGGGTCAGGGGCTGGTGTGTGCTCAGGGGTCCGTTTGTCTTTACAGGAGAGTATTTGGTGTCTCCATCTTCTAGGAAATGCAGGATAATCTCCCTGGGGACCATCCACAGCTCCCACTTTTCATTTGGAATGTTCATAGGCATGAGCTCAAGAGAGCAAGTTTTGGGCAGAAACCTTCTGAAGAGTAGAAGAGGCTCTTTCATTGGTGCACCCGACTTTGTGATGATCTGCATTGGGAAATGAGACATGTAGTAATCAGGCTGGCTAAGAATTAGGCGCTTATCCCAGTACACCTTGGAGCATCCAAAGGCTGACCCAGTGCCTTTGTGTTGTGTTTACAGAGTGCAGGTTCCACGTGCACGGCTCTGACTTTTGCAGAGAAAGCACACAGTACCAGTAACAATGAACTGGATCTTTAAAGTTACCCTGGAAATAACAGAGGACCCTCTGGAAGCTGTCCTTCAGGACACTGGAGTCATTCAGGTAATTTGTTTAGGGCCCTAGGGTTTTGGTTTGAAAAACTGAATCTTGACACAAAGAATCTATTCACTAAGATGATATATCTAAATATATTCACAGGGCTTTTATCCTCAAAAAAATTAACAGATATGGTATGTAAATTAATTATTATTATAGTATGGGAAGGTACGTAAGTCAGGGTTTTCCCTGAACCGGTAGGAAGTGGAGATATCTATCCATCAATCCGTCTGTCACCTATGATGAGTTTTATTTTAAGGAATGGGTCTCATGATGGTGGGGCTGGTAAGTCTCAAATCTCCAGGGCAGGCCAGCAATATTCAGGTGGGAGCTGGTCCTGCAGTCTTGAGGTTTCCTGTTTTCTCCAGGAAACCTCAGCTTTTGCTCTCAGTTGGGTTCCAAGCATATTATAAATGGTAATCTCTTTAAAGTCAACTGATTGAAGAGATTAATCATGTCTACAAAATACTTTACAGCAACATCGAGATTAGCATTTGACTGAACAACTGGATACTGCAGCCTAGCTAGACATATAAAATTTTCCTATCACCGAGGCATTGACTATGTTTCATCTGAAAAATCTGGAAATTTGTGCAGACTTTCTTGGCTAATATAGATTTCCTAATGTCATTGACTAAAATGATACATAGTCTCTTTTCCTTACAACTTTTAGAGTTGTAGTACAATTTAATGTTTAACTTCTATGGCCAGGGGACAAACATTCACATGTTAAAATGTGTTTTTCTTTTGTCTTGACTCTTTATGAACTTTAAGGAAATAATTGCCTTTGGGATAGATATCTGGATGCTTTTAAAAAATAGCATTTGGAGGAGCTGAAAGATTAAGTACTTGAAAAGGCCTCTAAGATGTGTGTGCCTGACACTCTGGAGTGTGATGGCTTTTTTGTGCTAATGTGTGCCTCTGAACTTCTTTAAAATGCCAAATTATCCTTTTCTTGGAGAGATGCAATCAGTTCTCTCCCGACTATTATAAAAAATACAGATAAAAGCAAAATTTCAAATGCTGTTCTACAAAAGTTATTTAATCATCTCGGAATCATTGTGGAAATTTGTATGAGATGCATGTTGCTGTGCGGCTCTGCAACCCCACTTTGGCAGTTGCAACAACAGCCAGTTTTATGAAAAATTCAGTTTATCCATCTATGCAATATATACTTTCAGGACATCAAGAGTGCAGCCTGACAGGAAGGGAGAATGTAGTTTGAGCCAGGAGGCATTTGAAAGGAGACATCCTCTCCTGCCTTCTCAGTAATTTCAGTTTTGTACTGGCTGAAGATGGAAACTCTAACATTATATAGGTATATTTCAATCATGATGAAATGCAAACGCCACTGAGAGAGGTAAATGAAAGGAGATTATCAGTTACTTCCATTTTGGATGAATGTTTTGGGTCTTCCCAGATCCAATTTCTAGAGGCTGGAGCACAGATCACTGATCACTGGTGAACCGTACTCCGCCTGAGGTCAGTGAGGAGGCAGCCTTCCTGTAAGCGTCAATGGGCTGCATGCCATCTTTTTCTCCTACCTCCCAATTTTGTTTAGAATGTACCTGATGGCAAATGTTTTTAAAAACCTACAAAAAAAATAAGCATTTCAGTGTAATTTATATGACATTAAGCGCTAATGAATAAAAAACTACAGGATGTAGAAGGGTCTGGAAGTGGGGGAGCTTGTAGAGAAGGCAAGGGGTGTCCTGAAGTAAGATGGGGTCCACAGGAGAGGAGACAGTACTGCTGAGACTCTGAGGTTTACACTGAAGAGAATGGCCAGACATTAAAGAGTTAGGGTGGGGTAATATGAGATTGTATTTGCAGGGAAATAAGTAAAACCTCTTAAATATTTACATAAATGACTGAAGCAAACACCAACTTGCAGACTAATCCTTCTGGATTCTTGGATTTTGTAGGTGCGTCTGTTGATTTGCATGCTCTGTCCTGGTTCTCGGCTCACCTGCCTCACCGTCCAGAGCACCTAGGTGCAGCAGGTACCCGGGCTTGCTGACCTTGGCTGAGAACTTGGGATCCGAGGGGAGAGCATGACCCTGTCCCCTGGGGGCGCCTGCACCGTCTAGCGCTCCCAAATGCTGTTTAGAATTCCTTACTAACTGAAGCTCCCAAACCAAAGTTTGCCTTGTTCTGTCAACTCCTCACAGTTATATTGTCTTTTTGTCTAAAATGTATAAAAGCTGCCTGCCTCGGTCATTTCTTTCAGTCTCACTGTCATTATTGGGTCTCCATTCATAATGAAATTTTGATTTTTAACCCTGTTACTCTGTCTCAGTCAATTTCATTCTTAGACGGGCAGAGGAAGATTCTGCCTCCCCAACGCCAGGATTTGACCCTTTTACAGGTGGTGGGGAATGTTCTGGGGCGGCGCTGGTGAGGTCATCCGCCACGGCCCCGCCCCCATTAGACGGGGTCGTCTGCCCGTAAGACCCCTGCTCTTTCGCCCTCGGGGGTGACCTGGCCTGAACCAAGCCTCTTTTCTTTTGCTAATAATTTCCTTGTCCCTCCCTCCTCCTTACAAAACCTAACACCTGTACAATTCCTGAGTCCTTCCTGAATCCTGAATAAAGCCAGTTAGATCTTCAAGTTCACTTGGTTGAATTTTTTAACGTTTTTCAAGTTGTCCTTATTTCCCCACCTCCTTTTCACACTGAGTCACGTTTGAGGCACAGCGGGGTTCCTGTAAAATCAGGCGCCCAGCCTTTTGAGTCCTGTGTAAGTTTGCTTCCTGAACGCCACGTGCTCCTGAGGTGACCTCCACAACCACCTCCTTTCCGATGTCAGGTGTCACTGAAGCTGTGGCCTCCCAGATACATCGGATCAGTCATCCTCTGCACGAAGACTGACAGATGCATGCTCCCCACGTGTATAAGCCTTGCTGGCGGCTGGCGCTGGCGGCTGGGTTTACTCATGTCCTCCAGTGACGGTCTCTGGATTCTTAAGGAAGCCTAACCATGACGCCGCACCATCTGTGGGTTCTTTTATTCTGTCTTCTGTATGTGCTCCCAAAATTGTGACTAACAAACGCCTACAAGCTATCCTCACATTTTCACATCCTAAGGTGACTAGAAGAATGGCTTTGTGAGTGGGAGTTGGAAAACGTAGTGGGAAATTTGAATGGAGCTGACTGATGCAACTCAGCCCCCAGGCAGGACGGAGGCGGGAGCCGTGAGCTCTGATTTTGCTACTACGTTACTTGGATACAATTCATCCACCTACTTCTAACTTATGTCCCGCAACACCAGGAACTAAATGGATAGAATTCACAACACACTCATGTGACTCCTCATGCAAGGCTTTTAGAAGCTCATTTATTTTAGGAATTCACAGTATCATCTGGTGACGTTAAGCCATAAAAGTCACTGAATTTTTTTTCTAGGCTTCAAGTTCCCATCATTTAAATGATAGGTTTGAACCTGATTTTCTCTCTTTAAGGTTCTTTGCAGCTCTGAATTCGCATGACTTTACAATTCTGAACAAGGAAATGTTTAATGGTAAGGCATTGTGATCACCACTTTCTTTTTTATTGTGTAATTATGGCCGTGTAAGAATAATGCTTCCTTTTTTCAGGCAGGCCTTTTTAAAAGGCAGATTTAAGTGTCCCAAGTTATTTTTCTTTAATCTTATGACTCCTTATAAAGTAAGAAACCAGCAGAGGATTTGGGTGCACTTTGCTCATTGGGTACACTTAGAAATAGTAGACAAATAATGGAACGCAAGTCCCACACAAACACAACAAAAAAATAGTGCATTCAAATAATGTGTTGGCTGAATTGTTGACTGTCCCTCAGCATTTTGGCCAGAATAAGTAATTACAAATTGAGGAATATAAATAGTATACAACTTGAAAAACTGAAACTCACGACACAAGTTCATTTTGTATTCACACAAGACTAGACAAAAACTTTTATTTTATTTACAAATACTGGTTATTGGTTAAAAACTTATTAAATTCCTTTGCATTATAAGTATTGGAAATACATGACAGTATAGAATCTCAGTTTCCAGACTTTGAAAGGCTGAGGGAAAAGCTGATTCACTAATAATTACGCACAGTTGATAATCACGGGAGACTCTCCTCTGGCCTCCGCACCAGAACTGGTCCTGCTGAAATCAGCAGACTTGCGTGGTTCTATGTCCGGAGTCCAAATCTCAGTCTTCATCTTCCCTGGACCATCACTAGCAGGGGACAGATGATTTAACTATTGCTTACATCCCTTGACAATGATGAACTTCGCCAGCCCTGTTCTGCCAGGAAACAGTAATGGTTACGAAAGCCCCTCAACCTCCTGCAGCTGGGCCATGTTCTGGGATCAGACCGACCTCGCCTTTTTCAAAGATTCTCCGGTTTCATAAACCCCAGGGTTTCCCTCCTGCTGCATGAAACCTTCCTCGTAAAAACACTTCAGTGACAGCGCCGCAACGAGAGCACCTTGTTGAGCGTTGGTGCATTTTCATTTTCGCATGAGGTGCTCTGATCTGGGAGGGTCGGCCTTGTCTTGGATCCTGTTTCCTCTGCCCAGGTAGCGAGGCTCCCTGCCTCTGTGCTCTGCCTTGGCTGGGGGTGAGTTTTCCTTCTGGCCCTGTGCTCCTGCCTCTTCCCCTGGTAGCCTGGGGTGGGTCTGAGCTTGATTTCGTGATTATGGGTGCCGGACAGTTCTGGTTTTGTTACTGATACCGGGGTTCTTCAGAGAGTCGAAGAATGAACTTCGCAAACACTCAAGTTAGGAGAGCAAGTGAGAGGCTTTTATTTAGAGAGAAAGTGAGAGGACAAGAGCACCTGGCTCACGCCAGGAGGGGACAAGAGTCCCGGGGTGCTGCGCTGTCTAGGGGTTCTATAGGTGGTGGAGAGACAAAGGGCTAGGGGATGTACACCTGCTAAGTGGTTCCAAAATGTTTATCTTTGAGGAGACATTAAGTTTCTTATTAGTCTTCCTGGTTATTTACAAGAATTTTGCTGCTCTGATTTCCTCCCAGGATAGCAGCTTCCTGGTCTGGGAGGATACCACTTAAGACTGCCTGCTGTTTGTTAAAGAGTATGTTAAGAAACTTACTTTTTAACTAATTGGGTTTTAAAATGCAATCTTAATTTTCAAGATGGAATCCTTCCTGTTCTTACCAAGCTGTTTTGGGCTTGCTTGCTACATTGCCCAGGTTGCAAATCATTTGTTTAGGGCTGGAGGAAGAAAAGCAGCCCCTGGGGAAAGTCAGAAAAGCAAGTTACCCCCTCCCCCACACACCACCCCGCCGGCCGGCTAAAGCAAATCCCACAATGGATTATCTTGCTTTGTTTTTTCGGAGGCCCTCACCCTGCTCTGTCTAAGCCCAAGATCCCTGTCTCATTACCTGGCCACTTGGCGATCTCTGAATGGTTAGTGTCTGTGGAGAGCTTATCTTTTAAGTGAAACTGGAGACTCTGGCCTGTTGTTCTTTTCTCTTCTTGGTTTATTGCTCATTCAGTTTTACAAATTAGGTGTATTACCTAGTCCTCTTTGAAAGTGGGGCTTATCATTGTTTTTATAGATATTTTGTCTAAAACTCATTTGGATTGACTTTTTGTCTTGTGTTGAAGCCCCGAAACCCACTAAACTCTTGACAATGGTGACATTCTTACAGGAACTCATCAGATCTTCACTTGCCAAATCATCAGCAATAGGTGAGCCGCCGTGATTTTAAGTCTTTTATCACATCTAGAGGTATTTTTGTTTTTCTCTGATGCTTTCCTGAAAGCGCTTGCAATTGGCTATGAGCTAGTGTTCATTTTCCTGAAGGAGGACGTCCTACAGCCACAGGAAGAGCATCAGACAGCAACTTTGAGGCACAGGCTTCCGACGGCATCGTTTCAGTAACTTGGAGCCATACCAGTGGCTGAGGTAGGATTTTCAAAACTAGCTAAAAAACAGACGGGTTCTTGATCCTGTTAATGCAAGATTGAGTTGTCACGGGTTAATACCATAGAACTGAATGAACTGCTAAGGGACTATTGTGGGCTTTATAGATGCTTTCCTGTTCTATTTTCTGGATCTACAGGGAAGTCTCTCTTTCCTCTAAGTCATCCAGTATTCATGACAATTTAGTAGACTCTGCTTCTGTAAACAGGAATGAAACATTTAAACGACACCTTATTCCCCCCAGCTGGTGCCTCTAGAATTCTGAAACTCACTGAGTCGTCCTGTGTTCATGGCCTAGGGCGACAAGCCCTGCCCCTTGTAACCTTTTGTCCCAGAAGAACCGTGTGTCCCCACGGCCCCCTCCATCGGGCAGTGCGCTGAGTCTACGGTGTATGGATAGCCTGGGGCTGGCCAAACCTAGGCCAACCTTATCAGCGGAAACATCTTGCCGGAATGCAGACCCCCCTGACTGAGGCTTCATTCCTTGGGGCGCTGCTCATACAAGAACTTTTCCTTCTAGCAAAGTACATAGTATAGCTGTGAATCATGCAGCCCTCTGGCACGCACGCCGCCTCTGTCCCTCACCCCATGTAAGCGGTTTGCTCCCCGTCCAAGGAAGCTGTGCACAGCCTCCTCCAGCCAGCAGTCCTCGACACCCCGCACAGAAGTCCAAGGAGACCCTCAGGCCTCCTTCCCGTTCCTTGGTCTTTCCTTTAGTCTGTCCTGTGCCTTCCCAATGGACTTGGTATCATGCACGGCCAGTATCTTCACAGGTTCCAGAAGAGTCTGTCCTTGTTGAGAGGACATGCCTGGAAATTCTGGCTATGCAGCCAAGACAGTGACTGGAACATCATATTTGGGAATGGCGATCACCTCATTGACTCACATAGGACCAGGTACTTCCAAGGAACTGAGGCTGGCTTTAGGGAGCTTACAAAGTCCTCTTGGGGAAACTGGTCAGGTACTTGGCTTACAGGGTTCCCAGCCTTATAAGTGAGCCCAAATGGTCACCTCCTGGCAAAATTAGGAAACTTAAGACATTTTGGAGACCTCAAGAAGAGAGGAATTCACCCAGATCAATGGGAACTGCAGGGGAAGTCTGATGGCGACTTCTTGGCCTAGCTTCCTAGCCTCGAGAGGATTTTATAATCCAGGTTGAGACTCCTTATGAAAACTTCCAGCAAAGCCATTTTAAGAAGGCATGTGTGGTAAATTATCATTCTGGCAGCACCTATGTAAACAAATAAGCCAAGTCTAATGAGAACAGGCTTATTTTGTGAACAAGAATTATCTTTCGAGATTACTTTTGATCAAAGGCTGTGGAGAGAAATTTTGCGTTTCAGTGGGAAATTGTGCATCATCGATAGACAGCACACCCTTCTGACCTACCCGATTCTAGCCTTGTTCATTGTCTTTGAACCATTTTACCTTTTCATGGATCATGCTTAGCAGATGGATATGCAAACTCTTTTGTGTGGTGGAGATTTAAGTGGCTTTTCTCACTGTGGAAGAGCAGCTTTAACACCCTCTGCAAACCAGACTGGTTCCTGCTGCCTTACCCAGATGGTCAACTCTTACCAAATTTAAGGTTTTCCCAGTTTTCTTCAATATCTGGCTACCATTGTCCAACCCCTTCTTCATTGTT
This sequence comes from Smutsia gigantea, assembly GCA_032199065.1. Taxonomy (NCBI): domain Eukaryota; kingdom Metazoa; phylum Chordata; class Mammalia; order Pholidota; family Manidae; genus Smutsia; species Smutsia gigantea. The sequence continues at coordinate 369,684 of JAVSCE010011156.1, forward strand.
TCTTGCTTTCACCTGATTTGAAGTCACTTTGGACTTAAACTTGACTGCCACCTCTCTCCTGGCAGCCTTTCAGTGGCCGGTCTCCCAGGATCTGGAAAGAGTTGGAATAAATTCAGAGAGAAGAGGGAAAATGGGGTAACTTTAATCCATCATTGTTTCTGCTTTAAAATTTTTGATTGTTATCTTATTATATACTTGTCTCAAAATCTTTTTCTTGCAAGAGGAGATATGTAAATAGGTAAAGATAAAACAGTTTAACAAACTGTAATGTCACCTTTCCTGCGCCATGTGCTGGTTTAGAGAATATGAGTAGATTTGGCTTCTGGGGTCTTTTGTGCCCCTATGTGAGTGTCAAAACTAGATGTTCTGGTATTTGTAAGAAATGTTTTTCTAAAGCAAACTAATACAATTTAATACTTTTCCAAGAAATTGATACATCTGTGAGCTAATTGCTTTAGTTGTATAATAATTTTTCTCAGACAGGATGTAGATGCTCCCTGTAAATGTCGAGGAGAAATGTCTTTAAAATACGGTGACTTAATTGCTTCCATGCAGTTTTCTGCTGACATCATTACATGAAGAAGCAGAGGCACAAATGGGCATTTGTGTACGAGTTTCCATTTCAATCACTCACTCCGTGCATAGTAACACAGACTGTGATGTATCTTTTTGGGCTATTTAAGGATTTCAACAAGCGATACCTTTAACAAGAAGAATTTTCTCAAAAACACATAGCTACATTCAATATCTTTGCTCAGCTGAGCCCTATCAATAGAATATTGAAAATAGTGTCTATCCCTGTTTTTACCCATAGTAAGAAATAAATGAAAACACTGCAGAAACATAAGGTCTTTATGATGTTATCAACAGGAGTTTATAGGAATGGTCTGTATAAAATTTAAATTTAAAATTTAGGTCCCTCCTGAACTATTAACTCAGTTTTTATAGGACTGTGATGTGAATACAAGGTTTAAATGTGAAAGTAATTTGAAAAAACGTATTAAAATTGTTGACTTTTTATATTGCTAAGAGAATGATAATAGGAAATTATAATTTTATATGTCATGATTTCATTGCTCAGATTTTAGTTTTAATGGGAAATTATGCCTTTTTTATGCATTTACTTCTTCCTGATGTGTATCCAAAACTATCATAACTTCCATGACACTTCTGTGAGGACCTCAAGAGTTCTCTCCCTCGGCAATCTGGGTGTGCCTTAGCGACAGCGAGGAGCCAGGCCAGGCCCCTCCCTGAGCTCTTCTGTATGTCCCTCATCTCTGAAAGGGGGAATCTCTCTGAGAGATCACGGGACGTTGTCAGAGCAGCACAGAGACTCTCTCCTGAGTTCATGGCACCTGGGCCCTCGGGGGAGGCACTGGGTCCTGGGGGGAGGCACTGGGTCCCGGGGGGGGCAGGCACTAGGTCCCGGGGGTGAGGCACTGGGTCCCAGGGGAGGCACTGTGCTGCCTTTCTTGCTCCCACCGCATCTGTTCAGAGGTGCCATCCTCTCCCAACGGGACAGTACAGGTTTCCATCTTCAGTGTACCTTCCCAAACCTGTGAGCAGCCTCTCCCACTTGACATGTTATATCCATTTTCCTTTTCCACAGCTTGTTCTAAATCCACTGTGTACTCCTAGCTCCTCAAAGAGGCCATCCAGCTTGGTTGCTTCCTGCGGGCCTGCGAATTATGGGATCTGAGTCACTGGACAGCTCCTTGCCTCGTGGCTGGTGAAATCTTGGGGCCTCAGGCGAGGGAGGAGATGGTCCCGTCCCTCTCCCGCCTCCCTGCCCACTGCGGTTGCAGGCTGTGCCGTCCCAGCCTGGAGGGAAGTTCCCTGGAAGGGCATGCCCCACTCTGGGCTCCTCTGCCCTGTGCTTGGAGACCCCTTTCTTTGCTATTGGCTGGTCTGTTTCCCCCAACACTTATCCAACTCCCATTTCAGCTTTTCCCACCTAAGCACATTAAATTGGGGAAACCACCGTACGCCCCTTGGCATTTGCGACCATTCTCTGGGCCGAGCGCCGCGCACCGCCACATTCAATACTTAGGATGCCCCGGAAGATGTCACCATCGCCACTGTGTGGGGGACACTGAGGCGCACATGACTTCGCTCCACAGTCACAGGCAGAGAGGGACTGATGGAAAAGCACCTGGAGCCATTTGGGAACGCTTCCTAGCCCTGCACCTGGTCTGCAGTGTGTTGTGTTCTGTTCATTAACGTGGACCATGACCGAGCTTCGGGTCCCTGCAGACCTGGTGTCTCCACCAGCCGGGGCTCCGCCGCAGGACGGGGTTGGGGGCCAGCACTGCTCTCTCGGCCCTCTGCCCAGGGGTGGAGGTCCACTCACATGATCGGGAGGCAGGGCCTTGTCCTCTCCTGGCTTTGACATTCAGGCCAGTGGCCCTTTGCTTCGCATGCTTGCTCCTTCTTGCAGGGTGTTAATGCAGCTTAGAACAAGAGGCAAACGTGCATTTGGTTCAAAAACAGCCTCGAAATTGATAGTAGAGATAATGGTTTTGAGAACGAAAGGGCTTTGATGAGCCGCCACAGGCCTTTTGAGAGAAAAGATGGATTTTTTTTGGAGCCGTAAAAGGTGAGGATTCAGAACACACATCCCTGCCATAGCAACAATGGGACCACGGCGTGGTGACCAGAGCAGGGTTCCTGTCGCCTGCAAGGAGAGGAGGTCACAGCGGGCAGTGCACTGGCCCCAGGGCCGCAGCGGCCTCCAGGTGTCTGTCCTTTGGGACCTCACTGGAAAGCCTGTTCCTTGGAGGGGCAACCCAGGACGGAGGCGGTGGTGCCCCGGCTTCCCGAGGGGCATCCTAGGGGGCCCACCCGATCTGGAGGTCAGATGGAAATGGCCCTGTGTGTCGAGGTGTCTTGACAAGGGGCCTCAGGGGCCCCCCCTGCTCCTTTGTGCCACAGAGCAGGGAGAGAGGAACCAGAGCCCTCAGACCCTGGGGGTTCCGGCAGGTGGGCTCGTCAGGCCCGTGTCCTGGAGCTGCGTTAGCAGAGCTGGCAGGGACACAGCCTGTGGCTGTGGACCAGACACGGTCCTCTCCCAGGAGCGTCGTGTCCCAAACGGGCAGAGAGGAAGATGGGGGAGAACCTCTACTGACCAAGTGCCTAGAGAGGGTTTTAATCTGGAGAATGAACAGGGTCCCTTTGGTGGGCAAGGGTCCAGGGCAGCTCCGAAGGGCCCTGAGACCTTTGGAAATTTTTCGGAGTAAATATTTTCATTTTTGCAAACCTCAGTCGGTGGCAAAATTCATCCTGGACCCTGGACACATGACTCAGTTTCTCAGGACAGCTTTATGAGCTCCATGTTCTTTACACACGAGGGAGAAGGCACAGAGAGCTTCCCCACCTGCAGGATATCTGCCCCCATAAACAGCCCAGCTGCTGCTTTGCCGGCCGGCCTGCCTCCACGGCATTGGCCGGCTCGGCGCTGGGGACTCTCCCCATTTACTCATTCCTGAGACCTCATTGTCCCGGGAGCCCCACCTTAGGGGCAGATAAAGGGTGTGCAGAAACTGCAACGCTTGTGTACGGTTGGAGGGAATGCAGACCAGTGCGGTCTCTATAGAAACAGTGTGGTGGTTCCTCAGAAACGTTGAACAGACGTCCCACACCTCCCAGCTAGCTAGATAGACAGCTGTGGTATTTGTCCAAAGAACGACGAACAGGACATGGAAGAGCCCACGGCAGCGCTTTCCACACTAGCTGAGGGATGGGTGCAGCCTGAGTGTGCGCTGACGTGTGGAAGGATGAAGGTGTGGTCTGCATGTATGATGGAATAGTAGCATCCAAAAGGAAGGAAATCCTATAATACGCAATAACACTGGTGAATGTGGAGGACATTATGCTGAATGAACTATCCCAGTCACAGGAAGACCAGCTCTGCATGATTCCTCTGAAGTACCTAAAGTCGTCAAATTCACAGAAACAAAAAGTGGAATGACGGCTGCCGGGGCTGGGAGCGGGAAGGGGGAATTACTCCGCAAAGGGCATGTGTTCTGCTAAGCATGATGAATAAGCCCCGAGACTGGAGGCGCCATGCTGTGCCTATAGTCGGCGCCGATATATGGCACGGTGAGCGTTTATAATGAGGGTAGAGCTCACATTATGTTCTTCCCACCAGGAAAAAATAGCACTAGTCTCTGGGGCCTTGAGTCGGAAGTTCTCTCTTTGAGCAAGGGGGCTTTAGGTCTCTCTTTCCAATGCTTCCGATGCTGCTCTTGGCCCAGCCACTGCTCGGACCCTCACTGTCCCTGTGCCTTCCGATGCCTTCTTCGGGCTTGCGTGTCCTCTTCTCCAGTTTGGACCTCAGTGAGGTATTTCTAGGACCTCTGCTCGCCTCTTCCCCAGAGCCCCTTCTCCTTGACCTCCCTCCAGTCCTGACCCCTAGGCGAGCCCCCCTCTCCTCTCCTTCACTCCTTCAGGGGTGTAGCATTCCCAGAGAACGTCACGGCCACAGTGATGCGCCTGCATGTCCTTGCCGAGGGGCCTCGCCCTGCTGGGGGTGCTGCTCTTCTGGGGTGCTGAGAGCCTCTGGGGGTTCTCTCCAGAGCATCACAGGATCCTTCAGCTTCCTGACTTGCAGGCTGAGAACCTCTGAGGTTCCAGCCCCCTGTCCCCTCCCTGCGCTTGCTGGGCCCCCAGCCTGCCCCCAGCCCAAAGGGAGCAAAGTCTCTAAGAAACCCCGTTCTCACGGCTGGGTCATTGGACAGCGTATCCTAAGGCAACATCATTGTCGCCACAACTGGCTGCTTGCAGCGAGCCCCCCACTCCCCTACCCGTAGGGGTGTTTAGGCAGTGCGCTAATGGCAAACGTGTGGGACTCGGAATCACGGTGGGCGGCTGCTTCAATGCTCAGCTTTACTCCCAGTGGCAAACTTCACATCTAAGAATCCCAGCTGCCTCCTGGCTCCCAGGGCCACGCAGAAACAAATATGAGAAAATATGGAAAAGGGCTTGGTACAATTTAGGGCGCACAGAGGTAGGTACTGTTGTTACTAGAGTCTAAGTTTCTTGAGGACAAGACTTGTGCGTGTTTCACCACAGAGAATCTAGTGGATACTCGGGGCCTACGCCAGGAGCTGGCTGGGGGTCCGGGGAAAAGCATGTGCCCTCCCGAAGTTTGACGCCGTTGCCCAGGAGCAAAGGGGGACTGATGTGCAGGGTCATCCCCCACCTCAAGGTCCTTCACTTTGTCACATATGTGACGTCCCTTTTGCCACAAGGGGACACGGTCACAGGCTTGGGGATTCAGGATGTAGATGTACTTGGGGGCTCTTGAGGAAGGCAAAGGCGGGGGCCTCTGTCTGGGTGTGGGACGAGGACCTCGGGGTGGGGCCGGGAAGTGCAGTGCGAACACTGGCTCCGGTCCCCTCCAGCCCCAGCTTGTCCAGCGTGAAGACCATGTCTGCATTCCCGTGTCTACACCCGCCACCTCGTGATTTGGTTTCAGGGACTATGACGCAGCTGCCTTTCTATTCGTGATTTTATGGGAGATTCTGACAATAAGCAGGAAAACAAATGTGAACCTTAACCACACAGGAGTGAGAACTGAAGAGTGTTCACTTGCTGGCGTCCTTCATCAGGAAGGATTCTGTTTCTGACCGGTGAGTAGAGACGCCAATCTGGGAATGCCCACCTCGAGTACACAGGGGTGACCTGGTGGGCAGCGAGGAGACACTGGTTCCATTTGCCTGGGGCACCAGAGGCTTCTAAGAGGAGAAGCCTGGGCAGGACCTGAACGCAAGTGAGTGTTGAGCATTGGAGTGGGGCGGGGGGGCGTTCACACCGCAGTCTGGGGTGCGCTCTCCGGGGGCGTTTGGGGGACTGCTGCTGGCACCAGGGGCTCTGGAAACTGGTGCAGGCGAGGGGCCCAGGGCCAGGAGGCAGCCACTCACTGCCAGGCTAGGGAGTGGGAAGAAGCTGGTCTGAAGTTTAGTCGGTGTGAGGGCCGTGGGGGGGCTCACAGGACAGACCCGTGTGAGACCAAAGGATAAAGAAAACATTACAGCCCAGGTAGAAATCACGAGATTTTCAGCTAAAGGGGCGGCTGAGGGGGTGGGGTTGGTGCTCTGGGAGAGAAGTGAGGGCTGGGTCTTGCTGTCCCCGCACCTGCTCAGGGAGGCAGATGGCAGCCCGAGCGTCGACAGGTGCTGCGACGACTGAGTCTGAGGTACCCGCAGATCCTGGATGGAGTCAGTCTCACCCTGGGAAGGATGCTGGCAGCCGGGAATGGATGGAGGTCTGGAGCTTCGTCACCAGCCCTTTGTGGCCAAAGCCTCCAGGCCCAGAAGTCCGCTTCCCTGGCACGGGAGGGGCTCCAGCTTGGAAATACTGTGTTGTTCCTGCCCCAGTGTGTAAAGTCCCTGCCCCAGCACCATGGGGCTAAATAGGATGCTGAGTTTTATTGCTTTCATTAAGTCTTCAGGCCCTTTTGCGCTTTTGTAGAAAATTGGTAGGAATGTTTTCACATTCATCTGCAAAAGCCTTAAAATCTGCCCTGGGGGATTCAGGTCATGGGACTCTATGAAAGCTGTGTTTCCGTGTATCTTCCCTGCTTACCTAACTGGGTGACTGAGAGTTAAGTGTTGGGTGTGTATTTTAATCGTGGAATTGGTTCAACTGTCAGTTGGGAACACTCAGTGAAGTAAAAGCATAGACGACTCACAAGTTCGCTTAGTATTTACTAGAATAGTTTAAAATGAAAAAATAGAAAGCTACTTTAACTCAAATGTTAAGAATTCAGTCGACTTTATTTTGGCCGAGTATTGGTGAAGTGTCTGATAGGAACTTTGCTGTCCAAATGTCTTTGATTTTCAGGCTTTGTAATATTCTTGGGAACACAATTAGCTGTGTAACCAGAGCGCTAATCATTTTCAAATTAAACTGAGCGATGGGACACAGATGGCCCGAAAGGTGGTAATCAGTTCCTGCAGAAAACCTTCAGCGACTCGGCACTCTGCGCTGGTCTTCATTACCTCCCTGTACAATCTTCCACTTCTTTGCCCATTTGTGTCCTTTGCTGACGGGGGCTGTTTTCCGACCACACCGCTCTGCCAACCCCCTTCCCAGGGGCCATGGCTCCCCCGCACTCCAGCGAGTCTAATGGGGTCGCCAGATCTGCTGTTCTGTCCCCCTGCAGCCCCAGAGCACGTGATGCAGGCCTGCCCACTGCAGCATGCTTTCTGGGACCCCAGGATCACCCGGGTGGGCGTGGACCCCAGCCCAGGCCTGGCAGGGCCCTTTCTGAGGCTTTTCCTTTTGGGGCTGTAGGAAGAGGGGCGTTACTTTTATGTGCACTACATGGTGATTGGAAGATGTAATTTTGATCTTAGAAACCTTTTCCTTTTAAAATAGAGACAAGATACCTGTGTATAAAAGAATTGCTTCAAGCAGAAACCACGAGGTGGAGGCGCTGAGCAGCAAAGCAAGGATCCAGAGACCTGGTTTGGTGCCAGATTCAGCAGGGCGTAGTCACCCCTGCACCCAGGTTACTAGTTACCCAGAGCCGGGACAGTCCCTTTGTGGCTTAATCTACCATGAAGTCGAATCTTATAGTTTACAGCCGTACGGGTCCCAATGAGCCCAGCAGCTTTACTCCTCACGGTAATAATAACGACGACACCGACAGCAGTAATGGTGAGATGCTGTGTGGCAGCTGGGATTCATGGATGTGCCCTGGGTGCCGGGCAGTGTGCTTGCACAGTTACAGGTGTGGGTTCATGTAGTTTTCAGAACGAGCTTTACAGGTACGGGCGATAAGTCATCCAAGGCTACGGCCCGGATAAACAGTGGTTCCCGAGTTGCCTGCCATCTGATCCTGAGTGTTTAGACGCTGTCCTCCGTGTCCCCTGAGGGCTTTGTTCACACTTCCTGTGTACCCCGATTTACAGCACCACCGTGACCCTGTTGCCCTGAAGGTGGTAAAGCACTGATGTACGGATGTGTTTGGGGCGCTTGCTGGCAGCATGGGGAGACCTGTCCTGGCCATAGATATAAATAACTCACTACCGAATCCTTCGCCATGTGCACACACCTCATTTAGTTCTCGTGATGGGAGGCAGTGTGGTGTCCATGTGGGGATGGCTGCCCTTTGCCAGGGCTCTGGAGGCCCAGTTGGATGGCCTGTTGGTGGCAGGGCGCTGGCTCGCCTGTCTCCGGCACACTGGCGTTTTCTTGCCCCGCTGTTAACAGAGAGCAGAGGATGAGGCTTTGGTTTCGAGCGCCCACCTGCACTGTGTGCTTTATGTGTGTATCTGTGAAGGCCGTCTGCTCCCCGCCCTGCAGATGAGAAAGCAGGCTCCAGGAGGGTCCACCTCTGGCCCACATCCCCCGCTGATGGCAGGTTTGGGGCCCGAGGCTGTGTTGTCTCCGCCACCCCAAGCTCCTCGGCAGGTGGACCAGCCTATAGGGGAGGTGGTGACGGTTCCATCTGCATCCTGTTGTCCTTGGGAAGGTGAGTGACAAGAAGTCATGAGTCCGGAGCAGGCAGCTGGCTGTCCCCTGTGATACTTGAGGGGCAGTCACTGGCCTGGGGGACCTTGTTTTCCCTGGGAGGGAGTATCTCCCTCAGGCTTCTGTGCTCGGGCTGCACTGAGGACACCTGTGACATAGGTCAGGCTCTGGGCACTTGTCACCACACCCGCCTCTGCCCCGACTGGCCCAGCCTGGCCTCTCCCCCTGGACCGTGACCCCGTACCTCCTGCTTCCGCCCCCGCTCATTAAAAAGGAGGTGGAGCCAGGCAGCCTCACACAAGCGGGTGGGGCTCACAGCACCTTTACCTGCCTCAGCCAGGCCTCACAGCACCTTCACCTGCCTCAGCCAGAGCTCACTGCGCCTGACGCCCGTGTTTGCTGCACCCCTCGGCATGGCACCTGGTTAAGGCCCAGCTCCCACACAGCTGTATGTGAGTGACCCGTGGACAGTCACCCTGAGACGGGGCTGGGGGACTGCATCCCAGGCTGCTCGGACTGTCAGCCTCTCCTTCCAGGCAGGTGGTGGAAGCCTCAGCAGTGATGGTTCTCTTTCCTTTTTCTAAGATTCAGTTTTACCATTTTAATGATAATCCTTTCAGTTATTTGATTTTTGTGTTTATTAAAACAAAAGATATCTTACGTTGGCCTCACTCTCCTACCTCCGGGGCAGGAAGGATGCCGCTGCTATCCCAGGACCACCTGATTATACCCAGGATGGACGTGTTAACGTATCCCTGGGTCAGTTTCTTTATGATATTATTGGCATTAGAGATACACATAATATAATAGTATTTATTAAAACATTTTGTATCTATCCAATACTCATTCTGCATTAGTGTGGACTAGCGTTTACACGGTGCTCCAAAGAGTCGAAGATGCACTCCCCAGGCCACCACCTGGGCCTCGATGAGGGACACCTGGGTGCACGTCACACCGGCAGGGCACTGTTGTAGGGCAAGGGCATGCGTGGAGGGCAGGGACATCCTGCGGCAGGACGCCTCCCCCTGGGCTCTGTGCTAGGGCCGTCTGGTGCGCTGTGGAATCGGGCAGTAGCCCTGGCCTCCACCCATTAGATGCCGGGGGCACACACCAGCTGTGACTACTGTAAATATCTCCAGACTTCACAGATGTCCCTTGGGACCACAGCTGCCACCCGCTGGGGACCCCTGTCCAGACAGTCCTGGGCACGTGGCTATGCTATTGTTTCTTTCTGCAGAATCTGGAACTTTGTTCTCCATTTGTAGCTTGAGAAAGGGATTTTTTAGACTGACATAGAGGCGACCTACTCCTGGTGCATTTGATTGGTTTGTTACTGAGCAATGCAACCGATCGCTTCACCAGGGCAAAGCTCACACACCCCAGGGGATGAAGTGCCGGCCATGGCATTAGGGTCAGTGTCTCAAGTCAGAATCCGTCAGCACAGTGATGTGATTGTGTCATGGCTGTTATGCTCAGGAGCCCTTTGGACGGAAAACAAGGAGCATTTCCAAGGAGCCAGGGTCCTTGCCAGTTGGCCTCGGAGGAAGATGGGTTCCCGTTAGATGGGGAAGTAGCTTGTTGAATGTTCAGCCAAGATGGCAGGTGGCTGTGAGGAGGATCTGACCAAGTCAGGTTAGCCTTTACCTTAGCCTGAAAATTGAACATAATTGTTTGGTTCATAGGGTGGTGATAGGAATTTAATGAGATGTGCACACGGTAAGTTCTCGATAAATATCAACTTTATTAATAGAATTAATGTCAAAACAGAAGTAATTAATGATGAATGCTATGTTGATAATTATGGTAATGACATCCCCCTGTAAAGAGGTACGTAATAGCATGTCTGTTTACAGCGAGGAAGCTCTGGCTCAGAGAGTCAAATATTTTGCTCGGTTTCACCTGAATAGTTACCAGCTGGACTGGAACTTGTCTCTGATCCCTTCTGCTTTACACTCCGACCGGAGACAAAGGGATATGAGCAGATCAGAACAGTGGTTCCCTAACTGGGGGATCCTGGGTGTTTGTTAGGAATCGACGTCTCCCAGCCCCTCCAGATGTGGTGAGTGAGAGTCACTGGGGGATGTGGTCTGCGTGTTCCCACCCTGCCCTGGGTGGCTCTCATCCGGCCAGCCGGGCATCCGAGGCTGTGTTTGGAAACCAGGACCAAGCCCTCCACACCACTTGGCCAGGCAGATGCCCACGGTCCTTACTGCCAGGGCTTTTCTCCACTTCTAATGTGTTTATCTCCTGCTTGTTAATGGCCTTTCTCATGTACTTGACTCCAGACTGGAATTCTTCAGTGATCCTGGAAAAGTGAGGGAATCCATAGGACTTGCTGATGGATGTGGATGTGAGGGAAAGACAGACAAACTGCATATATTTCTGAACGTTTCCCACCTACTGGCAGTGCCACACTTGTCCGATCCCCTTCCAGGCTGAATGTTTTCAAAACAGGAATCCCAACATGTGAGCCTTCAGGAGAGTGCTGCAACTATCAACCCTGAGGATGTGAGCTTCAAGCCCACTTAGAAGGAGCCCCATGTTAAGGATTTTAGATCTAATTGTCTGATAATCCTTCATTTAAGCTGTCTCTGAGGAGGCCACTGTCTCTGGGTAACCTTAATTCTTGTAGCCCATCTCTTCTGTGACAGCTGATCTCTACGAAACCATGATGACTGCTTAAGCTGTGGACACTTGGCACAAGTGACTGTATTCTTGATTTCCCAACTCCTCGAGCACTCTTAAAATCTGCTGGTTGCATTTATAATAGAGATAGGCGAGGGGAATTAATTACACTCTCTAGGCAGCATATTGTATTAGTCTATTTTAGTCATAGGGTTCTGTGTGTGTGCTGTTTAAAAAATCCTTGCTTTTCAGCTTGAAAGCAACAGCTCACGAAGGGAACAACAAGCCTTTAAGGAGGCTTTAGCTCCCCTCCTTCCCGAGCGGGCATCTGCCTGTGGCCATTATCAGTGCCTGCTGTCGATTCCAGTGTAGGCCGGACATCACAGAAAAGAGCTCTGTTAATCAAAATTCAAAATTTGTAAAACACTCCTGGGTCATCTGCAGGTAGCTAAGTGTGGAAACTGATGGACCAGCGAGGAAGTCATTATAATAAACCAGACCAAGAAGCTGATGGCACTGCCCAGTGTGAGCCAAGGTGGGGGTCCGGTCCATGAGGGACTAGAGACATTCAAGTCACCCCGAGGTGAGGGACTGAGACAGGAACTCCAAGCTAAACACTGTCGAAATAAAAAAATCTAGTTATGATCATTATTTACTTGCAAAGAGACAATAACAGCTAGTCCTTCACTGTCTGTTTGGAGCTCAATGCATCAAAAGGGAGATACCTAACAGATGGGAATGTTAAAAAATTCCTGGCTTTTGAAGCTGTATAGAAAGATTAGGATTGAGCAAACATTGTACCAGTTCTGCACATCATAAAATGTCAGGTGACAGTCAGGTATCAATTTCAGGAACAATGCCACCTACACAAGGTGTGCGCAAAGAGCAGTCTCTTCTGATTTCCCAGAAATCGAAATATTCTTCAGCTACACTTATGACCATAATTTTATAGCATGTAGACTGCTGATCAGGTTTTTGGAGGACATTTTCCTTAAATGTCAAAAATCTTATGTCCTTAGTGGTGCCATTGTGCCTAAAGTTAGAATCTTTAGTTCGTTCATGTCTGTAAGTCCACCAGCATGAAAATCAAGGTACTAATCCTCTGAACTATCCCTACACACACCAAGTTAGGATGAGTTACCTCTGTAGAGTGTTGGTATCTTACTTGCTCAGAGAACTACACAGGACTGTAGTTGACCCATCATAATTAATGGATAAAGGTAGGGGTAGAAAAAAATGAGAGGGAAAGTCAAGCTTACATGTAAGTTAACTGTCCACAGTTGCACTTGTAACTGGAGAATAATAACTATGTACATATAAAAGTCCCAGTGATAATCACCATTTATCCTGTCCAGGTACAGAGAGCACATCTGGAAATCATCACCTGGGAGGCTGGTCTAGTAATCCGTTATTTCTAGAGGCATGGAATTTGTGCAGTGTTATAAAGATCACAAAGAGTGTCTGACATACCAACCTGCTGGGAATAACACACCAATACTTTCTTATGGGTAGGGACAGAAGTCCACGGTTAACTTCTTGATAATAGAGGGTACAGCAACATGGTTCTGAGTTCATCCAGCTCCATCATAAATTTCACCATCACAGGTCCTTTTCAATTATCTGCAAATCCTTATATAGCGTTGTGTCTGACAGGGGACTAAATTATTCTGAGATGAATGTGAGGAATGTATAAGCAAAACCACTACGCAGTCATGAGTAAACCTCATTAATCACAAAAAAAATCATCAAGGTGAGCAAGGACTTGAAGACTATTTGGGTAACCTGAAAAATATAGTTCCAGAGAATAGTAATAATGATAAAAATTAAACAATAACACTAGTAGTAATTAAACAATTATTATTATTTTAAAAATCCACCAAGTTTTCCATTTCTCAATATGTCATTTCATACTCAATATCAAGGTACAGTCCTACTGTATTACGTAAGATAATGTTCCATTAACAAGATATTTCATTGTCTTGATCAATGCCATATGAGGACTTCAGAGGTGAAGTGAAATGAGTTCCGATGTTTCTCTTCGACATCCCATCTGGCTCATTTATATGATAAACACACACGTTGCCAGGAATGCTGAGGCCATTAGCAGCTTTCCTCTAAGGCTGGTCCATGTTCCAAGGGCCCCCTGACAGGTCACACGACATGGAGAATGGTCATTCTGCCCTATCCTGGGCACCTGCTGTCCTGGGGTTGCCCACATACCCTGTCATAGCGTAACAAGGAAGATTTAACCCAGAGAATGGAGGAGGCCTGCCGTGGTGTGAGCCGATGAGGGGTAAGAGCTCAGCATTAATGGTCTTTCATTATTTTGAGTTTCTATAGCTGCTTCCTGTAGAATTTGTCTGTTGAGAGGCTCGAGGGACTAATAATTTCTCCATAAATGACCACCTTGTGAAGACAACCTTTTTTAAGTTGCTATATATTATCTCACAGTGGTTCTTTTTGATACCTGCATAAACTCTTCAGAGGAGAGACCCCCAAGTATATGAAGTCGACCCTTGAACAACATGGGGTTGAACTACACAGGTCCATTTGCATGTGTATTTTTTTTCAAATAAATGTATTGGAAAAATTTTTGGCGATTTGTGACAATTTGAAAAAAACATTTCATTTCTCTAGCTTATTTTGTTGTAAGAATACAATATATAATACATATAACATACAGAATATGTGTTAACTGTTTGTGTTATTGATAAGGGCTTCCAATCAATGGCAGACTATGAGTAAAGTTCTGGGGAGTTGAAGGTTATATACAGAAATTTGACTGTGTACAGTTGTTGGTGCCCTTAACCCCCAGGTTGTTTAAGGGTCAACTGTGTGTGTGTATATATATGTTATTACAACTCTTGTTAAAGGTATTTCTTACAATAATCTGTGGTATTAAATGCTTCTTCTAAATCAACAGAATTTTGCAACCTAAAAATAATCATGGTCATTGAGAATTTTCTTTAGAAAGCATAATCAACACCCTGCTTGCAGGTAGCAACCCCTCTTTGTGACCCTTCTGCACCCAGCAGAATTCCAGTGACAGTGGGCAGATGACACAGCTCTCCGTGACTCAGTTTCCTGATTTGAAAGAGGAGGAGGTCAAGCTGGGTGCTCACTAAGACCCCTCCCAGCTAAAACTGTGTGAGAGTGTGATTCTCAGATGCATCTATTGACTGATGGGCTGATTAATCAGGTTCAAGGAAAACACTTGTTACATTGTTCAATGTGTGACATTAATACAATGTGTGACTCACTGTTATTAGAAATTATCACTGAATCTTAGCTCTCACCAATCTCTTTTGAATCCTTAATGTTTTCTTCTTGGAGCATAAGATGTGATTGATCTTTTAGAATTACAATTCTCTACTTGACTTCTACTCATAAAAAATTACTGAAAGAGGTCTTAGGAATTGTGCTAATTTTTCAAATACTACTGGAAAAGTACAAACCCTCTATCAACATTAATCTGCCAGCCTAATTAATATCCAGCAGAGGACAGTAGTGTAATGACAAATAACGTTTCTGGAGGCATCTCATCTCTGCTTTGGGCCAATTCCACTGTCTCCTTTCTTTTTATAGGATTGGTGAGATTTTGCCCTGAGGGAAGAGTGAATACCATGTTATAAGTACCAATGTGGAAGTTTCTTTTAAGATGTCAGAGCCGAGAAATGAGGGATTAAAGATGGTGGCATGAGAGGTGAGACAGAGGCTTCCTCCTAAAACTGCATATAATATGAAAATATAATTAATATGACTAATCCTGAAAGAGCAACAGGAAAGAGGACTGCATCAAACTGTATACACCTGGAGAAAAGAATAAACCTCATTGAACAGGGTAACGTACCAAAGCTGAGGCCCTGCTGGATCCGAGCCCTTCCCCTACCCAGCTCACCAGTGGGAGGAAGAGAAATGGAGCAGGGAGGGAGTGGAGACCTGGGACTGCTGAATACCTAACTCCAGAGATCTTCTCTGGGAGCACAAAACTACATTTCATGGTGCTTGCATGGTACTCTCATGATTAGGGGGTTGGAAAGCTAAGACAGGCAGAATAACTGGAGAGACTGAGATTCCAGCCACTTGTGGAAAGCAGGGATCCATATCCAGCTGCTCTGGGAAAAAGAAAGGCAGGCAGTCTGAGAGACTTCCTAACAAGGAAGCTCTTAGCAAGAGTGCTGCTAAAAGGGCAAGGATTGCACATTCTCCTTACTGGTCAGGAGAAAGGACAGGTAGACAAAATTGTCCAGGTGCACTCTGCCCAGCAGGCTGGGAGCTTTCACAATCTTCAGGAGCTCCAGCTCCCTGGCTGGCTACACAGCTTTAAGCACCCCCTCGGGGATATGCAACCTACTGTGCCTTTCTCCCAGCCAGCCCCACCTGGCTCGCAAACCGGCAAACCCTACCCTGGTATCAGGCCAGCCAGAGGGAAGATCGGTCTACAGCAAGTACAAATGCAAAGCATAGAGGCTTATACCTGTGTGCTCGGCCCACTGGTTCAGGCAGTGGAGTCAGGCATAGCAGCCGGGAAGAAGGAAACAGCTCTTTCCTCCCCCCAGGCACTAATACCACTCTGCTGTGACCCCTGACATTACTTCAGGGGCTGAGTATCTCCAGAGAATAAAGCTTCTGGGCACTAGAGGGTGCTATATACAAATATGAAAAGCCAAAGGAACCTGGTTCAAAGTAAAATTATGAATACAACCCCTGAGAAAGATTCAAATGAAATTGACCTCATGAATCTTCCTGAAAGGGATTTCAAAATAAAAATCATAAACATGCTCATGAAGGTACAGAAAGATATTCAAGAACTCAGGAATGACTTCCGGTCAGAGATCCAATCATTGAAGAGCACAATGGAGGGTATTAAGAGGAGATTGGGTATGGTGGAGGAAATGGTAAATGAAATAGAAACTAGAGAAGAGGAATACAAACAAGCTGAGGCACAGAGAGAAAAAAGGATCTTTAAGAATGAAAGCTTTTCCTTTAAGATCAGGAACAAGACAAGGATGCCCACTCTCCCCACTTCTATTCAACATATGTACAGTAGCCACAGCAATCAGACAACACAGAGAAATAAAAGGCATCCAGATGGGCAAGGAAGAACTCAAATTGTCCTTGTTTGCAGATGACAGTACATTGTTTGCACATAAAAAACCCTAAAGAATCCACTCCAAAACTACTAGATCTAATATCTGAATTCAGCAAAGTTGCAGGATACAAAATTAATACACAGAAACCTGTTTCATTCCTATACAGTAATGGTGAACTAGCAGAAAGAGAAATCAGGAAAATAATTTCATTTACAGTTGCACGAGAAAGAATAAAATACCTAGGAATAAACCTAACCAAGGAAGTGAAAGACCTATACTCTGAAAACTACAAGACACTCATGAGAGAAATTAAAGAAGACACCAATAAACGGAAACACATACCATGCTCATGTATAGAAAGAATTAATATTGTCAAAATGGCCATCCTGCCTAAAGCAATCTACAGATTCAATGCAATTCCTATCAAAATACCAACAGCATTCTTTAATGAACTAGAGAAAATCATTCTGAAATTCATTTGGAACCACAAAAGACCCTGAATAGCCAAAGCAATCCTGAGAAGGAAGAATAAAGCTGGGGGGGATTACCCTCCCCAACTTCAAGCTTTACTACAAAGCCACAGTAATCAAGACAATTTGGTACTGGCAGAAAAACAGACCCATAGACCAATGGAATAGACTAGAGAGCCCTGATATAAACCCAACTATATATGGTCAATTAATATACGATAAAGGAGCCATAGACATACAATGGGGAAATGACAGCCTCTTCAACAATGGGTGTTGGCAAAACTGGACAGCTACATGCAAGAGAATGAAACTGGATTATTGTTTAACCCCATACACAAAAGTAAACTTGAAATGGATCAAAGACCTGAATGTAAGTCATGAAACCCTAAAACTCTTAGAAGACAGCATAGGCAAAAATTCCTGAATCTAAGCATGATCAACTTCTTCCTGAACGCATCTCCTCGGGCAAGGGAAACAAAAGCAAAAATGAACTCATGTGACTACATCAAACTAAAAAGTTTCTGTACTGCAAAGGACACCATCAACAGAACAAAAAGGCATCCTACAGTATGGGACAATATATTTGTAAATGACATATCCAACAAGGGGTTAACATCCAAAATATACAAATAATTCACATGCCTCAACACTCAAAAAGCAAATAACCCTATTAAAAAATGGGCAGAGGATATGAAGAGACAGTTCTCCAAAGAAGAAATTCAGATGGCCAAAAGACACATGAAAAGATGCTCCACATCACTAATCATCAGGGAAATGCAAATTAAAACCACAGTGAGATATCACCTCACACCAGTAAGGATGGCCAGCATCCAAAAGACTAAGAACAACAAATGCTGGAGAGGATGCGGAGAAAGGGGAACCCTCCTACACTGCTGGTGGGAATGTAAGCTAGTTCAACCATTGTGGAGAGCAATATGGAGGTTCTTCAAAAAACTAAAAATACAAATACCATTTGACCCAGGAATCCCACTCCTTGGAATTTACCCAGAGAATACAACTTCTCAGACTCAAAAAGACATATGCACCCCTATGTTTATTGCAGCACTTTTTACAATAGCCAAGATATGGAAGCAACCTAAGTGTCCATCAGTAGATGAATATATAAAGAAGAGGTGGTACATATACACAATGGAATACTATTCAGCCATAAGAAAGAAACAAAATCTGCCATTTGCAACAACATGGATGGAGCTGGAGGATATTATGCTCAGTGAAATAAGCCTGGTGGAGAAAGACAAGTGCCAAATCATTTCCCTCATTTGTGGAGTATAACAATGAAGTAAAACTGAAGGAACAAAATAGCAGCAGACTCACAGACTCCAAGAAAGGACTAGTGGTTACTAACCAAAGGGGAGGGGTGTGGAAGGGAAGGTGGGGAGGGTGGGAGAAGTGGATTGAGGGGTATTATGTTTAGTACACATAGTGTGTGGGATCACGGGGAAAACAGTGTAGCACAGAGAAGGCAAACTGAATCTGTGGCATCTTACTACACGGATGGCTAGTGAATGCATTGGGGTATGGGGGGGACTTGATAATATGGGTAAATGTAGTAACCACATTGTTTTTTCATGTGAAATCTTCATAAGAGTGTACATCAATAATACCTTAATAAAAAATTAAAAAAGATGTCAGGGCTTTGTAAAGCTGAGGAGAGTATCTAAATCATATGACTTTGTAGCGAGAGAGTTAATGCGGCCATAAAATGTGTCTTAAGGGATGTTCTCTGTATCTTCAGTTTCTCATCAATATAAACAATGCGTTAAGACCTGGTAAAATTATGCTTGTGCTTAGTCATGTAATTTTTTTTTTTTGATTTTTCAAAATTTTTGTTGTATCTTAGGTCTTAAAGTAACACAGATGGAAGAAAACATAAAAAACGGAGGAAGTGAGAGGAAACGAGAATCACCCAAAGGCTGGGAACAGAGAGAAGGCGTCTGTGCACACACGGGTGCTTGCTCCCAGAGCCACAGCACAGCCTGGGCGTGGCGAGGGGTGGGGTGCACGGGCCGGGGCAGGGCTGGCCGCACACCTTGGCCTCGAGTCTCCAGCTCTCCTCGGCTTCCTTGTGCTCCACCATGCCCTGGAAAGCGCTATGAAACTCACCCTCCCTGTCTAATGTGTGAGAGTAACCATTTCCAAAACAGGGGTTGTCAGAAGTCAGGACCTGAAGTCTTGCTGGCCTCACTGGCTAATTTCACTCCTGCAGGCCCTGGCAAAAATGCTTTCGTTTGCTGCCTTGGGAATTACTATAACTATCCACGCTTAAGAGGCCCAATGACAGCACAAAATTCCTTCTGTGATGGTAAGGACATGCTTGTCTCATCTTGCTTTCACTTGAGCTCTTAATACATCTTCCCCAGGACCCCAGGAATGACTGGCTGTGGTCTGCTGATCAGCTTCGTGTCATAGTGGCAGAACTAACTGGAGTAATTTATCATCCGATCTTTTATCCTTCATTGTGAAGCACGAATTTCAACTTGCTTATAAAAGTCTAATACTTGTGAAGCTTGCCATCCGTGGCCAGAGAAGTCGGGTGGTGCCATCGGGTTCTCATGCTTCCAACTTCAGAAGTGAGGATATTGTGGCGTTCCCCTCTGCCACGCACTGTCATCTTGGGCTGAAGTTTTGCAATTATTTCAAATGGCCATTTCAAAGGGAACTTCAAGGTTTGAACGTAGATAAAAGAAAAAAAATCTCCTTGAATCTCTAATGACACAATATCAAGAAAAGCAGATATGGAAATCCAGTGGTGGCTGTCTGTGTCCACCTCTCTCTTCAAAATAACAGACGAGGCCTGTAATAAACAAGGCACCTGACAAGTTCAGTTCATTCTGTCTTTGGAAAGTAAAGCTGGTATTAAAAGGAGAGCAGAACAAAGTTCCTTTAAGAGGACGGTGGCCTCAAAGGAATGGGCCAACAGTTGAAAAAAAACTCTAAAGTCACAGCTATTTTGCACCCTAGGATGGGTCAGGAAGGTTTCAGGGAAGAAGTTCCTGTTGGAAGCAGAGCTGGGAGGAGAGATAGGGGTCTGTCCAGAGAGGGGTGGCTCAGGTGGGGCGATTCCAGACCCGCAGCAGCTTGAACAAGGGCCCAGGGGAGGGAGAAGCTCCTGGGCGTCGAGAGCTGCCTGTAGATGACGGGGAAGCAAGGCTGCCTGCACACGTGGTGGAGATGCAGGGGGTGGGACATCCCTCCGCGGTGACAGGTCTGTGCTGGAGGTCCCGGAGCGCAGGGCGTGGGATGTCCCTCCGCGGTGACAGGTCTGTGCTGGAGGCTCCCGAGCGCAGAGCGTGGCGAGGTGCAAGGCGACATGGGGGGAGCAGAAGCGCTTGGAGCCCAACCTCCTGTGTGGAAACGGGGCGTGCGTGGGACAACCCGGCTCATACAGTCATATCAACAAGTAGGAGAAACACCTGCGCTGCTGGCTGGGAGCTGCGAGGGGACTCAGGCACCACCACGCCCCAGGGGGCCGATGGGGGCTTTAGGCCTGGAAATAAACATCTGCTGTCTGTAGGCTGGGCGGGTCTCGGGGGAGAGTGAAGTTGGTTGTTCCAGGGTGCTGGGCCTCCAAAGGGCACGGCCTCGAAGACAGAGCGCAGGGAGAGAACAGGACAAGGACAGCGGGGAGGCCCGAGGCTGGGAGGGATCGGGAGGCTGGAGGGCAGGGGGCACCCAG
Organism: Smutsia gigantea; assembly: GCA_032199065.1. Lineage (NCBI taxonomy): Eukaryota > Metazoa > Chordata > Mammalia > Pholidota > Manidae > Smutsia > Smutsia gigantea. The sequence goes on from JAVSCE010011156.1 coordinate 390,047, forward strand.
GTTCCTGAATGCAGCTGGCTATGCACCTGCCGAGCAGATTTGGGGGTGCGAGGGCACAGCTCATGTCGGCCAAGTGGCCAGGTGAGGTGGATCGGCCCAAGCCTGTGCTCTGCGCCCTCCTGCCCATGGCTCCTGGAACTCGTCCCCTCCCTGCTCACCCCCGGTCGACGAGAGCTGCGGCTGTTCGGGAAGAGGTTTTTGTCCCTAGCAGAGTGACGGCAGCCGGTGACGGCAAATGGTAAGTAAATGACCAGACTGGTCACCAAGCCCCACTTGGGAGGAACGTTTGGTGTGGTTTTGAGTTCCTTAGAAAAATCTGATTTTCTCTGACAGCATCATTTATTTCTTTTATAGACAAGTAGAGTCAGGTGTTGTTCTCAGTCCTCGACGGCCTGTGGCCGGGGGGTGGGGGGAATGCTGTCTTCGCCGTCTGCGGCGGCCGCAGGGGCCAGACCCTTCAGCCCTGACGGTGGGGCTCCTCTGCGCTCAGACGCTGTGCTTGGGGACGTCCCCCCTCGCTGTGTGGCCTGCGCTGTCTCCGCCGAGCCCGCTCCTGCTCCAGTGCCCTGCTGGGGACTGAGGTGTGGGGCTCATCATGTCATGAAGACCCCGTCCCCATCTTTCGTGGGCCTGAGTCCTGGGTTGTGACCTTCACCAGTGTTTCTGGCCCCCCTTAGGCGGGCAGGAAGGGCAGGGGTCCGAGCATCCTTCCCCCAGCTGGGATGCTATTTCCACCTGAAGAGGGCGCCTCGCTCATAGAGGATGCTCTGGGCCTATTTTTAATGAACATTTTTCTTATGAGGACAATTGTTTGGAGCAGTTTTAAGTTCATAACAAAATTGAGGGGATGGTGCAAAGATGTCCCATGTGCCCCCTGCCCCACAGGCACACATTTGTCACAACCATTTGTTACAACCCACGGACCTGCAGGGACATGTCTTTGTCACCCAGAATCCACAGTCCACACTAGGGTCAGTCTGGCGTGGACATGTGGTGATGACACGTAGCCCCGTTAGTGCCACACAGTGGTTTCCGTGCCCTAAAGGCCTCTGTGCCCCACCTGTTCCTCCCTCCCCGAGCCCAGCCCCTGACGTCCCCTGATCTTTACTTTCTCCATAGGTTCGACTTTTCTGGACTCATACAGTGTGTGCCTTCCTTCACTTAGTAACGTGCCTTGAAGGATCCTCCACGTTTTTTCCACAGCTTGACACCTCATTTCTCTTTAGTGCTGAATATTCCACTGTCTGGCTGGGCCATTGTGTTTTATCCATTCACCTGCTGAAGGACGTCTGGTCACTTCCAGGTTTTGGTGACCTTGAGTGAAGCTGCTGTAAACCCGTTTCTATGGACCTTGCTGGCCCTCCTCTCATCACCGCAGTGGTTACTGTCAAGTTGACACTGGAAGGAACTGAGCCCAGGCATGGCGCTTTCTCTCAGGAGTGCAGTCACAGAAGCTTCGATGAAATAGGTCTTCCCGTTCCAAAAGGAAGTGACAAAAATATGAACTGAAATTTGTGAGTAGGCTTATGTGCACGAGTAAATAATAGGCAGAAAAATGACCCCTTCCGTAACTGGGATATTACTATATAACTTTCAGCAGCTCAACTAGTTCACAAGAACAATCCACCCATTTTTATACATCCTCTCTGAATTGAATTTCTGGTCATTATTTTTATTTAAAACTGTTTATTCTACAATCCTCTAGTTCTTGGAATTAGCACTTCTAGAGTTTCTTATAGGATACATTTTATTTGGCTCTCAAGACAGTGTTGGACCTATTAGCTTTTAACTTTTAAAGAATGTAGGAGTAAAATCCAGAAGTTCCACCTAATGAGCTCTGACCTAATGAGATTTTCAAGCCCCATACACCATCTTCCTTCCCAGGTTACTGACGAACATGTGAACATGCGGGCCTTGGGTGGGGAGTCGGGCGTGGGGACCGCAGCAGGTGGTGGACAGCTGACGGGCCTCTCGGACCCTCCGCTGGTGAGTCTCCCCATCACCTGCACACGTCAGGCTCATGGGCTCTCCAATCCTACTCTCTCTCTGCATGTTCTGCCAAACTGGGTATTTTTAAGCCCCAAATCTTTGTTGGTGCATCCGGCCCGTGTCCTGTGCCCCAGGAGTCCAGGGCTTCCTAACAAGGAAGGGTTCAAACATACTATGGGAGCTTCCACTTCCACGTGACTCAGCAGCAGGCAGGCAAACTGGGGGAACAGGCTGTGATGCTTCCTTTCCCCTTTTGTTCCTTTTATATTTCTTGCCTTGTAGCCCATGTATCAGAGAATTGGCTTGAAAGTTCACAGGTTTAAACCAGGGCTTCTCAACAGCCCATCACTGGCATTTTGGGCTGGGCCTTTCTTTGCTGAGCTAGGGATTGTGTATGTATTGTGGGCAGAAACGCATTTATTCTGCCAAAGTAAACCTGGAAGGGCTCGGTCCATCCCATCCCCACTGATGGAATCAGAGAAGCAACACGAATGAGGGCAGACACAGCAAGTGTCGCAAGACACGGCCACTCCAGCCCAGAACCCTGTCCAGCCCGCTCGGTGCCTGTGTGTGTGTGCGTGTGCACGTGTGTGCTGGCTGCTGGCAGTGGTGCCTCGCCCGGGGTGGAGGTCTTCTTGCAGGGATCCTGCCCTCACCCAGGTGGCCCTCTGCCCCATGATAGCCCTGCCTTGTGGGCCTGGGCCTGGGCCTGGCTTCTGTCACCTGTCATCTCCTTTTCCTCTGGCTCCGCTGTCTTACTTGCTAGTAAGGAACCTGCTGGATGTGTTTACCCTGGTGGCCTCCTGCCCAAGCTTCTCCAGGGTTCCCACTGCTGCCCCGACCCCCTCCAGCAGGGAGGGCTGGAGAGCTTGCCTAGCTCTGGGCCCCACAGCTGGAGGTGTTTCCAATTGCTGAACATTTATATCTTCAGCTCCATGAGGGGCTGGAAAGAGTTTGCAATAATAACTGTGTAGGAGCCAACGATCTATTTGGATCCTTCTGGATGTTGCTGGCCCCTCCTTTTGGGCCTCCTCCTCACTCCTGGCATGCCTTAACTCACCTGGGGGAGGACCTGCTCGCCAGGACCCCTCATGCCTCTGTCTTCTGCACCTTCCATGATGCATGACCTGTGCCCAGTCTAGCCTGGTGGCAGGAGCTTGCGCATTGTGCAATGTCTCTTTCAGAACTTGACCAGCAATTGATTCTGGAAGAAACCCAATGAGGATCTTCCCCAGGAACTGAAGCCTCTGTTTCTGTGCCCGGGGTGAAGTGGGAATTGGGAGATGTGGCCTCCGTCTTGCTCAGCCTGCTGTGGAGGCCACGCTGCTGGGCTCACATAGACGGACCGAAAGTGCCAGGTGTGCGGTCGTCACGGCTGATGGCCGGGGTTGGCCCCACTGCTGGCTTGGTCCACACTGCCGGGAGAGGTGGTGCGGAGCGAGCCGGGGTGCTTCCCTCCTCCAGTCACCCACCCATCCCTGCCTCGTGCACACCAAGACCCGAGGAGGATGGGTTTGTTCTCACTAATAATCTGTCCTACTTTCTGTATCAGAGGGGAAACTAGCAGATAAAACCTTCCTGAATCTAGGAGCCTGGGAACTAGTGGCTTTGGGATGGCTTGGGGTGCAGATGGGCTCTGCCTGCCTCTGTTCTGCAGGTCCTGCCAAGCCTTAACGCCTTTATGAGCAGGAGTGGCAAACACAGAGGGCATATTAGGTCACATCTGACATTTATTCATATCGGCTCCATTAAGTGTGACATTTACTTAGTGATTGAAGTTTAACCAGATGTTCTTATCTGTCATATTCTCATTAATTCCTGGCCTGCCTCATTGGAAGGGGAGGCTGAGCGGAGAAGCGGACTGCCAGACAGTGTCACCATGGCTGCTCTCACGTTTCTTACATCTAAAGCACTTACACCAAGAAGCCGCCAGTGTCCATTTCCTGCTGGAAAGCACCACCGTTGGACGGAAAGAGGATGGACACAGAGGGACAGTGGTGCATTTGGCAATCCCGCTCTTTCCACTTTTACGTGTGAGCCCTGCTGTGTACTGGGACTGCAGTTTATACTCTGAAGCCAAAACTGTACCTGGACCTGCTTTAAAATGAAGAAGAATTACTTCCGTGGACAGGAAGAGCAGGCCAGCCCAGCTGATGATGTCAGTGTGACTTCTGTCACTTCTGGCTCCTGGACTCCCTCATGCAGATGCCCACAGGGGCCACTGTGTCCACTGGCTCTCAGCTCTGCCAGGTGCAGGGCGTGGCCAGTGTGGGCTACGGTAACACCAGCCAGTGGAGGAATGGATGGCGGTGTGACCTGACTTGGGGCGGCCGGTCTGGGGGGCCCTTGAGTAGATGCCTTGGGTGGGCCAGGGGTTCCTAACCCGGAACCACCTAGGCCGTTAAACAGGGTGCTTACTACCCCCAAGGCTGCTGCTGGGCACGCCCCTCACATTTTTTTTCTACTTCTCCCCTCTGTTACACTATGGACAACTACATTCCCCTCCTAGTTTGTCCTCCTGACGCACTCCTTTTCCTCTTCAATTTGTTTTTGTATACTATAGACAGATGATTTTTATAAAATGCTCACCTGGTAGGCCCCTGCTCCATTCAGCATCTCCAGGGGGTTCTCACTGCTGCCTCACCTGGTCCCCTCTCTGCACCACTGTTTCGGGTCCCTCGGCACAGGCTTGTGTCCTTGAAGCCCCAGGCTCCCTCTTGCTGGGCCTGTCCACTGCACCTCGCCCCCTCTGGTCTCTAACCCCAGTCCTTGGTCATATTCCTTCATAGCACCAGGCAGTTTTCAAAGGCCAGATGTTTAATAATTTGAAATTACAGATTATTTTGTCACCATTTGGCTAATGTCCCTCTCTCCTTGCATTCTAAGCTCTGTAAGGGCAGGAGAACCGCCCTCTTCTTTTTTAGCTACAAAGATGGAGTTCCAGCTCGAATCAGGCAGGTATGCACTGTCCAGTGGGGCGGCTGCCAGGCCAGCTGACTATTTAAGTCCAGTGAAAATGAAATAAGATTAGCAATTCAGTCGTCACACTAGGCACATTTCACGTGCCCACTGCCCACACAGGGCTGGGTGCTACCATCTTAATGCAGAATCATGAAGCATTTCTACTACTACAGAAAGCGGTGCTCCGTAACTTGGGGCTGGATTTTCATGAGCCCTTACTGGACAACACAACAACCTGCCTCGGGGAGCACACGTTCTGCAGGTGGTCTGCAAGGTGCCAAGCCTGAGTGGGCCTGCCCAGCGGGGGCGCTCAGCAAGTATTTCTGGGAGAAATTAATTAATAGAAACTAATTAATAGGTTTTCCTGTGTGGTCAATACTAGGATGTTATCAAGCACAAACACACGCAGAGAGAATTCACCCTAACACTTCACATACCTGGGAATGAACCATAAGTTTTCAACAAGCCTTAGCTCGTTTCCCAAGTGTGATAAACAGAAAAACTGTGGCTGAGAGATGATAGGCAGTTGCTCCAAGTTCCTGATAATCACAGGTCTGTTTTTGCTTTTATTTTTTCTTCAAGTGAGGGTTCATCTCAAGTAACTACTATAAAAACTTCTCTTGCAGGAAAGATAAAGGTGAGAACTGGAAACACGCATGGAAAATGCAGGCAGTGGGCCTTCCTGTTGCTTGATAACACAAGCCCCATTTTTTTGTATTTGCAGATTCATCATGTTTGTCAAGGAAGAGTTAACGTTGTGAGGGAGCATCGCAGCCATCCTTTGTACTCTGAGGGCTCCTTCCTGGCTTCGTGGGCACGAGTGACGCAGCAGGTGGTGCTGCTTTTTGACCTGGCGACCGACCTATAATCTGGAGGCGTGGGGACAAGATGGGAAGTTTCTTTAGGAGCTGCTCATGTCAGCGGTTTCTCCACGGACAGTGGTCGACATGCCCGGGCCTTTAGCCCAGCAGCCTGGTGGGGACAGAGTTCCAGGGACTGGATGCACTCCCGCCCAACCTGGATGCAGGGTTCAAGCGCCACCAGAGGGTGCTGACTCCTGCTCGCGTCCCCAGAGCCTGGGACTCTCCTGGGGGCCCAGTCAGCGTGGCGCCTGGCAGACGCTCTGAGTGCTGAGTGGAAGCACACCTGGGACGTCACATAAAAGCCTCCCCAGGCAGCCCCGCCTCTGACTCACCTGGGGCCACAGCGCACTGGTTTCCTGCCATCAGGTCGTGACTGCCCTGGCTCTCCATCAACTGTGACTTGGGATCGGAGCCGGGACACCTTGGGCGTTACATTAGGAGACTCCGGGTCCTAGTTAGTCTTGCTTCTCAGCAAGCAATCCCCCCGCTGGCTGTAGTGGGGGCCCTGCCCCACCTGGGTGGGCTGCAGACCCGTGCGGGGGAAGCCCATCTTCCCTTGACCCTCCTGATGCCCTCCAGTCCAGGGCTTTGGCCTCTGAGCCACGGCTGAGCTCAGCTCTGGCCGACCGCCCTCCCGGGGGCAGTGTGAAGCAGGGTACCACCCGCCCTGCCTCCGGCACCTCCCCTGCCCTGAGAGAGTGGGGACTCCCGACTCAGCCTCCTCCAGATATTGCAGTATTATGATGAAAGTAATTCACATGCCTACTCGTGGGCCCGGGTGGCCTGTCCCCCAGCAGTGGGGTCTCCCTCCAAGGCAGTGAGGAGACAGGCTCCTGGCAGCTGAGCCTCTTAGCCGGCCTTGTCACCAAGCCAGAGCAGACGCTGGCCCTCGCTCTCTGGGGGCCTTCCCGTGTCATGGCTTGCCCCAGCTCTGCTTCATCTTCTTGTAACCCCGAGGCCTGAAGTCCTGTTACCTGGCTTCCTAACTACCAGAAGGGCACTTCCAGACAGTCTGAGCTGAGGTGCCCGGCTGCCTGCGCCCGTGGCATTCACTGGAGGCTGGTCCGCACTGGCTGCCCTGTGGGTCTCACCGCAGGATACATCCAATAGTCCCACTAAGTGCATCAGTTTCAACCCTCAAACCACACAAAAATACTCACTTGGGTAAGTTTGAACAGTGTTGTATGCTCACCTGACATGTACTTCGCCTTACAACCTAAGGAGTGGAAAATGGCTGTGATGCCCAGACATCGGGTTAGACGTGATTTCTGGGTGTGTCGTGAGGGTGCTTCTGGAAGAGACTAGGATGTGAGACAGAAGGCTGGGTGAAGCCCGTGGGCCTTCCCGACATGGGCAGGCCACCCCCAGGCTGCCCAGCCCAAACACAACGAGAGGCCGAGGAAGGTTGAATTCACTTCCTGGCTGTTGAGCCAGAACATGGGTCTCTGGCTCTCATGCCTTCCAACCACGTCCTTGTCTTTCCTGGGCCTCCAGCTCGTGGAAGTCAGAGCAGCAGATTTCAGTGTCCATAGTGGAGCATGTGAGCCAATCCCTTTTAATAAATCTAAACACACACACACACATACACACGCATACCCGCCTTTTGGTTCTTTCTCTGGAAGCCTTAATACAATGGTTAAAAATAAAAAGGTTTGTCCTTGGAGCCGAGGGCCCCTCATTACAGGCCCACCCAGTGTGTGCATGAGCTATGGTAGGGCCCCGGGGAACTGCTCTTCACGGAGGGCTCCATATGAGAACTAAGGAGAAGAGATGCATGGCCTGAGCAGCATGCCCAAATGGGGAATCTAAGGGGAAGATAGGGGTTAAAAACTTCGGATAGAAAATTACTTTGAAACGTACCCTCCAAGATGCACTTCACATCAGGCCAGGAGATCGCTGTGTATCACAAACTGATTTTGCAAATGGCATTGCAAAGATACTCTGTAATCTAACTGAAGTGTTTTGCTGTGATTCTTTCATACCGCTCGTGAATAGAAAACCAATTACTGTAGCTACATGAATTAAGATTTTCCCGGAGGTGGCAACCTTACTTTCCTTCCTCTGAGCACCGAAGAACATTGCTTGACTTTTTAGAAAAAGGCCAACACATGCAATCATTTTGGAGGGTCTGAAATAATTTCCCATCCTTGTGAATTTCTGTTGAACTGTCTCTTGATGCACAAACTTGTCACCTCTGTCACAGCTGCAGGACAGTCGTGGTGCTGACAGCGTTGATGTGTAAAGGCCGGGCTGCTTAGCTATGTTGCCATCAAGTGGTGACAAAACACACAGGAAACTGAGCTGAACTATTCTGTTGAGTTGGACTCTAGAAATCATTATAAATGTTCAAGCCCTTTATTAAGAAATACATGTTTATTTAAAATTTGAACTGTAACCGGAGATGTCACATCTTTCACATATCAGAAGCCAAATAAGAAAAAAAGAGTCCATTTTCCAAGACTGTAAAATCTGCACAGGAACCTAGCAGAAGCTGAGCCTTTTTTCTACTTCACTGGATAGCTTGTTTGCTTGGTCTTTGCTTCCCCATAGGGGAATGCTGGGTCGGGCCAGCTCAGTAACCCCTGGCGCAGTACCCGCCCGGCTTGGAGCACATGCTCCCGGCTCCTTAGTGACTGTTTCACTCAAGTTCTTGGTTCATTAGGCAGGGCGAATCTGGAAGAAATGTACCCAGATCTCAAGTTCACGTTAGGTCAAAGACAGGGATGTTGGTCCGGTTTTTCTCTGTCTCCTTGAAGAAAGACATTGTCTTCCTTTCTCTCCCTCCTCATGACGTGCCTTCCAAAGATCCAATCGTTTGCCTTTAAGTTGTTTTCAAGTTTAGCCTTCCAACTAATCTGGAGATTAATATTATTAAGACAACAGAGAAATCAGACTTAATTTTAAAATTCTTAACACGGAGTTGTTTGCATGGTCTGTTTAGATATTAAAGTCTAGAAGCTCAGGGTCAGAATGGAAGCTCCTTTCCTCGGCGACATGCACTTTTGTGTGAGGACAGGCTCCTGGGTCATAACCAGCAATCATTCTGAGTGTATTTCTAGGCATCTCCCAATCACACACAAAGATATTGATGTCATAATTTCTTATTCTCCATTAAAAAAAGAACAATGCATCATATTATGCGTCCTCTTCTGCAACTTGGCTTCTTAACGTATTTCTTGGGAAAATTTGCAAGCCTGTTATTATGATTCCACTTCATTCTACTATAACTAAAATATTTGGTTAAAATAAATAAGTGACTGGCAACAAATAAAATAGTACCAAGGTCTTAGAACAAAAAGCCCCCGTGGTACCACACACCTCCTGTCAACCTGCTGTTATCCAGGGGCCACGGGAAAGCACTTCCTTAATGCTGGACAACGTAGTTACATCTGTTTTTCTTATTTGTAGCATCAGATGATATCTGTTAACTTCCTGAAATGAGAGAGAACTATTTGGCTCACTTATGCTCTTGGCATCCTAATATTTGATTACAGTTCTCCATGAAAAGATTTAACACAGAATATTTTAAAACTATTTTTTGCTAAAACTAAAAAAGGCCATCCTTTAAAAAATAACAGCTTTATCGGGTGTGGCTGACATACCATAAACTTTGCCCTTTTGAAGACTGCAGCTCACTCGTTCATTTGCAGAGCCGTGCAACCATCACCACTCTCTAGTTCCAAAACATTTTCATCACGCCAGGAAGAAACTCCGAGCCCCTCGCCTGCTCCTGGCAACCACTGATGGCTTTCTGTCTCTGTGGATTTGCTTTTCCTGAACACTTTTCAGAAATGGAATCCTACAATATGTGTTCTCCTGTGATGGGCCTCTTTCACAGCTTGATGATTTCAAGGTTTCTCCATGTCGTAGTGCAAGTCAGCACTTCATTCTTTCCTGGCCAAATAATACTCCCTTTTGTTTATCCTTTCATGAGTTGACACTTGTTTTTTTCATTGTGGGTATTTTGAATAAGGCTGTTATGAATATTCATGTATAAGTGGACATATGTTTTCAATTCTGTTGGTATAGACCTTGAAGTAAAACTGCTGACTTAGAAGCTCTATATTTAACTTTCTGAGTCAGAGCAATTTGGAAAACTGCTAACCTCTTTTCCAAAGTGGCTGCACCCTTTCCATCCCCAGCAGCCCGTGTGAGGACTCCAGACCACCGCGTCCTTGTTAACAGCCGCTTTCTGTCTGTTTTATCATTGCCGTCCTGATGCGCGAGGTGGGTCTTGGTGGTGGGCTGATTGCATTTCTTGGATAGCGAAGGACATGAGTGTCTTTTCCTGGCACCACTGGCCCTCAGGGTTCAACTATTTGCCATGAGACTCTCCAGTGTCGCCCACATCTCGTTGTCGATGGTCTGCTGCCACCTCTTCCCTCTCTCCTCCTGACGTGCTGAGCTTTGGACATGTTTTCTCTTATTTAGCTCTCACAACCAAACCACGCTTGGCGATGCTCAGAATTGGTCGGGTAAGGAAACAAGTAGATGCTAGACCTGGGGTGTCTGATTCCAGAGTGTGAGCATTTCACCCTGGTCCTCTCTTCGACAGGCTTGCCCTCTTACGGCCTTTCCCCCATTCAAGCACAAGTTATGACAATCTCGCAAGTTAATTTCTCTTGAGGAAGAGATTCAAAATTCAGGTCGTCTCCACTGTATTAGAAAGAGACTGTCAGTCAAACCTCCGAGCTCAGCTGGCCCAGCCGCTGCCTGCACTGCACCCTTGGTCAGGTTCCCGCCTTCTTGCTGACTGTTGTCTGTGCATTAGCTTAGAACCAACCCCAGCAGTTTGCTGTCCCCAAGGAGAAGGAGTCAGTTCTCATAAACCTTCGTGTCCTCCTGACTCCTGGACAAATGTGAAGTTTTTGAAGGGATTACAAAGAGGCAAAGAAAATTGCTTTTTAGAAATACAAATTGTAAGACTCCTGAAGGGATGTTTTCAAAAGATATTTTAGATACAGACATCAGAAGGAACGTCCCCAGGGCCACTCCCAGAATAGGACTGTGAGCTCAGGAAGTGAGACTTGATCTCATCAGAGGCAAATGAGATGCTGTTGTTAAAAGGGAGAAGTTGCAAAGAATTTATTTTAAAGTGAACGGAATGCACGAAGTTTCTGAAATAGCAATATAGCTTCATTGAAAGTGAAGAAAACAGACAGAAACATTAGGGAAGAAGAGAGAGAAACCATTCCAGGCGGGAATCATGTAGATATGATATTGTGGGTGTCATGCAGAATAGATGATTTGAAAGTGGGTTGAAGAGTTGTCAATAGTTTTCTGAACTTAAAAATTTGCAGTTTTGTTCCATTTGACCTAACACTTTACATTAGAGTCTCGTGCACAAGCAGCCATGTTTTAAAAATGAGTTTCTCGAGCACCTACGCTCAGTGATCAGAGCCTCACTTGTTTTGCTCCAGGAGCTCATTTAACTCCTAAATCCAAGTCAAAGAGCCCACTGGTCAGCATCTCCTTAATAAGTAGATGCTCTGTTAGATGCTGGAGGCAGAGTGGCAGGTAAGTTAGAAACTGTGCTTCCAGGAGGGGCAGCATGCCAATAAATAGGCACGGGGCCCAGTGCCACAGCTTCTCAATAGACGCAGGGGGACAGTGGGGCTCGGAACTCACTGCCCCAAAGCATGGCCCCTGCGCACTTGGAAGACCTAAGTTGAAGGAGTTTGAGAAAATGACAGCAGCTGGAAGGTCACTCTGCCGTCCTCCCCACCAACCTTCCTCCCTGGAACAGCTCATAAAACTCTCCTGGGAGAGGGGCCCTCCCTGTTCCTGGAGCACAGGAGTGTTCTTATCTCCAAAGACAGAGGGACACCGAGAAGAATTCCACCAAACGGGGAGTGGGGCAGACCCGGCCCACTGACTCACCTCGTATTCCCCCATCATGCTCTCCACCCACCTAGTGTAAAAAAAATGCTCTGGTCTGTCTCTTTTGGGCTTCAGATCCTTTTGAAACTTCCTGTGTTGTGTACAACTTAGGTTGAATATACCTGTTTTCTTTTCTGCTGTTAATCTGTCTTTCTCAGTTTAATTTCAGACCCAGCCTGGGACCCTAAGAGGGCCTTCCTCCTCCTACACACTCTGCTCCCCCACACAACCCCCATCCTCCCCACAAACTCCTTCCTCCTTCAGTGGCCACCCAGGTGGAGTGCATCCTGGAGCTGGGCTTGACCAACTGAGGCCTGAATGCTCGCTAGTAATGGGCAAGGCACAGAACCAGCAGCCTCACAAGCTCTGCAGCAGTGACGTGTCGGAAGGAGCGGGAGAATGACAGTCAGGGTGCCGCCCCAGTGCCGTGTGGGGTGTGCTGGGCTCCAGCGGATGGAGGTGAGGCCTGAGAGGTGACATGAGGATGCTATGGGTTGGCGAGCCTTCTCAGGGAGTTTTGGCTTCATCCTGAAGACAAGAGGGGTAAATGCAAAAGAATGTTTAATATTTTCTTTCATAAACATTTTCTTTTAGGAAAATCACTCTTACCTCAAAGGAGCAATTAGATAAGAAAAGGGCTAAAACTGGAAGTAAGAGAAGACAGTTTAGGGGCATATTTGGCAGTCATGAAACTGAATTTGTTTGAAAATGATTTCCACATTGTTTTTCTGTAATTCAAACTGCATGCATCATTGTGAAAATTTACAGAGAACTATCTATAACACAATCTTAAATGAAATTTTAGTCTGTGTCACTGGCAAGGCCACGCGGGAAGATCTGACTGGATCTGACTGCAAAGCTGTGTTACCAGTTCTGCGATGGTCAGTGTGAGAGCTACTTCTGGGCTGGGAATTCTGTATTACCGTGCAATTATTTATAGATAAGGCTGACACCACAATTTACTAATTTTAAGCAAACATTAATTGTGGAAGAAATCTGAAGAAACAAATCCTTGCCAGAGGTGGGACTATTCATATTTCTTATATGCTCACCTTAGCTGGCCCAGAGCAGTTTTTGTTGAAGCTCTTGAAAAAGTTTTAGTTCTCCCATTAGAAGGCATGTTGCAAGCACATGGGCGGCAGGGTCTGGGTTCAGCCAAGAGCAGTTAACCGGAGGGAGCTGGTGGCCCTGGGGCACCAGTGGAGGTGTTAACGGATCAGCTGTTTGATAACGAAATACCAATTCGAAGGTACTCACAATTGAAAAATAAGTATATTATGCATTTTTACCTCTCCCAGTGGAACATGGAAAATGGGAAATTTTGTCTTAATATAGTACATGTGGGGAAATCTTAAGTCATGCCTTAGAATGAATAATGAATAGGTCAGCACTCCTTAAGAATTTCTGTGGCAGGTAGATTCAATGAACCGATTCAGTTGTGTAAGCTGTGACCAGACAATGAAGTAGAAGGGAGGGAAAGGGATTAACTCTCTTAGACAAGTGACGAGATGAAATGGCCCCGCAGGTCAGCAGGACCCTGAGGATGAGCTGTGGACCAGCAGCGGCGGCGTGGCCTACTGGGGCCGGATAGAAACGCAAACCTCAGCCCAAATCCACGCTGCTGGATCAGGCCGGGAGGTCGGGTGGACGGGGCCTCAGCACCCCCCAGGGCATCCTGACGCACCCCGAGTTGGACACGCCCTGCTGTGTTTTGTGATTTCACATTGGGGAACCTTATCTTTCAACTGCCAAAAAATATTTTCACCAAGGTACTTGTTGACTGTTAACAGAAGACTGTGAACAACTTAAAGCAGATCCCTCACTGAGTTAAATTTGAATGGCAGAGTAGAGGCTGAGGTCTTTAACAAGTAGAATTATAGGAAATCTGTTATTTATCAAGAATACGCTCAAGACAGCTCTTGACCTTGTATTCACCTGAGCTCACTGCTTCCACTTAATTTCGCTGGAGAATGATTCCCTCAAAGTATGATCTGATGTCTAAATCAATAGGCCAAAGGTGCTCAATCAATAAAAACGGGAATATTTGGTATGCTGTAATTTACATTAGAACTGCCATTTAGCAGATATTTGAAAACTTTATAAAGCAATTATATGCTTTGTTTCAACTTATTCCAGCCTATTTGTGGTTGGAATTAATAAAAATGATATTTTAATCGAAATCTTAATAATTTTCTGTGGATATTCACTGACTCATTAGATTTTTCATTTTTTTTTTTAGTGCTTGCAAAGCTTGGTATGTGTATAGATAAATAAATAAATAAATGTTTTAAAAAGCATATAGAGCAGTGGTCCCAAGATTTGTGTCACCATGACCCACATTAAGAAGTAAAATTTTACACCACAACACACACACACACACCTGTGTACACAGTGCCACAATGAAACGGTTTCATGGTCGTAGCACACCCTCCGCTGAATCGCCTGACCTGACTCAGTCTACTCCACTGTAATCTGTTCTAGCTTTGTCACCTACCAGCTACGGATCACAGCGCACGAGACCTATCTGCAACCCTCCCGGGGGCATCGTGCTGGGCGTTTCCATGTGCCCTGCCAGGCCCCCTTCCTCATCTCTCTCCCCTCTGCTTGGGCCTGGCAGGCCAGACTCACCTGCATGGAAGACATGGCGGGCATGTTTGCTTTGAACTTTGGGAGAGTTTGGCAATGGGGAGTGCGCTGGGGGATCTCAGGGTGGTAGAGCTGCAGTCACTCCAAACAGTCACAGTGGAAGGGTGGGGTTCAGAGTGTTCCGCCTCTGTAAACGGCTGATAGGTCGCTGGATTCCCAGGTCACAGATACAAGGGAGACTCACCACGGTGCTCCCTGCCTCGTACACATGGAAACACCCCAGGTGTGTGAGCGTGGACGCGACTCCTGTCCACGCAGCAGGGCGTTTCCCTGAGAGAGCAGCAGGAGGAAACCCGGTCACAGCACAGTCCCATCAGGAAGGGCCACGTCCGGGAAAATCTGGCACCAATCTCACAAGAAGACAGCTGATTTCCTGTAATACTGTTTTGGTGGCTGACAAAACGACACCAATAGAACACCCATTTCAACGTAGTTATAATCTTAATGAGATATTTTAGCATGACCAAGTACTGTTCAGCTTATATTTATTCAGTATTTGCCATCTTTCTTCAGCACCCTAACCTTTCTTCAGTTCCCAGAAACAAAACAAAAGGATTTTTAAAATTAAGGTATCATTGATATACACTCTTACGAAGATTTCACAAGAAAAACAATGTGGTTACTACATTCACTCTAATTATCCAGTCCCCCCCATACCCCATTGCAGTCACTGTCCATCAGTGTAGTAGGATGCCACAGAGTCCCTATTTGTCTTCTCTGAGCTACACTGTCTTCCCCGTGACCCCACACACACCATGTGTGCCAATCATGATACCCCACAATCCCCTTCTCCCTCCCTCCCTACGTGCCCTCCCTCACCCCTCCCCTTTGGTAACCACTGGTCCCTTCTTGGAGTCTGTGAGTCTGCTGCTGTTTTGTCCCTTCAGCAAAATAAAAGGATTTTTAAAAGTTAAAAAACAAGGATGGCATAAAAGAGCAAAGTGAAAATACTATTATTTACTAATTCTCAACATTTTTATCTCAGGAGAGTCGTGGGGGGGGTCCTCTGTCTTCACAGGCACTGAACCAAATCTCCAAGAACCCTATAATCCTAACAGCTCAGGTACCATAAAACCTCTTGGCAGATGGACAGAAAAGTAAATACAATTTCTTTCACAAAATAAACTTCTCAATTAAGAAATTTAATAGTACTTAAATAACCGTTCCTGATTACGCAGATAAATATTTTTGACAGATACAGTTGTCTGAGTTCTTGAACCACACCCAGTGCCCTCAGAAATTGTTTCAGTGTTTTTGCATTCTCTAGAGATTTCTTCAGAAAAACTCAAGGGGGCGTTATAGAACCATGATCTATAAACACAAGGATGGTTTTGGTGTGTTTGTGTGCATCTCAGAGGCGTATTTTGGAAAATCAGGATTATCCTCTGCTGGTTTTATTGTCAACCACAGACGCAGGGGCTTTTATCTGTGGGAGTGGCTCAGCTGTTAGTCAGACCAGGCAAAATCACCAAGTTAGGAACCAGTCCATGAATGGCAAGTGAATATATCTGTAACAGGAAAATGTTTTACAATTATCGAATAATTTAAAATTCCCATTTTATCATTAAAAACCTACAAAACATCCACCCAATTAATGCAATCGACCTATGCAAAATGTATTTAGTGAAAAGTGAGAGATTTTCCTTCAAATTTTCACTCACGGTCACTTCCCAGAGTTTGGAGTGGGTTCTCCTGTATTTTGCCATTCACATACAAGTATGACTCTATGTACAGAAATATTTATGTTCATGCAGAAAATTATTTTAAAAGGTATGGTCAGGCCACACCCAGTGTTTTGTGCTTTTTCACTCCTAAGCACGTCTCTTGCCGTCCTTCCCCATTAGCACAGGCTTGGAGAAGTATTAGCTCAGGATCTGTCAGAGCCCTTCACAGGCAGGATTCTTTCTAGTGGATGAATGGAAGACTATAGGACAGGTTATCATAATTAGTTTATCCAGCACAATGTAGACAGGCATTTAAATAATCAATAATTCTCTTGCTGTTAAAAAATACAGCAGGAGCATCTTTTTCTATGAATCTGTCAAATCTGTTTATTTCTGTGGAGTGGTTCCTGAAAGGCAAGCAGCCCACGTTAAGTCCCTGAGGTTATTTCAGAAAATGTCATGGCCTTTCTTATAATTTGCTCATCCAGATGAGGTTTAGAACCGCGTTTGTCAAACTCCCCCCCCCCCGCTCCTTCTCCGATTGTAATGCAATTTGGACTGAAAGTGCATTGAGTTTATGGATTAAATCGGGAGGGAATTATTATCAAGCATGTAGGACATTGATTCTTCATCATTGACTTTTTACACAGTGTGTCTATTCACTTTGTGTATACAGAGAAATGTATCTAATTCTTTGATTAGTTCATAGGGAACTTACTGCTTTTCCACATTAATTTTATGTTGATCTGTGTTATTTAATTGGTTTTAATAAATTTCTAGTTTTTTCCTCTGGAGGTTTAAATAATCACTCATATGCAAAAAAACCCGACAGCTTTGTTCTGCTTTTCACTATGTTTTTTAGTATTTTATTTATTTTCTTGTCATATTCCATTAGTGACATTTAACATGAATGGCAACAGATCATTTTATAGTTTCCTTTTGTGTCTGGATGCCATTATTGCCTACCTTAGTCCAGTGGAAATAGTCCAGAAAGTTTTGTTTTTCCGTTTGTTCTGAAAGAGTTAAAAGAAAAAGAACAAAGAGGTAAGTTACTTGGGATATTGGTAGATTGAATGCCTTAGGCTTTTGAGCATAAAATGAATATTTCATTTTCCTCCTCATTGGCTTGCACCAATTTATTTAATCTATTAAACTAACATGGAATAACATGGATTTCTACTCAATATCCTTTCAAAATTAATATTTAAGTATCAGTAAGTACAACATTTCTTAAATTATTTTAGTCTTATATAATCCAGCAGAGAAAAATGGGCAAAGGCCTGGAAACTGTAAAAGGCAAGATGATAAAGAGAGGGAGAGAGAAAATCAGAGCCTTTAATTTTTAAAAATTACAGTAAGGAATTAAAAAACAATGTGGACAAAGCCATCTTAGAAAAAACAAGATTTTTATTCACAAGAGAGAAAGAGTAGCTTTAAAAATATTAAAACTGTCTATTTGAAACAAAATGTTATGTTTGAATGTAAAACAACATAACAGTTTAAGTAAGTGTCTCAAGGTCTTTGAAACAGTAAAGGGCAGAGCTGTAAATAGTAAAAGCCGCATCTAAATGCTTGGACCCCAGATTCTGCTCTGCAGGCTACTGTCAGGAGAGCTGTGTTGCTAAAAAGACAGTGTTCACAGTGTCAGCATCTCATGAATTCTTTCCCTTAAGAAAGTTTTTCCATCAGGTGCTTAAAATTATGTCATGCTGAATTTTAATTCTTTCCTGTGCACTTATAGTTGTTTTTTATTTCTCATTGACAAGAGAAACATGTGACTCTAACATATCCTCAAATGCACCCAGTGTCTCATTTATACCATGTATGGCACTGCATCTTGTATTCCTGAAGAAGATCCCTTTATGGCATCTCCAAGCGGTTTTATTAAAAAAGGCTACAATTTCCGAGTTATTCCACTTGCGCAGGTGTCTGCTTTAGCCTTACCTGCAGTAGGTAATGCAGCTGGGGTAGGGAGTCTCAGGCAGATCTGGGAGCTGCGATGGAACGGCCAGTGCATCCCCTTCTTGGTCACAGACGGTTGGTATTATTTTCTCTATGGGAGTTGCTGTTTTCTCTTGCTGGTGTCAGAATTGTCTAGGATATTTCCAAAGATGATTCTTTAAAAATTCATCTTACTTGTCTTTGAAGGGATCCTTTCTACCTGAAAACGTGTGTCCCCCTCCAGTGTGCTGGCTGATCTCTTCCACACTCCTTTGCAGTTCCTTCTCCTGTTTTCTCGCTGAGGTCTGCCGTGGCTCAGACTGGACGACACAGGGTTTACCTCTGCTCTTACATTCCCTCCTGCTTCTCATTCTTTTGTTTTTTGTTTCATTCTGGAATACCTCCCTGACTCTATTTTGCAATACTGCTATATATTTTTTAGGGTTGAAATCATATTTTAATGTCTAAAAGCCTTTTTGTCCTCTGATCATTTCATCTCAGTAGCAAACTAATTTTGTGAATATGCTATCTTCTTCAATCTCCTCAAATATTAATTAAGGTTCCTTTTTCACCAGTCCTTGTATTTTTTCTTTGTTTCCTGTATCAGTTTGTATCTATCTTTCTCTTCCAGGGTCCTCCTTTTCTCTACGTGTCTGATGATCTTTGATGTCCCGCTTATACTACATAGATTGTTCTCGATGGTTTTTCTCTGGTATTGTAGAGGATGTTTACTCTGATTGCCAATGTCTCAATCTTGTCCTCGCCCGCGAGGACCTATTAAGACGTGGGAGACCTCGGGGGAGCCGCGACCACCTATGAAATGGGATGAGAGGAAAAACGACACGAAGAGCCTGCAAGGTTGTGTCAAGCTCTCATTTATTAGCAGAAAAGGCAGGGAATATATAGCATTTGAAGGGGCGTGGTAGGGAGTAGCTTCTTTTGGTTGGTTGCCCATTATGATAATGAGGTAGCTTACAAAGTCCAATCACACACCGAGTTGTGCACATGCTCAGTAGTCTTTGACGTAAGCAACGGACCTAGTTGAGGACTTAGCGGGAAGCTGTGGCGGGAAACTGGCCAAGAAGAAGTAAACAACAAGATGGAGTCTTTAAAACAAAATGGCGGGTGCTTTTCCACTGGCAAAGGTCAGGTACTTTTCCACTGCCTAACTTCCTTGTTCTTGTGGTTAGTATAGAAGATGGCTGAGCTCTCACAAGATGGTGTCACAGATGACAACGGCTCCTGACAGTTCCCCCTTCTTTATTATATATGGCAGGTGCTGTTGCCATAATAGAGGACTGTGCCTGTCTTAGGTTGACTCACAACAAGAGAATCCTTACCCGTCATGGGAGCACAGGTAGCATGACCTGCTTCCTGTCTTAGGTTGGTATCCTCTTTTGCGTGTCTTACCCGTTTTTGACTATCCAGCCTCTGTATATGGGGGATGTAAGCTAGACCAATGCCTGTCTTAGGCCACTAGACATTGCCTTTGTGGCTGCAAAAGGCATGTTCAGGTGTTACCCGTCATTGGCCACTTGGTCAGCGTGTTAAAAGACAGGAGTGTCGTTTGGGCAGACACCGTTGTAGTCATCCAGTCCTTGCTCAGTGAGTTCTAAGCGATGGTAGTGGACTTGGATGGGTCTAGTTCGTAGATCATCTATTTGATCTTTCACGAACTGCGTGAGCCGCCGCAGGGCCCAAGGGCCAAATGAAATAAGCAGAAGAAGTCCAAGTAAGGGGCCAAGAATAGAGGGGAGTAAGGTGGTTAGAAAGGGAGAGGTGGAGAACCAGTTCTGATACCAACTTTCATTTTGCTCTCTCTCTTTTTTGCGTTTCTCTAAGCTATCTTTGACTCTTTTCATGCTGTCTTCTACTATGCCTGTTTTATCTGCATAGAAGCAGCATTTCTCTGTAAGGTAAAAGAAGGGAAATCTCAGGGGTTGCTTTCCCTGGATGAAATGTTATTAACACATTTTATTAATCTTTCTGGGAGCCATCTGGCTGACTGGTGTTCTTGATCATAGACACATGCGTGTCCTTTTCCCCATATGAGTACTGGATGGGGTCCGTGCCACTGATTAGTTAGGGGGTCCTTCCAAAGGACCTGAGCATAAGTATCTTTGGTGGCCGGATGCCATAGTCTGTCTGCTGCAGACTTGCCTTGTTCGTCTACTGTTAGGAAGTTGAGGACGAACAGTGCATGATTGAGAAGATTTTTAGGATTTTTATAGTAGTTAGAGAGCTCTGTGGATGATCCTTTTTGTTTAGAAATTTGATTTTTAACTTTTTGATGAGCTCTCTCTATAATCCCCTGTCCCTGGGGATTATATGGGATGCCAGTAAGATGTTTTATTTGGAGGCAATGGCAAAACTCTTTAAAGTTTTTAGCAGTATACCCAGGACCATTGTCTGTTTTTATACATTTAGGAATTCCTAGTACAGTGAGGCACTGGAGGACATGAGAGATGACATGTTTGGCAGCCTCACCGCTCTGCAGGGAGGCAAAGAGGTGGAGGTTTGTGAAAATGGGGGGGAAAGGAGTGGCCGCAGCCGCCGTATGGAGGAGGGCGATTACTTTGAGGACTAGGAAGAGGATGAGGGGGGGGTCCTCTGAGGGAAAGGGCTCAGGATCAGAGGGGAGAACAGGGTAGATAGAGGCAGGCGGAGGCCGTTCAGAAAGTACGGGCGAAGGGGGAGAAGAGAGCGGAGGCGGTGAGGGAGGAGAGGGTGGAGATGGGAGATCTTCAGGAGGAATTTCCACAACAGTGTGTCTAGAGGGTGCCCGAGACGGAGTGGGGGAGGTAGCAAGAAATTCAGCGGCGGAGACAACCGCCTGAGCTGCAGAGGGATGAAAACGTTTGGCATGAGAGAAAATGTCATTGATTAAGTTCCAGTAGGAAAAGGTCTGAATGGGGACTTTCTCAGGCCCAACAGCTTCATAATGTGCCTGAAGGCAAAGTCTAACACGGTCCCAACGTTTGGGGTCTACGATTCCTTCTTGGGGGAACCAAGGGCAGACTTTCTGGATATACTGAAAAAACTTCAAGAGATCCTGTTTTTTAACATAAGCCCCTCTCTCTCGGAGGCACTGCTGAATATCTTTCAAGAACTGTGCCTCCTTAGACAGTTCTTGTCCCATTTTGAGTTAAGAGAATCGTCCAGAGGGACTTACCCGTTAGCCGTCCGCTTCGTCGTCACCGATCGGGCGGCTCTCAAGCTGATAGCCTGATGAATCCTGCGCAGCTGCGACTACTTTCTCTTCTAGGCTGGGGGGCTACGACCCTCGAGCCCCACGTTGGGCGCCACTTGTCCTCGCCCGCGAGGACCTATTAAGACGTGGGAGACCTCGGGGGAGCCGCGACCACCTATGAAATGGGATGAGAGGAAAAACGACACGAAGAGCCTGCAAGGTTGTGTCAAGCTCTCATTTATTAGCAGAAAAGGCAGGGAATATATAGCATTTGAAGGGGCGTGGTAGGGAGTAGCTTCTTTTGGTTGGTTGCCCATTATGATAATGAGGTAGCTTACAAAGTCCAATCACACACCGAGTTGTGCACATGCTCAGTAGTCTTTGACGTAAGCAACGGACCTAGTTGAGGACTTAGCGGGAAGCTGTGGCGGGAAACTGGCCAAGAAGAAGTAAACAACAAGATGGAGTCTTTAAAACAAAATGGCGGGTGCTTTTCCACTGGCAAAGGTCAGGTACTTTTCCACTGCCTAACTTCCTTGTTCTTGTGGTTAGTATAGAAGATGGCTGAGCTCTCACAAGATGGTGTCACAGATGACAACGGCTCCTGACACAATCTTATGATGCATTTTTCCTCTTTACTCAGCCGTGAACGAGAGGAGACGTGCTCAGTCGGTGTGTGGGCGTTCTGGGTCCTTGCTGACCACCGCCGTGTCTGGGAACATTTCTATCCCTATAGCTGCCAGGCTGGTTTGGAATTTATCGTAGCTTTTCCCTCTGTGATTTACTGAGATGCCCCATTTTCAAACTCTAAGGTCTGTGTCTTTCCCACTCTGAGTGCATGAATATTTTGACAATTAAAAATCCCAGGTTGCTTATCTACAGGTTGTTTCACAGCCTGGTACCCACCTGCCGACTTCCCTTTGAAGGCTACTCCTGCCCGTCTGGAACATGCCACACTCGTATGCCTTCTCCTCACTCGTCCTGCCATTTCTTCTCTGGGTCTTTAGTCTGCGATCGGCTCTACCTGAACACACTCGGATGGGGTCTGGTGAGTGGGAGCATCAGCCAGTGGGGTGTTTTGGGTGCGGTGCTGCTCTGCAGGTGAGGGGAGGGAGACCTGCCCAGATTTCCCGCGGCAGCTTTATGTCGGCAGCAGTGTGTTTTCACAAAATGTTGAGGTTTACCTTTATTTTCATTTCCCGCAAGATTTTGATATTTTCTGGCTGCCAGTCTTCATTGTTGGTGATGTTAAAAGTTTGACATTCTGTAGCAATGTGGGAGAGATTTTATTAGGGTCTGCCAATGAGATGCATATTCCACAATACTTCAGAAGATAACAGCTTTTTGCTAAGAGCACAAATCTTGAATGTCAAGATTCGTCATGTTGTTTATTCATCTCGGTTATTAACCAGAACTCGTTCTGGAATAAAGATGCCGCTCCCGCAGCTCTCAGCTCTGGCTTGTTAAATCTGTGAAGGACAGATACAGGAGGCACACGCACACTGGCTGACGGGGCAAGAAGCTCCGCGACACGGGATCATTATCTTCAGGGATGAAACCAACCCCTTGTGCTTATTGGGGTTTGGCTTTGACTGTATAGTTTAGCTTTTGACTTATTAATAAATCACTTCTGTCTAGCTTGAAAGAATTAACCCACATCTGAATATAGTGCCTCTCTATATGCAATATGATGGTAAATTTTTTAAATAATGTAAGGTGAACAAGTAATTTATTAGCTTACATAAAAGTCTGTTGATAAAATTATTTTTTCTAGTGACATACTATCTTATACTCATAGGACTAAGACTAACCTCACTGAATGAGGTTGTTAGATGCCTTGAATGATATAAACATCTTTGAAATACCTTTTTAACTAAGTATTAGGAAAAGAAGAGTTTGTTACAGGGTACTGTGCGGCTGGCAAAACCACAGCTCTCAGAAGGTGACTTACACACACAACCCTTTGAAAGAGATTTTACCCCTTTTCCCAGATTCTGTTTCTTTAACCTGGCTGTAGAGTATTTGGGGAACAATTAATTACTTCTAGTACTTTACTTCTTTTTAAAGACATCCATATTTTAGTTGGTCAAATTCAATATTGTATTAATGTTTGGTTGGTCACTATCAGTGTTTTAGTCATTAAAAAAAAATTGCTTTGGTTGATGTAGCTTGGAAAAATATAAAGCAACTCAGTAAACAAGAGGATTCCCCAGTCTTATTGCTTAGATAGATTATGAATAGATTTAAATTTATGTATGGGGAAATGACCTCTAATTATTCAAAATATCTTAAAATTATGTTATTGCTTATATTCATTAATAAGAAAACTATGACCTGGAGAATATAAGAAACCCAGTCACAGTCCCATGCCTGGGTCATGGCCACGCAGACCCGGGCTCCGGGGTGCTACACATGCCTGGACGTACAGCAGATGCCGGGCTGAGCAGATCTGGAGCGGGTTTGGGTCTCACGTACTTCTCCGAGGCAGCTCTTCCCTGGATCTCCTCCATTTCACTAAGTGGCAGCTCTGTCTTCCCAGTTACTCAGGCCAAGAATCTCAGCATGTCCTGAGGCCCTGAGCTTCAGGGACCCCCATGGCTCACCCATCGGTAGATCCACTGGGCTCTGCCCTTCAGAGCTAGTCCAGACACTACCACCACTGGGGTCCCAGCTGCCCACTCTTTGCCCGGATTATGGCGACATCTTCTTACAACCCTGCTTCTGGCTTTGGCCCCCACAGTTGTTTCATAAAACAACAGATGGACCGTTCCTTAAAACCTATGTTGGGTCCTGTCTCGCTGCTGCTAAAGATACTCGACAGCCTTGCATCTCACCCAGAGTGAGAGCCGAGCACTCTGCTGCCCTTTTCAGCCTGCGCTCAGACCCGCTGGCACCCCTGTCTGCCCTGCTCTCCTGGCCCCTGACACTGGGATGTCGGGTCTCTGGGCAGGGACACCTGGGACCCCCACACCTGGGCCCGTGCAGAGCCGAGAGAGGAGCAGCCTCCTAGGACACCTGCCAGGCATCTCACTGGTGGTATCCCATCTGTGGATCATCTTGTATAACTTGGCTGGGATGAATTAGGCAGAATGCAAATTAAATTAGATGAGGTTGGTCTAAATTAATTGAGAGTGCCATAGTCATCATGGAAGCAAAAAACAGGAGAATCCAAACGACCTGGAGGTGGGGCCGTCCACCTGCCGGAGGCACCTTCTTCTCCAGAAGCCGTGAATTCTGGTCCCACCCCTCAAACTTCTCTTCCCCTGCTGACCCGCCCCGCCAGCCCCGTCTCTTCCTACGCCTGCCCCATGGCGAATGCCGCCGTGTCTCTGCGGTGACTTCCAACTGGATTCGCAGAACCTGCCTGAGACCGTCCCTGGATGTCCAGTGGCATCAGACACCGACCATGTCCGAGTGGGAGCAAGTGATTTTCCCCTTCAAATCTTCGGCCGGCATCAGCTCCATTTTAGGAACTGACACCACCATCCAAATCCAATAGACCAAAATAGTAGGGACTATCCTGCTTTTCTTTCCAAACGTATTCAAATCTGACCATTTTAGCTTCTTCATTGTTGACCTTGTATCATTCACCTGATGTCAAGCCGCTGTTCTGTGTCCCCTGGACCCAGGCCCCAGCCTCTCCTGCCCTGCAGCCCGCTGTCCACAGAATCACAGGAATACATTTAGAAGTATAAACTCTTCCTGTTACTCCCCAGCGTCAACCTTTGCAGAAGTGTCCCTGTGCGACTAGAGGGGGACCGGGAGCCTGCTTAGCACCTCGGTGTGTCAGCTGAAGGTCAGGGCCTTGGCCCTCGCTCTCTTTTGCAGCATGTTCTTTCCAGAATGTTCTTTGTACCGCTGCTGTTTCCTCCCTGAGATGTCTCAGCTCATCCGCCACCTCCTCAGAAAGGCTCTCCGGTTTCCCACCTGAGACAGAATCCTTGCAACCCACCCTTGGGGTCACTGTTCATACACTGTTTTCTGTGCTTGGAATAGAAACCCCTTTGGGGCAGGACTTGATGATTTTAAATACTGTAGTTCCAATAATTAGGACCCAGACAGACACATTGTGGGCACACAATCAATACTTCTTGTTCTATTGACTGAGACAGAACCAGAGGAAGCTTTGAATGTGATCAATTGCTTCTCGGTACCACACTGAGTGAGAAACTAAATAGCCACTTCCGGTGATAACATTCTCACCATCATAAACAGCATCAACTGAGTGTCAGCATTATTACAATGTTGGCATCATTATATTTAAAACCCCTCACAAGTGCAGCTTGAAAACATCAATCATTTGTTCCAATCCGGTCACTATATGGAGGAAGAACTGACTCACAGACCCTGATCAGCAGACTGGAGCGGCCTTATTAAAAAAACTTCGACAATTCATGTGAAAGGCAATAACACAGAGAAAATAAAAAGTAAGCTTTTCATTTGTTCATGGTGAGATATTTTCAAGAAATATGAAGTGAAAAACAAGCAAAATCCAGATCTTTGTATTTTGATATTCCTACTCATGCAAATAAAAATGCTTGTACTGCATATCTCTATGTAAGGGACTATGTGTATGTAATTTTTTCCTCAAAGGTTACTTGTTAAACCATTTTAGCGGTGTTTTGGGGGAAAGGCAAAGACAGAGGAAACGGTTTTTATATCCATTTTATTCCTCTTGTTGCCAATGTTTTTAGTTTATTTTATTTTGGTTAAATATACGTAACATAAATGTTACTATCCTAACCACGTTTAAGTGCATAATTTAGTGGCACTCAGTGTTGGCCATGCCGAGCAGCCGTGACGACCACCCATTTGCAGAGCGTTCTCGGTGTCATCGGTGGGCCTCTGGCCCCGTCCAGCGAGCCCCCCGCCCTGTGTCTGCTCTGCATCCCATCTCTGGGAGTCTGCCTGTACATCCCGCTTTGCGCCCATCGTTAGTATGTGAATTTTCTGACCAGGAGCCTGTATTGCTTTCATCTGTCATAAAAATGTTGAGATGCTTATCAGGGTGAAGGGATCATGGGCCATTTTTATTCCCTTTACACTTTCATGTCTTAAAATCATCCCAGCAAATGTGCTTTTACATAATCTCATGGCGAACAAAGTCACTGAATATACCTGGGTCAGAAAATGAAGCAATGCACTATTTCTTTCAGAACCCTCTTTTCTGTATAATTCCCAATGATACTGGTCTTTATCAGGCAATTCACTGGCCGCATCATGGAAAGGGGTCATTCCCGCATTAATATGCAGTGATTAATTAAGTGGAACTTTCTGTAACAGGCTGATTAAAGCATTAGGTCATGAACCATGAGAGATTTATGTCACAGCTTTTGATAAAATTGTTAAACTATCTTAATAAATAAAATAACTTGATATATTAAATAAGCAGAAAATAATAGAACCAGTTTAATTTTTGAGGGTGTAACTGCCACTGGCTTTAAGCACCCTGAATAAAATTACCATATTTCTGGGCATTTATCCTAAGGAGCCTTCATTATGCTGTTTACATGTCCACAACCACTATTGTTCTATGTCCATACATGATAGTAGTCACCATTATACGCAAGCATGTAGAGGGTTGCACATTCCTGGTCAGATTCCATGATGGTCCAGGATGGTGGCATGCATGTGGCTTTGATCTTTTTATCTTGCATCTCACACCCAAGGCTGCCATGTATACTGTGGGAACTTAATGACACCCCGAAACAGGGCCAGAATGAATCAATACTTAGGCGGTAAGTCATGATGTCAAGTAAGAGATTCAGAATTCTGTCTCCTGGGGCTTCTCATTCATGGACAATAGATTCAAGAAAACAGTAATTCTCAGTCAGATGTCCTTATTTTGTCATCTGTCGCTTCCAGATTCCACAGGGGCTATGGGGGATTGCACCCCTGCTGCCCCTTGCACCCCTGCCGCCCCTCATGCGGGAGGGGCATCTTCTCGGCAGAGCTCCCGTCCTGTGGCCTGTTTATGTGGCACTTTGGCCAGGTGCTGTGGGCGGGCGGGACCCGTGTTGCACCCGCACGGGTTCCCTGTGCTTCCAGGGTTGGCTTTTTCTCTTCTCTGCCCAGTGAGGCCAGGCCCTGGTTGTTCTCAGCAGGGTCCTATGTTGAGGACCTGAAGTGCCAGCGCACAGCAGCAGGCCAGCTGGTGAGGGATGCGTGCTTCCTGCAGGAAGTCTCTGAGTTCTGATGTTTTGTGCTGTGTGGTACTGATGCAGCAAAATGTTGGCTGGAGTCAAGGTTAATGGTGTCGAGAAAATACTGCACATAAAGACACCAGCCTACCTGGCGAGTAAGGCTGGAAAATCACCCGTGACTGGGGAGCAGCTGGGCTCAGCCTGAGCGTGAGTGAGCAAGGAAGGTGGCAAGGGAGCCCGTGGCCTAGGGGGGCCCTGGAGCCGGTCCCTTCTTCCTGAGCCTTGCCGCGTTAAGTCCTAGTCGGTCTGAGGCTGAAGAGCAGGTGGTAAGCCAGGGTGGGTTTCAATTGTAACCCACCTGTGGGAGTGCTCGGTTTGGGTGAGGGGCTTGTAACCTTTTGCGGGGGGTAGAGAAGGAACTGCTTTTTAATCCCTGACCTGGGCGGGAGGTCTGAGAGCAGGGAGGCGCTCACGACCAGAGCCTTTTCCACAGGAAAGCGAGGAGGTGCCTACAGTTCCTGACCCAGGGGAACAGGGCACGGGTCTTTGAAAGACACTCCGGTTTCAGGAACCTTGATATTTTGACCTCTGTCACCAGAGGTGCCTAAAGGATGCACAGGCAGGGCTGGGATACTGGCTGTTCTTACCCAGGTCAGGACAAAGTGAAGAGGGATGACGTTGTCACCGCCGGCCCTGACTGTCTGCAGTCGCCCTGGGATGCTCCTCCTCGGCACAGTTACCTTCTTGTCTCCATAGTCGCCGAATAGGGAGAGGCCCCGACATTCATGCCTTTACTTTGGGGACAAGTCAGGCTTTATATTATAATTACCTACAATTTTTGGTGTTTTAAACAAATAATTATTTTATTTTTTATTGTTACAGAGTTGAGTTGATTGACTTTAGGGCTTAAATTCTTCTAAAAGGTTTTTTGAGACTTTTAGTCTGGAAGTGTTTCTCCCACTTGCTGACTGTGAGATGCAAAAACGTCCTGACCCTTTTAAGTCCACTCAGGAGCCACCTTGACAGACAGCTGTTCTTTACTCCAAACTGCAGAATAGGAAATAAAGTGTGGGGGCAACGGCAGAGCTTTCTGCTTTGACACGGACACAGGAGGAGGGGTGTTCCCTCGTACATTTAGACACGAACAGATAACAGCCTCTCCTGGACCAGTTGCCCCCACCCGCAGGCCCATGTGGGCGTGGGAGGGGAGAAGCAGCTGCCCTCTCCCAGCTCGGTTGTTCCATGATGTTCTAAAAATCCAAAAGTAATTTTGTTATTTGTTTTATTTTGCCATTCATTCCATCTTCCATGTTACCTTCCATAAATAACATTTGTCCTCATGGAAAACAAATTTGAAAATATGGAACTCTGTCATGGAGCCCTTACATCTTAGGATTTACATCATTGTAAATATGCATTCAGCATTCGGGCGGGTTAGGGAATGGGAGGACACACCACCGCAGGGAAACTCGGCCCTAGCTTCAGCCTTCCTTGCCAGAGTCCAGCTCCAGCTGGGGGGAGGGATCCAAGGGGAGTGAGATGGCGTCGGCGAGTGAGAAGACACCCACACTGACTAAGGTGCAAGCATCTCCTAGCATATGGCTAGTAGTCGTTATTTTATACAAGTTAACAATCAATAGAATTCTGAGTGGGGAACTTAGCAGACAACCATTAACTAATTCCAAACTCAATTTCCGTTGGTCTCCAGTGTCCTGGGGTGCGGGGTCTTACTTGGTATTGAAACAATAGCAAGGGCAATTAGGTCCTAAAGGCTGTCTTGGTCTTGTTTATTCTGTCCTTGATTACTTATCAACTCCCCCTAATCATTTCTACTCTAGTAAGCATTCTACTGATTAGCACACCTTTCTTTTTGTTTTTCACTTAACAACACCAGCTGGGCCTATTTCTTTTAATTCTTTTCTATATATAAAAAAACCTTGAACTGCACTAACCATTGTTCTATTAATTAAAAACTACCTATTCATGTATAGATCATGAACCCCAGTATATGAAATAGGACTGGGAAACAGTCCATGAATTAATTTTTCCCATGCTACGTTTACCTTCAGAAAAGCACCATTTTCTACTCAAAATGTCTACAGCTACATTAGGGGGTCCTTCTATAGTGAGAAAGGGAAGCTTATTACTAATTCTTTTCTGGGCAATTGGTGAGTCAGGAGGGGGGTCCTCCCCGCAGTCCTGGTTCCCATATCTCTTTATGCTGTAATTTCTTATAAAACTCCTCTGCTGTAATATTAGGGCAGAAAGGGGGCAGCCTTGTATAGGTTCCAAAGAAGGAGTTTCTTCAGAGTAAGCAGGAAAGGTAGGGTGAGCTTTCCTTGAGCTTTGGCTACCTGCCTTAAGTATTTGGAGTAAAACTGAATATAAAAGCGGGGTAAATTCTTGTTATATTTCTGAGAATTATGGTGTACTTTTTGTTAGAGCTCCAAGTAATGAAGCGCGTGGGAAAGTTAATAATATAGCGGGAAATAACGAGTGCCAGCTGGGAGGCCTCCAGATCTTCTGAAGGCATCCTCGAGCCTGGACTTTGTCAAGCAGCACGGGGAGCTTGGCCCCCGACACTTCCTGCTGGTCTGGAGAGAAAGTCAAGGCTCAGCATGTAGGTGACCGGCCCAGGGTAGTGTGGTCAGTGGTGGGCATGGACTGGTACCTGGGCTCAGCTGCCTCCTCCTCCCGCCTCTCTGCCCATCAGCCCCAGGTGCCAAGTACACAGGACAGCCCTACACTGCGGTGACTGCATGGCGGGAGGGGCTGGAGTCAGACATGCGGCTCATAAAGAACGAGGTCGAGTTTTATAAATTGTGTCGGTGGGAGAAGAGCCATTTCCCAGCGTCATGAGCCAGGAAACACCGATGAGCTGCAGCAGGTGAGAAGCGGCGTGGTGTGCGGTGAGGCTGGGGCTATCCAGTGGCGCCTGCCCCGGGCTGCAAGTGGTCAGGCATTGGGAACCAGCTCCCATGGCCCGCACAGAGGTCCGCGCTGTGGCCGGGGTCCTTTCCTGAGTTCTGTCGAGCTTCAGGACGGTACTCGACATTATTCAAGGATGCTGTTTCCTGCCTCGTGGGAGCTTCTGTGTCACAGGACACGATTATCTTTCTAGAAGTGCAAATGACTTTAATTTCAAGGCTCATGCTGTCGTCATGTTTGATTGTCTTGCAGCATCTGGCAGAGTAACTTGCATTTTATAAGAGGGGTAGAAATGCAGCTTTCATTAAGTGTTTCATTAACAACTGTTGAAAATTGTCATCTGTAAACTTACGATGTGCACATTTATTACCATTCAGAGCAAAATGTTTCTTTAGAAGAAGTGTAAGTCATTCCAGCGTCACGGGGCCACATGGGGCGGGGTGGGGGGTGGGGGTGTCAGCCAGGATTAACACAGAAGGACTAAGGCCATGTTCCTAGCACCTATGGGGGTCACAAGCAGACAAAAGGGCTCTTCTACACGATGGGACCCCAGTGCATTTGCTCTAGGGGATAGCCCCCACACACACCTATACCGAGCAGGCACACCCCAAATTTGTGAGCACAGCATAACGTGCGGAATACCAAAGGTGGAAGGGTGCTGGTCCAGTTGCCTGGGGCTGTGCTCGCTGTGGTCTCCAGCCCCGAGAAGCGTCTTGTTGGCTCCTTCAGCCCAGCCAGGAGAGCAGGGCCCAGCTCTGGGCTGGGGAGAGCCGGCTGCCCAGCCAGCTCACGCTTCCCCAGAGGTGACGGAGGTGGACAGACAGCGTCCAGACAGGGCCCCAGTGGGAGCAGTAAGGTCACCCAGGGCGTCAGCAGTGGCTGCAGGGACAGTGGCCACCTCCCAGGGCACGGGAGGTCCCTTCCTCCCAGTTGCAGAGCTGAAATAGGCGGCCGCAGGAGCCAGGATCAGCTTCATGGGAAGAGAGGGAATAAATTTGAACGGATCCCCGAATCTTCATCCAGAAGACACGCCGGAGTGTGAGACTGGGAACCGTGTGTGCTCGGCACACAAAATTAGGAGCCTTGTGCAGAGTGCTTTGGGAGAGTCAATGGAGGTTTCTGCGATGCCAGAGGAGAGGAGGGAGACCCGCCTTGCAGGGAGCGCCCGTGGGCAGGCTCAGGGGTGACCCAGGAGAGTGGCGCTGGGATGGCTGGGACCACAGACTGAACAGACAGGACGCTCTGGGGCAGCTGGTCACCTCGGCTGGAGCGCGAGCCGGACAAGGTGCTGAGGGCGAGCAGGCTCGGTAAGCTGGCCCACGCTGTCAGGTCCCTGCTGCGTCAGAGGCCTGGCGGGTTGGAGAACAGCTATTGGAACACAAGAGAAAATGTGAAATGGAGGCCGTGGAGCTGAGACCAGTGTGTTGGCACAGACGGAAGGGCGAAGAGGCGGTGCAGAGACGCGGTGGGGAAGACAGGCGCCAACACGCGTCCGGGACTTCTGGGAGGGGAGCATGCCGGAGACGGGAGTTGCTAAGACACGGTGGCTGAGGATTTTCCAAAATTGATGAAAAACATTCATCCTTCGTCTCAGAAGCACGGCAAACCCCATGATGAAAAACAAAAATCATCAGGAACATCAAAGTCAAATTAAAAAGCACCAGTGATAAAGAGGATATACTACCAATAGAGGAAAAAATCACATTATCTACAAAGGAACGACACATAGTACGGCAGCTGAATTCTCATGGGCAAGAATAAAAGCCACAAGGAGGGCAAATAATACCTTCAAAGCGCTGATGGGTAAAGAACAGTCTGGCCCTGCATGACCAGGGTCAAGTAAATCCTTTAGGGAAAAATGAGTGATTTTTATCACTGACCCTCATTAAAGGGAAACTTAAAATGTATTCCTTAGGAAGAAGGAAAAGGACTCCCCCAAGGAGGGGGGCAGAGTAGCTGGTGAGCACGGCTCTGTAGTGAACAGGAGTTATGCCCCATCCGAGGGAAATCGGAAAACAGCAGACAAGACCAGGTGGGATGAGGGGGGGAGGCCAGGGTTCAAGAGCCATTCTGAGACTTCGTATGTTTGGAAGGAGGTATTGTTGAGAGCACTTAATTTTAAACTATTAATTATTAATGCTTTAGTAACTTATTAACCCTTGTTCCAGCTTTGACCTTTCCCATCAACTCAAGACTGATCCTATGTCTGAAAAACATCTAAAATTTAAAATGACTTTTCCCACCTCTAAACCCCCTTCCTCCACATCTGCCTCGATTCAGTAAGTGGTGGTCCCCCTTCAGGCCGCCAGGCTGAAGCCCTGAGGGTCATGTCCTTCACTCCTTCCTCCCATCTCAGAGCCACCCACCTGTGAATCTTGCTGGCCCAACCTTTGAAATAACTGCGACCTGAGCCCTTCGCACCATGCCTGGCGTTCTCTGTCATCTGGATTCCTGCAGGCTTCCTTGCCGGCCCTCCTTCTCTGGCCTCTGTTCTTCATGTGACCTGTTCTGAAGCGTGCGTGGGCTGGGCTTCCCTGGAGGCCTCCATCTGATGCAGTCAATTCCAGGGCTCTTCCTATGCTCTCCAAGGTCCAATATCTTCATCATCCCCCTTTGCCACCCAATTTCTTCTGACCTCATGACTCAGAAACCTTCCCAGCTGTTTCCACCTTACCAATCCAGGCCTCCTTGCTCCTCGGATGTGACAGGCAGGTCTGCCTGAAGGCTGTTCTTTCTCACTAGAATGTTCTACCCTCAATATTCAAAAGGTGCCATAGTCTGAATGTTGTGTCCCCCAAATTCACATGCTGAAACCTAACCCCCAGTGTGACAGTGTCGGGAGGTGATTAGCTCATCAGGGTGATGTCCGTTGTGTCTCCATGAAGCTCCTTTACCTCCCCGCCTGCAAGGACACTGTGAAGGTGCTGGCTGTGGACCGCGCGGTGGGCCCCCACCAGACACCGAATCCGCTGGTGCCTTCGTCTCTGATGCGTAGCCTCCATGCTGTTGTTTATGAGTCCCCGGCCTGTGGGTTTTCTCTGCAGCAGACTGCTTGCTGAGATGGGACCCCCGCTTCACGTCCTTCAGGTCCCTGCTGCGACGTCAGCTTCTCACAGACCTATTTCCCGACCACACGCTAAGACTGCATGCCTGGTTACTCTCTATCCTTTGGTCTGTTTTCTTCTGCTTCATAACAACTACCACATGGCATATTATAGTTTTATCTCTTTTCTAATGTTTGTCTCCGTAACAAAACATACCATCCATGAAAGAAGGGACTTCGCTTAGTTCATTTTTCCATTTCCAGAACATAAAATATTTCTTGGCAACTAGCAGTCACTCAAGGGAACCAGTGAAAGAATAAACACAGACCATACTCCTTCCCCTCATTGTAAAGTAGGAAGAAAACCACGTTAAAATGAAGCCCCAAAGATGGCAAAACAGGTGAGGCAAAAGGTAACATGAAAAGAGAAAATGAATTGAAAGTATAAAATAAAATGTTAAAAATAAGTCCACATACATCAGTAATAACAATAAATGTAAACAGACTAAACTGACTGGTTAAAAAATTAGAGACTATCAAATTAGATTTTAAAATGATCCAGTACTGTGCTGGTTCTAAGAAATACCCCTAAATCACAGGACATAAAAAGATTGCAAAAGATAGAGCAGGCCAATAAAAGGCAATGGACTCTAGTTTATCTATAGGAACACCAGACAAATTACACCTTAA
The DNA here is from genome assembly GCA_032199065.1 of Smutsia gigantea. Classification (NCBI taxonomy): domain Eukaryota; kingdom Metazoa; phylum Chordata; class Mammalia; order Pholidota; family Manidae; genus Smutsia; species Smutsia gigantea. Next base: position 423,985 of record JAVSCE010011156.1, read on the forward strand.
GGGAAAAATAATTCCAATACCAACAATGTAACATTAAAATAAAGCAAAAAAACCCCACAATATATTATTTTAAGAATATGTGCATATGCCGAAATGCATATGTATAAAGAAATGACTGGTAGACAACACATTCAGGTTGCCTGGAGCTGGGTGGATGTGAGGGTCTGAAGAAGCATATAAAGGTGGTTTCAACTCTATTGATTATTTTTGTATTATTCTAAGTGGGGTGGTGGGTACATGGGCATTTGATAGAATTTCATCGTATCTGCTCCATGTTAAAAATAGTTCATAATAAAAACAAACTATCTCTTAACTCTTATTACAAATAACTTTCAAATACAACAGAGTTGCCCAGTATCCCATGAACTGGCTGGTCACAGAACCCTCTGGGAAGAAAGGCACTCCCGAGAGGCAAAATATTCAAGGAAATTTGGTGGTATCTTTGGAGGGAGCATAAGAGCGTTCTTGATTTGGCAAGATACTCAGGCAAATAAACTCAGTTTCATCCTCTGGGAAATGTGTGTGGCTATAACAATTTCCTTGCAAGGAATTGTGAGTATTACAAGAAACAGTGTAGGAAAAGTACTTGCTACATAGTCAGTGTTCCTTGAATTGCATCAAAATCTTTCTGGAAACGAGGCAGGAGGGAAAGAGGAGATAGAATGAAAAAGAAATGAGATACTGTAATTCCCCCACTCCCCCAGGCAAGGCCCGCCTTGCCCCCCTGGTGCCTGCTTCTGCCCACTTGTGCTGTCTCCAGGCACATCTGTCTCCATGCGCAGGGACACCGCACCCTATTTGTGATACTCCACCCAGGAGCTCCGTATCTGGCATAATGGACTCACTCATTATTTGGAGAATGCAGGGAACTTACCCTTTTTTGAAAATGAATAGAGATAAATCATGTAAATAATAGGAATAAATGACAGCTTCAGCTCTGTAGCTGGGAACTGGCAACTTTTAAACTAAATGTTTAGTAACACCACTATACTAAGTTCAGTTTCTTGTCGGGTATACACGTTTGGCAACAGTGATACCATATTAACCATGCTCTTTTTACTTTTCAAGTATTTCGTGTCAGTACGCGTGGGCTGATGTCACTGGGATGAGTAATATAAGACGAAACTGATCTACACTTGGGTGACGTAAACATGACACCTTCCCTTTCATGTTGAGCAAAGAAACCCTAAGCAGGCCATTCGTTCTCCTTCCCTGCTTATTTTCTCCCTAGCGGTGGGCAGGGGTAGGGGTGGGATGGGGGACTTTACAGAGCTCCAGGCAGCGGCGCAAATCATGAATTCCTAGGGTTTATTCCTGGGGATGGGGAGCACTCCCCCTGACAGCCACCCAGAGCGAGAAATCCGAGGAGGGCCTGCGTGCTCGCCTCCCGCCCGCGCTCTGGAGCGCGCTCCGCTGCGCTGTGCTCGGCTCGCCCGCGGGGCCGGGCTGCGTCCGGCACCCGCCGCCTCGCAGGACCCAGGCAGCGCCGCCGCGGTCGATACCCGCGAAGAGGTGGGCGGCGACCCGTCCCATTAGGGTTCGGCCAGTCCCCGCGCGCGCCGGGACTTCCGGGGGACGGGAGGCCCCCAGGGGGCGCGGATTTCAGCCGGGCTGAGTCCTCCCTGCGTCTCAGTTGCAACGGAGAAGCCCGGGGCACCCGTCTGCCAACCGCCGGGAAAGCACCCGCCCTGCTGCCACTTGGAATTCCTGCAGAAGCCCGGAGCGGAGGCGGAGGCGCTGGCCGGTTGGGAGGCGCGGGGAGCCCTCTCCGGGAGCCGCGCCGTGCGCTTCTGCGGGCCGGGCTGCGCCCCGGGAGCGCGGAGGGAAGAAGTGGCTCGGAGCAACAGGTGCAAGCCCGCAGCACTCCCGAGCGAACCTGCCAGCAAGGGCCGGGGCCGGGAACCACACAGAGGGCTCCGTCCGCCTCCGCGGCGCCCGGGCGGGTCTCTCCCCGGCTCAGAGGCCGCGCAGCGGGCAGTGGCTCCCGCAGGGGGACCCCGCGCTCTCGGGACCGCTGCCTCAGCCCGGGAAGGTCCACCTGGGGCTCCTGCTCGCGTCCTATCGGGCGACCCCGTCCAGGACGGGGTCAGTAGGGGCGGCCGCCCGGGTGCGCGCCTATCCGCGAGGCTCAGCCTTTCAACTCGCGCTCTGGCTGCTCGGTTTGGGGACCCCCGGAGCCTCCTTCCCCGCAGGTCCCCTTCCCAGTGCGACCCGGGCTCCCCCGCGGGCCATGGAGCCGGCGGCCCGGAACCTCAGCGAGGGGAACGCGAGCGGGCCCGAGCCCCCCGCCCCGGAGCCCCGGCCGCTCTTCGGCATCGGCGTCGAGAACTTCGTCACGCTGGTGGTGTTCGGCCTGATCTTCGCGCTCGGCGTGCTGGGCAACGGCCTGGTGATCACCGTGCTGGCGCGCAGCAAGCCGGGCAAGCCGCGCAGCACCACCAACCTGTTCATCCTGAACCTGAGCGTCGCCGACCTGGCCTACCTGCTCTTCTGCATCCCCTTCCAGGCCACGGTGTACGCGCTGCCCACCTGGGTGCTGGGCGCCTTCATCTGCAAGTTCATCCACTACTTCTTCACGGTCTCCATGCTGGTCAGCATCTTCACCCTGGCCGCGATGTCGGTGGACCGCTACGTGGCCATCGTGCACTCGCGGCGCTCCTCGCTGCGCGTGTCCCGCAACGCGCTGCTGGGCATGGGCTTCATCTGGGCGCTGTCCATCGCCATGGCCTCGCCCGTGGCCTACCACCAGCGCCTCGTCTACCGGGAGGTTGGCAACCAGACCTTCTGCTGGGAGGAGTGGTCCAACGAGCGCCACAAGAAGGCCTACGTAGTGTGCACCTTCGTCTTCGGCTACCTGCTGCCGCTCCTGCTCATCTGCTTCTGCTACGCCAAGGTGGGCGCGGGCACGGAGGCGGGCGCGGGCGGCGGGGCCCGGTGGTGTCTGTCCCCTGGGTCCCCGCAGCAGCCCGGCCCCGCGCCCGCACCCGGCGGCGTTCTGGGCGGGTTGTGTGGAGCTTCGTCTCCACTGCCTGGGCTTGCGCGTTTGATGTTCCGCGAGAAAGTTGATGGGAGTTGGGAGATGCCAGGCAAGCCTGCAGCTCCCTCCGCAGGAGCCCAGCCCCGTCCCCTTTCGGCGACCGCAGCGTTTGCGCCCATGGCCCCGAGCGCGGCTCACGCCGGTGCTCACGCCGGTCCTCTCGCGCCAACCGCTCTGCCCTGCGCGCTCCCAGGGCCTCAGGGTCGCTCGGCCCCTCCCAGCGCTCAGCCGGCATTGAGGTGTCCGTGCGCGGCCAGCCTTTCCTCCTGCGGGGACCTCCTGGCTCTTATCAGAAGTTTAGCTTTATAGTAAAACAGTATTTCTTCATAGTCTCGTCCGGAGTCTGCAGAGAATTTAGGATGAATGGGTTTCAGTCCTTTTCAGAAAGGCTGTGTAAAGAATATTAAAGGATTCCGGGCCAGGTCTAAGCCCCCAGCTGTATGTACAGACATCCCTCCTGGGGGCTCTGGTCCGGTGCCCTGCACCTCCTGGTTCTTTCCCTGCAGAGCCCACAGAGCTCAGCGGACTCACGTTCCCTTTACTAGCAACACATGGGCTTCAAGATTTTACACCGGTCTTAAACCTTTTAACACAACTGATTTATGTTTAAAAGTATATGCTTAATAATCATGGGATGGTGACTCGTGGGGGAAAGTCCACTGTCATGACATGCTCTATCCAGGTTCCATCATGTTAGAAAAACATGTTTGTAACCAAATTCTGAAATTTCCACCGTTTAATCTTCATCTCTCTCTGTTTCTCATTTTGTTTCCGATAAGGTTGTGGCTATAGGGTGGTGAATAACCAGCCTATAAAATACAATGATCTCTTATTCAATTGGCACCGTATTTTTCCCAGCAAAAATTGTTTAAGGCCAGCCTCCTCCCATATCATCTGTGCAGTTGTATCTCTTTGAATGGTTGGTAATAGTGTTGGATATTATCTGAGTGAATGGCCAGAATCAAAGAATTACATGTAAAGAAATAGAACAGAGATAGGGAATTTGGACAATAACCAGCTTAGCTCTTTGGAAAGTGCCTGGTTTATTAATTTATTCTTCTGCAAATGTACAACACAGGCTGGCTGTACTTGCCCTGGGGGGCTGATGAATGCATTCTCTAATTTAATCTGCGCAGCACCTATGGATTGGCATTTCTTTCTTTTTAAACTAAACAAAGAAATTGTATTCCAGAGTCACCTTCTGCTTTCAAAAATCTTATGAGTTTTTAGGGGAACAGTTCTTTGTATCTGACACTCCCTGGGGAAGCAGGTAGAATGGCCCCAGAGCCCTCTGTGCCTGTTCGTGCACAGGGCTGGCCCCTCACTCTCTTCCCTGAGAGGGCTTTCTTGTTGTGGACCCTCTCCACTCTGCCATGAGGTTGCACTCTTGAGATGAGCTTCCTGCATACACACACTCCTCCGCATCTTCACAGATGTCTGATGCAAGGGGGACCCTGGCTCAGGTCTGCACACACTCCTAAGTACATAGAAGGACAGAGAAATGCCTCCAGGCCATCATCATCTTGCAGAGAAATGCAACCTGTCATGATACCTATGTTCTCCTTGGATGGCAAGACCTCACTAACTGTTTATCAATATATGCACCATAGTGTGTCAATATGTGCTCGTAGTATGGTCTACAGAAGGGAAACTTGGCTCAGAAGAATATGCATGGGCATTTCCTATGTTGACCACTTAACAACATTCCTTGGGCCCTTGGAGCCACTCAGATGTGATCCTGGGTCTGTTGGCAGAGGGAATAGACCCTGGGCAGCACGGCGAGGCAGGCAACATTTGCCTTTTCTGGGTTGGCTTCCTCCCCAGGTGTCCCTTTCTGATTCTCATTTGCTGCCTCTCCCTTGTTCCTCTGTCCCTTGTGCTCAGTGACCGGGGGAGGGCCACCACCAAGAAGCCTGGCCAGGCCTGTCTTCTCCAGGCAGGGTCCTATTTCCAGTCCTTTCCTTCCGCCTTGAGAGGTTTCCTCATATACCTCTGCAGAAGCTCCCCTTCTCTATTCGCCTCATAGGCAGTGTTCGTGCCTCAACTTCTGGTGGCCGAGCAGTGAACCGACCCATTGTCAGTGTACTGGGAGGGTCCCAGGTATCACTGTGACAAGTGAAGGCCTGGCCCTGAGGGTGCTGCCAAGCCGCTGCAGTGAGTGGGAAGTCGTTTAGGGGGGCTGGGAATTTGGAGCCAGGAGCTCATGCTCCAGTGATGGCTGCTGACCTGCAGAGGGCTGGTGGGGCTGGTCGAGAAATCCCTGCTTTCTTGGTGAATAACCAACCGGTCACTCCAGAAGAGCTGCGTCCAGCTGAACGGAGCAGGCCATTGCAGTAAGTCCAACGCGGTCACGTTGCTTCCAGGCTGCATGCTGGATGGAGGCAGTAGTCTAGAAGACAGCCTCTGGTTCTTGGATAGCCTCACTGGGCAAGCTGTACTTAACCAAAGTCCTCGTCACCCTGAGCCTCGTCTGCCCTTAGACCCTCACTCAGACGGGATGCGAGAAAGCACTGCAGCTCCGGTGTGCAGGGTTGGCTTATTGTATGAGTCAAGCTCATGCTGCAAATTCCTATAAATGACCCATGTGCTTCATGTCGTTTCTCCTGAGTATCACACTGCGAGGAAAGACAAACACTGCTCTAGTGAACAGAGCCTGGGTCTCTCGGAGGAGACTTCCTGACAGGGCTTCATTATAAAACCTTGCTAAAAGGTCTCCCAGTCCACTGTGACGTTGAGTTCCCCAGATGCTGGTGGCCTGAGAGCACAGCCCAGTGGGCAGGGTTAGGACGAAGGCGGAGGAGGCTGGGTGGGCAGGCAGCCTGCACACGCAGCAGAAGGCACAAGGAGGAACGCGGTGGCCAGGGGAGGCCGGGCGGACTTCTGGTCTTCACCAGCTGCTCTCTACCTGCCGTTGCATGCAGGGGGGCACCAGTCTCCCCAAGGTTCTAGGATCCAACACTGAGTCTGACATACAGCGGGGACCTGCAGTTGTTAAAAAGTAGAATCGTGGAGGAAACCAAGGTGTCGGGCGGTGGCAAGGCTGCATACAGGGTAGGGGGGTGGCTTTAAAGGACAAAACCCCAGAGCCCTGGGCTCACAGGTACTGCAACCACACCCTGCACCCAGGCTTTCCTCGGTGTGGGGAGACCAGGTGCAGCTGGCGGTTCAGATTCAGTGGTACCTCACCAGCTTATGTGTGTTTCCACTTGGATGGTTTGGAAATAATGTTGCCACCATTTCAGAATGTCCAAAATTGTCAGTGCAAATATACCATGCACCAGGGTGCTGGCCACCTGGCTTACTAGTCTATGTTTTGCAGGTCCTTCATCATTTGCATAAAAAGTTGAAGAACATGTCAAAGAAGTCAGAAGCATCCAAGAAAAAGGTAAAGTTCACATATATACATATTATATTTGTCATTTTTCAGAGCTTATTTTAATTCCTAATTGTCCTCCCATTTACCCAGTGCATGTAAAATTTAGGCCCGGTGGTGCAAAGTTTTGAAATGAACCTCTTAGGTGCAGGTGGAAATGGAGCCAGCTCATGGGGGGCATCTCAGGTAACCACATGTTGCATTAAGACTTAGACAGAGGTTTGGGGAGGTGAGAAAACACGCACTTTTTGGATTCTGAGCCTCTTTAGGAGGCGTGTTCCAGGTTGAGTGGGAGAGAGCGAAGAGTTGCGACATCCACAATTTGCATGGAACAGTAGTCGTTTTATTCTGCATTTGCCCTCTGGTGTGATTCCCAAAGGCCTGGCTTCCTCATCTTCCAAGAGAACATTGTTATCATCTCTCTCTTAAGTCCCAGGAGCAGATGCTACCCTTCGATCTTCCTCTGGGACTGGGCTGACACTGGCCACAGGGGACAGAATTAAAGACAGGAGGACACTGCAAGGAGATTCTTCCCCATTTCAATTGTCTCTCTGGCCAGAGGGATATCCTGGTTTAAACAAGCTTCTCCTGAGTAAAGCATCATCTATCATCCTTTTCGCATTTTGAGGAAAAATTGTTTTACAAATCAGGAATAATTTAACTCTTTTTTTCAGATAATATCTACATAATTTCTTATCTTAGAAAGTAAGATGAGATTATTGGACAATATGATTAGGGAGGAGGTGATTATAACCAGATGTTTTACCCACAAATATTAGTCACAACATCTTAAAATACCTTGTTTTCTCTTCTAAATAGATATGATCAATGACATATCATTTGGATAAATTGATTTAATCATATTTATTTTGAAAAATTCTATTTAAAGAAACCTCAGCTCTTCTTGACTTCCCTTGTTTATAAACAATAATGTGGCTAAAAACACATCTGTTCCCAAAGTTGGTGAAAAGGAATTGTAGACAGTTGATTAAAAAGCACAACATTTGCTAGTATTTGAAATTCATTCATGTAGTTTTGGGGTGACCTAGAGCATACAGCATGAATAGCAACACTGTCTTACTGCTTCCCCTCCCTGATCCTTCCCGACGTCTGGACAGTTGTATAGGTTTTATTTTAAGCTTCTGAATCCCTCTTTATAACAGCTGACAGAATGTTAGGTTGTATGAGTGGAGTAAACCCTAAAAGCTGCTGTTTCCCTCCTGTTTTCAATGATGGGTTGTTAGGCTGGGGTTTTCCCATTTTTTTAGTCTCTTAGTTTTTCCTCTGAGCCACATTTCTCATCTCCAAGAAAATGATTAATTTGAATCCATTAAGGGTTGTTTATAATTTCCCCTAGGACAGTTATTTATACCTACCCTGGGATAGGATGGAGCTGACCCATGGGATTATAAGAGCACCTGGCTCCTTCTGAAAGCCAGCACTGCCGCGAGGCGAGGGAGACAAGTATTCTTCACGGAGCCCAGCATCTGGAGTCAGGGCAGGAAGAGGTTAATGTCCTCCGGAGGGAGGGGGCTTGCTGAACTTTCATAAGGTGGTGCCACCGATACATGTTACCTGCTTATTATTGTTGCAAAAGAGTCTATGTTTACAAGAAAGAATGAAGTAGAACACCTCAACTGGCTGGGCTGTATTTGCGTGCTATAGCTAGTTTAATCTCTGTATTTGCAAAGTATTGGATACAAGTTATGAAAGTCCCAGAGAAGAACAAAGTAATTAAAAGAATGAAAATAGGTCTTACAGCAAGTGACTAGAAAAACTTCTGTTTTTACAGTAAAAAGATCTAAAGATAAGTGTTTAACCAATTTTGGTTTCAGAGATGTGTGTGTGTATGTAGATCTGTATATGCATGGATATTACATAGGTGGGCAGTTATATTGTACATGCTGTGTGCATGCAGTTTTCCTTAACATAGGAGATGGTTTTAGCATTTTGGGGAGGGAGGATTTCCCGCTCCATTCACACAGCTTCTGACTGTAACAGTCACTGAACAGATGTCACAGCTCTTTTGATATGTTTAATTGCCTCCTTGTTTGCATAGAACAAATAAAGTGTGATGCTGGGGGTGGTGTGTGTGTGTGTGTGTGTGTGTGTGTATGTACCTGTGTCTAAGGAAGAGCTAAAGAGAGGAGTGAGGGATGGGAGGAGGCCCTGGGGAGGCAGGGGGGCAAGGGGGAGCTAGGATGGAGCTAGGGTGACTGTACACGCCTGAGGGCAGAGCCTGGGTCAGCTCACGGCGGGCACTCCCAGGTCCTGGCCCGGAGAAGTGATGCCGGCACAGGTATTCAATCTGGTAGGTGGTGGATGGACATGATGTGGATTTTGACAGTTTGCTCATTACAACTTTGCTTGTTTCCAGCTCCTCTTCCTAGTGGCCAGGAATCTTTCCCTTTCTGTGAGCTGTGTTCTCCACGCAGGGACTCCCTATGCTAAGGCCCACAGTGGTCACGGGTGGCGAGGTAGGCCTTCGTGCTGAGGGTGCTGAACACTCATTCTGTGAGTCTGGGGACAAACACGCGAGGGTCGGATCTCCACCACAGAAGCAGCCGCAATGGCACAGACCCTGTGGCGGACCGAATGCCTTACTCAGGCTCTGCTAGACTTAAAGAAATGCTGGGATAAGGTCGATGGGATACTAAATCAATATGCCGAAATAACTCTGGAAGACTTCAGAGTGGGATAGACATCTATACTGGATGCTTACTGCTAAGTGGAAGCCAGGTTAGAGGCCCTCGTGATGCCCTGTCAACCCCTGGGTCCTTTTCAGGGCGGCTTCTTGGCCCCCACCTCTGGCTCAGAGTAGGTCAGAGCTTTTTGGCTGTCCTCTATACATAAATTACAAATGTTTCTTATTATTCTCATCCTTTAAGTCACTTTTTCTTTCCAGCCAAGTTCCATTAGACACATTGTGAGTAAAATTCTTTGAAGAAAGAACAGACATCTCAGATGACCTGAAAAAGAGCATTTCACAGGAAGAAGAGAGGTGAATATTTTTCAGATGCTTTCAGCACAAGGAACGAAAAGAAACCAAACTGATCAAGAACCCAATGTCAAGTATTATAAGAATTAATATAGAGATTTGGTGCATGACTTTACACGATGACATTTTCTCTATTAAAGATAGTATTTGATTCTATGGACAAAGGGACACTGGGTATGACTCCATCTCTGATCGAGGCAAATAGTACTATACAAATCCACCCCATTCTCCACAGAGGGCTCTCTTGGGGCACCTCAAAGGGTACTCTGGCATCGGAAAGGGAAAGAGCCACATCTTTTCCAAGTCTCTGCGGGAAGAGCCTGGTGCAGCCATGAGGACCGTCAATATTGAGAAAATACTTTGCCTTCATTTTGGGGTGGGTAAGATAATTTGCCTCTGTTGTGACTTTTATGTAATTCATCAGTGGTTCTTCAACACCAACTAAGCTCTGTAGAAGGGCAGATTTCTGGATCAGCCCCTAATAACCATGGCCAACTGCAGGGAGCCATGGGATTGAAGCCTGGATGTCTGAAGTTTAACCAAGCGCTGTCCTGGGTCCCGATCTGCCTCAGTCCCAGGTTGGGGATTTGTACAATGCATTATTTCAACCAGAACTTTAACTTTGAACCAGCTTATTCTAGGCACACGGTTTTCTGTGTTGGTGGGAGGCAGTCATGAGTGAGCAAGGCCGCTGCTCAGCCAGGATGGGCTTCTTTCCTCCATCAACTCCCGTCCTCTTGACTCCCCAGCCCTGGAGGCCTGTGAGCATCTGTACGAGGGAGACAGAAGGGAAAAAGCCAGCTGCTGTCTCCAGCCACCCCCATGATGCACTCACCCGGGCCCATGTCGCTGGGGCTGACCCGGGCCAGCCCACAGCGCAGGACTCTGAGAGCCAGAGCCTGTGTGCAGGGCGTCAACTTGCAGAGTCGCTCAGAGAAGGCCAGCACCCAGGGGCTGGTGCGCTTGATGACCAGGGAGAAAGTACTAAATCCTGGGAGGTGCTTAGCTGGCAGCACAGTCAGGGCTGACAAGTGTTCTCCTGAATTTAGGGGAGAGCCTTAGATAAATGTTGTAGTTTATGTAAGTCCCTGGTAAGTATTCTTTCATGATATTTTTATTGTCAGTTAATCCATTCATATTTCAAAGCTTCAGGTAGACCAAGTAAAAGAACCTTGTTCATGGTTCTGAGACAGGTGGAGTTACTAAAAATAGAAAGGCAAATTTTGAATGAACTACAAACACTCATAGTAGCAAACACTACCTAGGAAACATCCCATACTGCTCTGGGCCCTGTGGGCTCGGCAATACGCCGCCGTGGTCTATTTCTGCCCTAAGTTTGGTACTCTGGTAACATTTTCCTAACAGAAGCTATGAAACGGAATATCCAGGGGTATTCATTTTGCAAAGTAGATGTTCTTATTTTCTTCAAAGAAAAGATGATGTTTTCTGTTTTATTTGTAGGTGTAATTGTGTCTGGATTGTTTTGATTACGTCATCTGGGAATGGGATCTTGAAGGCTGACAGAGAAAGGGATTGAGAGCAGGCACTTCTCTAATCCACGAGCAGATGGTTTGTTTGCTTTTGGGTGGGCAGAGCAGCTTCCGTGTAACCCCACTGCCCTGTGACAGCCTGTCGCCACAGCGATGCCTGACTTGCTTTACATGCTTGGATGGACACAGCAGTCAGGGAACCATATCTTGGGGTCATCCTCTCTGCAGACCAGGAAGTCGGGGTTCAGGGCCTTTGTGTGGGTTTTCAAAGGTTGTACAACCTGTTCGTGGCTACTCTCAGTTGTGGGCTTTTGCACTGTCCCTGGTGCCTTTTGTTGGCAGGCTGCACTCTCAGGTCCTGGCTCTCCTGACCATGACCTTGCCTCCACCCTCTCTGCTTCCAGCTGATGAGAGACTTCCTGTCTTCCAGTCTCTTTGATGGTCTTCTTATGTTGCGGTGTGTTACCTAACATCAGTCCTGAAGAGCTGGCATTCTGGGCGTTGTTTTCTCTAATACTAGGAGTCGACCTGATTCATGGGAAGAAACAGGTCATTTTGGGATATGGGAATAGCCCCGTAGCAGTGTGGAGGCATGGCTACCCTCTGTGGCGGCCCCGCTTTGCATGTGGGAGGCCTTGTGTGTAACGGATTTATGCGCCGTGAATCCCTTTGTCCCTCGGGGTGAGGACGGGGGATGCGTCAGCTTCGGGGGTTGTCTCACTCTCATCCTTCTCTGCTCTTCTCTCCTCCCGGTCACTCCCCTGCTCATTATTTTATCAGGATTATTTCTGTATAGAAGGGAAGGGAGACGGGCCAGCAGGTTAACCTCCTACTGCATTTCCACATTAGGTCAGAGGACGTGTACTTTTTGCTTTCCTGGTCTGAGATGTGCGGTAATGACCAGTGGTTCTGGCTTCACCTCTCCCCTCCAGCAGTTCAAACACACTCTTTAAAACATTGCAACCTGAGCGAGTCTGAGAAAAAGAGATGCTACTTGATTCTGAACTTGCGGGCAAGGTGCAGGCAGGGCATGTTGCGGCACACTGTAGGCATGAAGGGCACAGCATTCATGTCTATGCATTTCTATTTCCACAATGCAGAACGCACCTTCCATAATCGCCATGCACTTCACATGATGGTCAAATTCTTCCTATAGGAGGTCATGGCAGGTCCTGATGTTTTGAACAGAACTATTATACGAAGTAAAGGTGATGCTTAAAGCAGATGTGCTATTTGACCCCATGAGAACATACTCAAATTAGCTTCGGGCATGCCTGGAAATGCTGCATGTTGTCCTGTTGTCGCTGATGTGCATCTTCTCTCCCTGCAGACAGCGCAGACCGTGCTGGTGGTGGTCATGGTCTTTGGTGTCTCCTGGCTGCCGCACCACGTCATCCACCTCTGGGCTGAGTTTGGGGTCTTCCCACTGACTCCCGCCACCTTCCTCTTCAGAGTCACTGCACACTGCCTGGCATACAGCAATTCCTCCGTGAACCCGATCATTTACGCATTTCTCTCGGAGAACTTCAGGAAGGCCTATAAGCAAGTGTTCAAGTGTGACCTTCACAAGGAATCACCTCTTAGTGATGTGAAAGAAAATAAAAGCCGAATAGATGCCCCATCATCAACCAACTGTACTCATGTGTGAAAAAGGGTGGAGCAGAGCATGCTCCCTGTGGAGCCTCCGAATGTGTGAGACACACGAGAAAGAGAAATGAGATATTAGGCAAGGTTGCGACCTGCCATCCTAGTGACAATTCATATTATCTTGGTTCAATTCCATCTGTGTTAAAAAGGTACTTTGATCCATTTAGGAAATCTCTACATCTGGTGAAGATTATCTCTCAATTTTATTTCTAAGTTCTATGAAAACAAAAGAAAATGCTATGTAGTTTTATAACTCTAAAGAAAGGTGTAATAGAATTCCATGGATATGTTCAATTCTTCAGAGAATAAGGAATAAGGGAACATCCTAAAAATACGGCCAGAATATTTGTGATCTGCATTTTGAAGCAAATACATTTAGAAAAAACATTATGCTTTCATTCAATTTTAAGAGAAGAGGTAATATTAAAGCTACATGTTTTAAACTGTGATTATGAACACATGAAAATTTTACTTGAATTTGGTTTTTGGTTTTTGTGTGGCCATTTATGTAGAGACGCATCTTTCAGATGGGAATAATACTTTTCTCAAATAATTTTATTTGCACAGTTCATATTTCAGGATTTCTGACGATGTGCTGCATCTCTCTGTGGTCATGAGGTCCGTGAGGTTTATCTCAGGAGGCCAACCGAGTGCTGTGGTAGTGACTCCGGGCTGCCGGCCACGGGCACTGCCAATTAAAAATTATCCTGTGAACTTAGGCTTTGTTAACTAAAAAATCAGGGCAACGTTCCAAGTGTGACTCTCCCAATAGTGGAGCGAGGTTCTGAGGATGAAACTGGTTGTTAGGATGTCATATACAGACTTGGCCGAAGTATCGGCTGTATCTTGAATGCAACCTGCCCAAGAGAGTTAAAGAAAACGTCACTGAGGATGATGTGTAGAAAACGATTTCTATGGTGCCAAAGGCTCACCGGAACTCAGTTAAGTCACAGGAGGTAATTAATGGTCAGGCCACACAGGGAAAGCATATCAAACATTTGGTTCAGATAATGTTTGACGAAGACACATTTTGCAAATGGATATTCATACAGATGTACAAATGCTTTTCTCATTGCATTTGTAATAATGTTAGATACACATTTACCCCAAATATTACTCCCTCTGGAAATGTTAATTTGAGGTTAAAATCATCATGACTTGAATTTCAAATGTAGTTTTCATGGCAATTTCATATTTATTCATGTTTACAATGAGAAAATGGGATGAGAAGATTAAATTATCCTATATTAGAAAAGTAGATTTCAGACTGCAAGACTTCCATACATTTTAGGAAGATACAAAAGCAAGATTTTTTTGAAAAAGGATTTCGTGTAATGTAGACCAGGGTCACATCAGGATGCTATATGAACTATCAAATTTTAACTCAAAAAACAAACTCGATTTAAGGATTTGCATGCTAACTTCTGCAGCACATCAATTTATTTTCAGTAATCATATTTCTCCGGCAAGCAGTGTTTACACTTGCAACAGTTCAAATGACTTTCTGGACCAAGCAGGAGAAAGTTGTTAGATAGATTGGGAAGGCATGAGCTTTTCTGTTTGGTGGCGGGGAAAGAAGGTGTGTGTATGTGTAGGTATATGTGAGTATTTTAAAGACACAAGCACATCCCTTGCATGGAAACATTTTTGCACTTTATTCATATATAGCAGCAGAAACATTTTATCCTGCCGATACCTCACGTGCTCTGTGGGACATGGGGTCACCATGACCAACACCAGAACTTCATTGTGCCCGAACTACACGGCTGTGTGAGCAGGTGCCTCCTGGCTGCCTGGGACTGCCTGGGTGACAGTAATGTCCTGCACCAGCTAATGTCCTTGCTTTCCTCTTGATTCCTGCACACATGTGTGGAAGTATTAAAAACTACAGCAGTTAATACTGCTATTTTCTAAGAATCATGTAGAGATGTGCCTCCTCAGGGTTCCTGTGGTCCCTCCCGCTGGCTGTGGCCTAAGGGAAGCCAGAGACATAGCCCCAAAAACCCGCAGAACTCTGGAACCCCAAACTTGCTGAGCATGGATGTGAACCGCCTCCTTTGATGTTTAGAGAGGCTCTTCTTGCTGCTCATCGTCATTTTATTCAGGTCCTCTTACCCAGTTCCGGTGGTCTGCTCCTATAGCTGTTGTGATAGTGATGCTCGCCTATGTCCCACAAGGGTCTGCAAGAAGTTTAGTGACAGAAGAGTTCCCCAAGGACTCGTAATGGGCTTCAGCCACCTGGGGAAGTCTGAGGAGTGCCTTGCTTGGCCACGCATCTGTTTTCTGGGAGGCTGATTCCATAACATGAATAACGCGGCCAGCTCAGAGGTGCCTTCTCTTTTTCATTAAACAAAGAGGGCCTCCCAGGCACGTGCTTTTTCTTCCAGCAGCCAGACTGAAGGAGAAATACTGTGTTTGCTTTTGAAGTCAGGCTGTTTGAACACCACGTATTTCAGTTCACTTCAAAGAACAGTGACTTTCTCCTTAGGTTTGGCATCTCAGTGTCCCAAGGTAGCTGTTGTTTTTCTGGGCTTTTTGCTTTCATGCAGGCAGACAGACTCTGGAATATTTAAGTAGCTGAAGTGCTCACTCTTTCGTATGGGTAAGCAACAAGTTGCCTCCTAGGTATGGATGGACACAGTGACGTGACTGGAAAGACTCCCTCATCTGTGTCCCCTGGGAGAGATCTTAAATTGGTTCCTTCTGCTACTGTGACTAGGGATGTGTGCAGCAATGAGACCATATTCTGAATATTTTAGATGATGTTTTTGCATTTAATGAGATTGTTGCCCTGCACACATTGGGAGAAAAACCATCATTTCCTTCTCTCTCTGACCCCCAACCTCTTGTGCCTCTTTCATAACTTGCTTTTACCCGAGTTCCTCTCTCTACTATTGACCAACTGAAAGTCCTCCTTCAGCTCGGGCATAATGAGGTAGAGTGGAAGGGGGTGATGACCACTCAAGGGCACGAGTCGTGCCAGGCTAAGAGCTTCTTGTGACTAAACTTTACATCGTGACATTCTGGCTGACTGCCTTGGCTTGGTGTCTCAGGCGCCCTGACACAGGGCAGCCGTAGTCCCAATGCGTCACCCGGAGCCCAAGGCTGGCCTGCTTCGGGGCAGCGGAGGATAACTTATCCGAGCCCCCAGTTCCTTCCCACAGATGGCCACAGAATCCTGCGGGTCCTGAAATGGTTGCTGAGGCAACATTACCTGCTGAGTAAAATGATGTGCTCTCTAACTTCACCATGTTCTTACTTTAAAAGGTCTATTAAATACAGGTACATGAACGATGTAGTCATGTAAATTGGGTAAATATATCAGGGTGGCTATTTCCTTCAGAAACTTCATCATCTAAAATTTGTAAATTTTGATCTACGCTGGTTGCAAATATCCCCCAGGTTTTAAATTTGTAAGTCACTTTCTATTGAAGGGAATCATCTTCTTCTTGGCCATTAAAAAATGATGCATATTTGCTTATTTTTCAAGTAGATATTAATGACTTGTTTATTTAAAAAAAAACTGTAGTAAGAGTAGGTGGCCTGAAATACTGAGTTACTGGTTGTCTTGGAAAGAAAAGATTACAAGATGGTAATTATGTCTGATTTTAATTTACATTGTATTTTGGTATTTTGTCTTTTAGAAGTGGAAGAGTTGAGCCCGAAGAACTACTTAAAATGTCTGCAGCCCTTGTGTGTGGGCTGCACCCACGGGGGCCGAGCTCTGTACGGAGTGTGTGCTGTGTGTGGTGATGAATTCGGCAAGATGTTCTGTTTGTTTGCCTGTGAAGCGCCGCAGATTCTGCATGGCCGTCTCTCTCCCTAGCATGGCAGGTTCACTGCAACCGCGACTGACATCCTGGGATTCTGAGGTTGGCACATCTGCTCGATTTGGCAAGACCTTTGGAAGTGTTGGCAGGCCCTGGGCCTCCGCTGGCCCCAGGACACGCTCCCCATGCCTCCCCCCAGCCCTCGGGCACCTGCTTCTGAGGACAGGGGTTCTGTCCTGGGTGCAGCCTCTGTGGGAGGGGCCGTCATGGTGTGTGGTGGCTGGGAAGGGAGTGGAGTAAGCTCTGAGCTTTGGGACACATGGACACATTAGGACTTTGTCTCTCTGTTTTCATATTGGCTGAGTTTGCCCTTTAGACCGTGGGGAGGAAGGGCTGATCCTCCAGCCAAAGGTTTTGATGCTACTTTTGGGGTGGAAGCCTCATCCTTTCCGGATATCTCGAGGTATATATAACTCCACCTTTTCAGCAGTTAGAGAAGTCAGGGGCGCTGGGGCAGATGGGGCCAGCGCCTGCCTTGCCATCTCGTCAGCCTCTTAGCTGTGGTCATGCACAAGGTGCCCTATGAGCTGGACTGCACTTCATGTTCTATGTGTTTTCCATGACCCCCATGCACTGCAGTACCTTAATTCAAGATTGGCTGTTGACGATTAAAACTGGAACTGTTTATGTTCTGAAGGCCTGTGTGCTTCTGTAAAGCTCTTCTTCTGGTCAGCGAGCTCGTTCTGGGCAATCACACGAACACGCCATAGAGTGGCTAAAGGGTGGCAGTCTGGTAGGACTGGTGAAGAAAGAGCTGTGCCCAAGTGGACATGTCCACAGCACCTCACAGCGTGGCAGGCAGCAGAGCGAGTGCACGGTGGGCACCTGGGCCCATGGAGATGGGGAAGGCTGCGTTTGTCGGTGTGGCACGTAGCACACGGCATGGGGCACCACAGCCTGTGCTGCAGATGGGGCAGGTGAAGTGAGGCTTCCTCAAGGTTGGAAAGAATCCCTTGCAGTAAATACGTGGTATGTTGGCTTCTGGAGGGGATACCAGCAGGGACCCAGAAGGCTTCAGGATGCAGTGCCTGTCATGTCCACAGGACCATTAAATTGATGGAGAAATCACAGAGCATGATCCGGGCTGGGTGCACAGAGCCTGCTCCTCGGAGTTCCACAGAGGATGGGGGTCGGCACAGGGAGCAGTGCCAGGTCCCTCCTCTTCTGTTCAGCCGGAGGGTTCCACTTCAGTCGGCCTTTGCATTTCCATGTAATATTCCACTGAAAGTAGTTAAAAACAATGGATCTGTGGAACATATTATCCATTGTTCGTGTTGGGTTTTCTGATCCCTGTTCATTCTCCATTTCTAGTACCCAAATGCCTGTTCTTCATTGTCCCCTGCCCCTTTCTTAAGGCCCGTCCCATGACTATACTTGAGATCTTCCAGATTTTGTCACCATTGACTGGTTGCAAATGGCCTGATCTCCACAACTACCACATCTTCATTTTTTGGTCGGACCAAAGACTTTTTCCTGGTTACCTTATAAATGCCTCTGCTTTGGACAGTGAGGTGTCAGAAATGCAGCTCTAGAGCAGATCGCATTTACAAGGGACCCAGGTCCTCAGGTGTGCAGGCGGGAGAGGGGCCCACAGCCTGTCGCATCCTGAGGGCCTCTATGAGGTGCTCTGGCCTGAGCTGGGAGCCCAGTTCACGGAGGGAGTCGCCTGGCAGGCTCGTTAGGACCCAGGTCGCTCAGCTCACCCCTGGAGTTTCTGACTTGGCACAATTTGGGTGGAGTCCCCAGATCTGTGCTTCTCACAGCTGCTTGGCAATAGTGACGCTGTTGATCCTGGGACCACAATTTCAGACCTACTACCTGATTTCGCTGGTTTGCAAGTGGAATCCAGGCATTTTTTTAAGGACTCCCAGCACACTGCCAGGGATGAGAACACTCAGGTTGAGTCGGTGGCCCTTAACAAGTCTAAACACCTGTGGCTCTGGAAAAAATTTTTTTGCTTATATGGG
Source organism: Smutsia gigantea (assembly GCA_032199065.1). NCBI lineage: Eukaryota > Metazoa > Chordata > Mammalia > Pholidota > Manidae > Smutsia > Smutsia gigantea. The sequence goes on from JAVSCE010011156.1 coordinate 442,327, forward strand.
ATTTAAGTCATTTATATTTTCATTGTTTACATTAAGCAGATTCATAAAATATCTGTTTAGTCATTAGCTACAGAAATGTGTAAGTTTTAAAGAGCATGAAGGGGTTTGATAACTTACATGTAAAGATTTCAGAGATGATCATAATTTTTCCTTCAAAAGAATAAAACAAAATAGCTTGGTGGCAAAGAGTACCTGCACATTCATCTTGTTCACTCAAAATATAAAGGAGTAAATAAGTATTCAGAATCATCACATAGGAATTTTTTAGCTCAACATTTAAATTAAGCATGTGCCTGTTTATTTGTGTGACCGGATTTTTAACTACATTATTATCTCTAAGAGATGAATGCAATGCACTCTGTACTTAAAGCTTCCGATTCAGTATCTCCTGATGACACAGTAGTATGGATAAGACAACTTATGTACATTGTAGTTTTATTTTACTAATATCATTATCTAGACACTGCGGTATAAATATGCCGAGCAGTATACATAATGCCGAGCATGGATCTCAGTATACCAGATGCTGTTATGACTATTCTGTAAGCTTTGTTTCTCTACAATTCGTCTCATCTTGTATAAACTCAGCATGAATATCATGTACACACTTAGCATGAGTCCCAGTAAATTTACAAGACCAAAAACCAAAAATTAAGAGCTTATATTAATCCACTCAGTACCAAATGTGGTTATTTTAAATCATCCTACCTCTGTGTTCTGCATGAAATCTACCTGGATTTTGTGATTTGGACCAGTTTTCTTGAAGTGGAAATAAAATGTGTTCCTCAAAGCGTTCTTACGTATGAGTAACTGCTTTCAGAGTGTAATCACTGCACGTTGTAAGGCATCTTCCGAAGTGTGGGGACACAGTGCAGAGTCATCGTATCCAGTGAGTTTCACTTTTACGGGAGCTGTCACGGCAACATGGGTGAGTTATGGGGGGAAACTGATGCCTGTGTCCTGAATGTTGCCTCCTCCAACTCACTCTCATGCTTCTTTCCTTTTCTCTATTTTTAAAAAGAATAAATTCCTCTTTTCTGGTAAAAGTGACAGAAAATTACTACAAGATGTCATAAAGAAGAAAAGATTTATCCAAAATTTCATTAATAAGAAATAGCCGTTTTAAATACCATTCTAGACGTCTTCCACTGAATATAAATATAAACAGGTTGGAAACAAGGTTTGGAGGGAAGAAGGGGTTTTAGAGAAATTGGATTGCACTGTGCATATTATTTTTTTTTTTTGAAGTATAGTTGACATACAATGTTATATAGTTTCAGGTGTACAACATAGGGATTTGACAATAATATACATTAGCATGATAGGTGTACCTAGCATCTGGTATTATTGACTATATTCCCTGTGCTGTACTTTTCATCCCTGTGACTAATTTTATAATTGGAAGTTTGTATCTCCTTATCATCTCCACCTTTTTTACTCATCCCCCAACCCCATCCCCTACGGTAACTACCAGTCTATTCTTTGTGTTTATGAGTCTGTTTATCTTTTTTTATTTGTTCATTTGTTTTGTTTTTTAGATTCTGCATATAAATGAAATATTATAATATTTGTCTTTGTCATCCATGCTGCAAATGGCAAGATTTCATTCTTTTTTATGGCTGAGTGATATCCCATGGTACATGTGAACCACATCTATGCTATTTCAATATCTTGGCTGTTGTAAATAATGCTGCAATAAACATAGGGTGTATATATCTTTTCAAATTAGTGTTTTGTTTTCTTGGGGTAAACAACAGAAGTGAAATGACTGGTCATATGGTATTTCCATTTTTAATTTTGTGAGTAGCCTCCATATTGCTTTCCACAGTGTCTGCACCATTTTACATTCCCGCCAGCAGTGCACGAGGGGCCCCGTTTTGCCACATCCTCAGTAACACCTGCTGTCTCTTGTCTTGTTGCCATCAGCCGCTCTGACTGGTGTGAGGCGGCATCTCACTGTTGTCTTGGTTTACATTTCCCTGATGATGAGTGACATGGAGCATCTTTTCATGTGCCTGCTGGCCATCTGTATGTCTGCTTTGGTAGAATATCTATTCAGATCCTAATAAAATCACTAACTTTAAAACGACTTGAATTTAATTGACCAAAGTGAAGTGAAATAGGAATTGCTAAATTTTAAATAGCTGATCAGCATAGCTTAAAAACAACGATGAGGCAGGGTGAAGGCGACTGGACTCAAATGTGTCTATGGCTCTAAATACATTTTAGCTTTAGGCTGTATCTGCTTTTCTTTCTCACGGAAATTTATCTTTCAAAAATCTTATATATTTCAGTTGGTACATTGCTTACCACTGTTTTTTCAAAAACATTCCCTCCTTTTACAATCCCTTTACTGAGATTCTCACCAAGTAATTTCTATGCTCCCCAAAAGTTCTCAAAGGTACTGTATTCCTGAGGTGCAGGAGTTCAAGAAAATTCATTTGCTCCCTTTATACTTGAAACAAGTATCAAATGTGAAATTATTTCATTGCACTTTATTTTCATCATGTATCTTCAGAACCTGCTCAGAATTCTGAGTGTTCCTGAGAAGAAGTCCGAGGTGACTGATTTTAGAGAATGACCACTTCCCTCCCCAGATGGATGCCCACTTGCTTTTTTTTAATTAAGGTATTATTGATAAACGCTCTTATGAAGGTTTCACATGAAAAAACAATGTGGTCACTACATTTACCCATATTATCAAGTCCCCACTCATACCCCAATGCAGTGTCACTGTCCTTGGGTGTAGTAAGATGCACAGATGAACTGTTTGACTTCTCTGTGCCACACTGTTTTCCCCGTGATCCCCCACACCATGTGCACTAAACATAATACCCGTCAATCCCCTTCTCCCTCCCTCCCCACCCACCCTCCCACACCCCTTCCCTTTGGTAACCACTAGTTACTTCTTGGAGTCTCTGAGCCTGCTGCTATTTTGTTCCTTCAGTTTGGCTTCGTTGTTATACTCCACAAATGGGGGAAATCATTTGGCACTTGTCTTTCTCCTCCTGGCTTATTTCACTGAGCATAATATCCTTCAGCTCCATCCATGGTGTTGCAAATGGTAGGATTTATTTCTTATGGCTGAATAGTATTCCATTGTGTATATGTGCCACCTCTTCTTTATCCATTCATCTACTGATAGACACTTAGGTTGCTTCCATATCTTGGCTATTGTAAATAGTGCTGCAATAAACATAGGGGTGCATATGTCTTTTTGAATCCGAGAAGTTGTATTCTTTGGGTAAATTTCAAGGAGTGGGATTCCTGGGTCAAATGGTATATCTATTTTTAGTTTTTTAAGGAACCTCCATATTGCTTTCCACAGTTGTTGAACTAGCTTACATTCCCACCAGCAGTGTAGGAGGGTTCCCCTTTCTCCACATCCTCGCCAACATTTGTTGTTCTTAGTCTTTTGGATGGTGGCCAACCTTACTGGTGTGAGGTGATATCTCATTGTGGGTTTAATTTGCATTTCCCTGATGATTAATGATGTAGAGCATCTTTTCATGTGTCTGTTGGCCATCTGAATTTCTTCTTTGGAGAACTGTCTCTTCATATCCTCTGCCCCTTTTTTAATCAGGTTATTTGGTTTTTCGGTGTTGAGGCATGTAAGTTCTTTATATATTTTGGATGTTAACCCCTTGTCTGATATGTCATTTACAAATATATTCTCGTTCTGTTGATGGTGTCCTTTGCCATACAGAAAATTTTTAGTTTGATGTAGTCTCATGTGTTCATTTCTGCTTTTGTTTCCCTTGCTCGAGGAGATGTGTTCAGAAAGAAGTTGCTCATGCTTATATTCAGGATATTTTTGCCTATGTTGTCTTCTAAGAGTTTTATGGTTTCATGACTTACATTCAGGTCCTTGATCCATTTCGAGTTTACTTTTGTGTATGGGGTTAAACAATAATCCAGTTTCGTTCTCTTGCATGTAGCTCTCCAGTTTTGCTAACATCCATTGTTAAAGAGGCTGTCATTTCCCCATTGTATGTCCATGGCTCCTTTATCTTATATTAACTGACCATATATGGTTGGGTTTATATCAGGACTCTCTAGTCTGTTCCATTGGTCTATGGGTCTGTTCTTGTGCCAGTACCAAATTATCTTGATTACTGTGGCTTTATGTAGTAGAGTTTGAAGTTGGGGAACATAATACCCCCAGCTTTATTCTTCCTTCTCAGTATTGCTTTGGCTATTCGGGGTCTTTTGTGGTTCTATGTGAATTTTAGAACAATTTTCTCTAGTTCATTGAAGAATGCTGTTGGTATTTTGATAGGAATTGCATTGAATCTGTAGATTGCTTTAGGCAGGATGGCCATTTTGACTATATTAATTCTTCCTATCCATGAGCACGGGATGTGTTTCCATTTATTGGTATCTTCTTTCATTTCTCTCATGAGTGTCTTGTAGTTTTCAGAGTATACGTCTTTCACTTCCTTGGTTAGGTTTATTCCTAGGTATTTTATTCTTTTTGATGCAACTGTGAATGGAATTGTTTTCCTGACTTCTCTCTCTGCTAGTTTATTGTTAGTGTATAGGAATGCCACAGATTTCTGCATATTAATTTTGTATCCTGCAACTTTGCTGAATTCAGATATTAGATCTAGTAGTTTTGGAGTGGATTCTTTAGGGTTTTTTTATGTACAACATCATGTCATCTGCAAACAGGGACAGTTTGACTTCTTCCTTGCCAATCTGGATGCTTTTTATTTCTTTGTGTTGTCTGATTGCTGTGGCTAGGACCTCCAGTACTATGTTGAATACAAGTGGGGAGAGTGGGCATCCTTGTCTTGTTCCTGATCTTAAAGAAAAAGCTTTCAGCTTCTTGCTGTTAAGTATAATGTTGACTGCGGGTTTGCCATATATGGCCTTTATTGTGTTGAGGTACTTGCCCTCTTTACCCATTTTGTTGAGAGTTTTTATCATGAATGAATGTTGAATTTTGTCAAATGCTTTTTCAGCATCTATGGAGATGATCATGTGGTTTTTGTCCCCACTTGATTTTTATAATTATTGATGCCTGGTGTTTTCACCAGGATAGGTATTTTCCTCCCTAATGCCTGAGTATACCTCAAAATTAAGTTGTGATTACAGAAAAACACAGGAGATATTCATGATATTCAGGACAAATATTTCCTTTCAGTATAGGTGCTATTTTATGACATAGTAAAATACCATTTAAAAATGAAAAAACTCCTGTGCTAGCAGTACCCTGTGACTCCCTAAACATGGGACATGAACAGTTGAAATAGTGTATGCAGGCGTCCGTGCAGAGAAAGGTTGCAGCCTGGTGTCTGCTCTGCTCCGTTTTCCTGCCCCTCACCCATTCCTCATGCGACTGGATCAGCCATGTCTCCCAGTACTTCACTTGGTTCCTCTAATCAGTTTTCTGTCCTATTCTTCTCAGCTGCTGTAATAAAACATCACAGACGGGGCTTCTAAGCAACAGACATTAATGTCTCACCATTCTGGAGGCTGGACTTGGGAGGTCCAGGCAGGGGGACATCTGGTGTCTGGGTCCACTTCCTGCTCACACAGAGCTGTCTTCTCACAGGGTCCTCTCACGGCAGACAGTAAGGGGGTCTCTGGAACCTCCCATATAAGGATGCTAATTCCATTGATGAGGGCTCTGCCCTCATGACCTCAATGTCCCCAAGGCCTCACCTCCAAGACCATTATCTTGGGGATCAGCTCTCAGCATGTTAGTTTTGGGAGCCTGCTTGGCAGTGAGAGACCCTCTGTCCTGCCATGGCTTTGTGCTCAGCGCCCTGCATTTGCTGCAGGTGCAATCTGCCAGCTCCTGTGTCCTGCATCCTCAGGCCTGAGGTCCGGCACCACGTCTGGGTGAATTCAGAACCACCATTAAGCCCATCATAGGTGTGTTGATGGGATGGGAGAGAGGGGAACTCTGCCTCCACCTCTCCACCCTTCACATCCATAATCTTTTTATAGAGCTGGCTGATCAGGGGTGGACACAGTCCTAACTAGGAGTAGATCCAGGGTTTTTCCAGAGATGCTGGAGATCCACCTGCAGTGGGAGTGCTGGCATCCAGGCGTGTTCTCCCTGCAGAGAGACAGTGCATGCCTGATAAATTAAGTTCCAACTCAGAGATTCTGTGATTCTAGTTTTTGAAGGCCAGGGCAGAGACGACGTGCTCATAAGATAAGTTCAGGAGGAGTGTATTATTAAGTTTAAAATTCTCTTTAAACCCTTACATCAGTGTGCTTACACGGCTCATGGTCTTTTATGCTAATATGCAAAATATGATTTGATCATGTTTGACTTTATGGAATTAACTTCAAGAAGAGAAAGTGCTTGGGGGCACTTGAAGGAAAGGTATTAATGCACATCAATGACACCCCAGCCTCTGAAGTCTAACTTAATTACAGGATGTGTGTTATAGTCTCTTATCTAGACATCACAGGTGACATGGGTGAAAATGGCAGAGTAGGGGCAGCCAAAAATTCACCCCTCCATTAAACAATGAAAAACTGACAAAAATTGTCAGAATCAAGTTTTTTCAGAATCAAACTGTTGGAAAGCCAGAACAAAGAGGAGCTCTTTAAGCTGCAGGAGAGATGTGACTTGTCACACACAACTGATCTTCAGTACGATTAACAGCTGGTTTCTCATCAAAACCATGCAAGTCAGAAGGCAGTGGGGCACTATATTCAAAGTGCTGAAATTTAGAAATAACTTGTCAACCAACAGTTCTTTATCTGGCAAGACTACACTCTAAAAATGAAGGAGAAATTAAGACGTTTCCAGATAAACAAAAACTGCTGGCTAGCTGCCAAGAACTGCCCTACAGGAAAGGGGGATCCCTCGGGTGAAAGGGAAGGACACTGGGTCACATGGCTGCTGGGCGCCCTGTGGGGATGGTAGTGTATGTGTGGGGATCTGGGGATCTAGGAAGTTTCAGGGAAACATAGGGCATTTGTCAGTGGTAATGCTCTGCAGTATGATTTGGATGTTTTGGTTTTAAAGTGCCTTGACCCACAAGCATTTCCTCCACTCCTCCATAGGCAATTCCAAGAAGTCAAATTCTGCAGCTGTGGCCTGTGCCACACTGTGGCCCATTTTCCTTGGTGGCCTATGGAACTGTCAGTTACTGAACACTGTACCAACAGTGTTGTGTGTATGAGTAGCAGTGCTGTGTGCACCAGGTCTCCCAGAAATGGAACTATATATGTGCATGAAGAGCTTTACTATGAGTACTCAGCTCGCATGATTACGGAGGCTGAGAAGCCCAGACTCGGGAGGGCCGGGGATAGAGTTCCAGCCTGAGTCCCAAGTCTGAGACCCAGAAGCAAAGACAGTGTGAGTTCCAGGCAGAGTCCCCTGTCCCAGCCCAAAGGCGTCAGGGAGAGAGGGAGACTCTCTCTTACCTGGCCTTCTTGCTCTTCTCAGTCCCTCGATGAACTGGATAAGGCCAGCCCATGGGGCGGCAGTCTGCTTTACTCAGGCCACCAATTCAAATGTCAATCTGATCCAGACACACCAAGGAAAACGCTTAATCAAGTCTCTGGGCGTCCTGTGGCCGGGTCATGTCCACACATGAAATGAACCACTGCAAACACTCCAGGTAGTCATAGTTCAGGATTCTTTACATGAATCTTTTTCAGCATGAGAGACCATGGAATAAGGATCAGTGCTCCATTTTGCAGTGGAGGAAACGGAGGTTCACAGAGATACGGTGACATGCCTGTGCTCGGAGCAGAAACAAGTGACAGGATCAGGTCGGAATCAGTCTGTACAATGCAGCAATGCCTCCTGGCACCTGGGGGCAGCATGCTGCTCCCTGTCACTGGGTCCCGTCTGTCCCGGACCAGCCTGTGTTTGCATGTCCGTGACATCTGGTGGTGCTGGGGCAGGGCAAGGCACCTCATGTGTATTTAATTTGTAGTCAACAAAAGCCACCAAGGTCTTTTGAACATGAGAGTGGCTGGCTGAAGACAGTACTGCAAGGAAGTAGGCCGGCAGTGTGATGTGGGTGAAGGCTAGCGAGGCTTGGGGGTCCGTTCAGAAGACTCCCTGGGAAGACAGGCAGGATGGCAGCCCCTGCTGACCGGAAGGCACGTTGGAGAACAGACAGCGGCAGACAGGACGGCGTGGGGAGAAGCAGGGACCTCAGTGGAGTGAACCCACTGCCCGCCTGCCCTGGTTCTCGAAGTCCTGTCCCAGTGAGTCAGGAGACTCTCTTCTGCAGCTTCCTCATCCAGCCTGGAGCGCTGGCCAGGAAGGTGCCTTCTCGGGCAGGGCCTCCATGGTGGGGCGCCCTCAGTTAGATGGCAGCGCGCAGCCTGCACAGACCTCACACAGCACCCCGTCCTTCTGTAAGCGCGACGCTGTTCTCACCCTGCTGAAGCCCTGCGCCTGTGAGGGTACATTCTGCAGAGATCTTGAGCATCTGAAAACACAATGTCATATGAAAAAAACATTCTGCCAGAAAAGACCAGAGAAATTTGTTTTCATTTGTTCAGTTTTGCTCCTCTCTGAGTGCCATCAGATATTTTTAAATGTTTTCGAAAACAGTGATTTCAAAACAAGTCAGAAGCCTCGCACATTTGGTTCCTAACACAAAATTTCGATTTTCTAAGCACACATCCCATGTCTGTTTCTGTCGTGTGCTTTATTCTGACGTGAATGTGGTCATAGTTAACATCTGACCTGTGAGTTGTGACTTGGTCCGCAGTGTGTGTCCAGCCGTGCAACCTCAGGTGGCCCCTGGACCTCGGTGGCCCCGCTTCTCATCTTCCATCAGGGCTGATGACAGTGTTGCATGTAAGAAGCGCCAAGAGGCGGCGGCTGTAACATCAGCACAGCCTGGAGTGTGCCCGCTGGCTGCTGTCGTCAGTGCTGTCTGTCTCTACACCTAAGTGTGGATGGAGCATCTTCATTATCATCAAGCCTGTGAATGTACATGCATGTGGACATATACTGTGTATGTTTGTGAGTTCACTGGAGTGATTCTGGTTGTTACGATAAGAGCCTCCTATGACTGCTTCCCGAAGGAGTACATCAGAGAAATGTAGGTGTGGGAGGTCCTGAGGCACACGCTTTTTCAGCAACGGCACCACACAGGCCCATTGTTTGGGAAACAGCAAATCCTCTCCTAAGTCACTGAATCAGACTTCGGCCCCAAACCACCATCCAACTCACTGCCTGACATTCACTCGCTATGGGGACTCTGGTCATGCCACCCTCCTCCCATCAGACTGATGTCTGTCTCCCCACATCGGATGGGCTTTGGCAGCTGGCACGTCATTAAATCTCAAAGAAAAACACTTAATTTTAAAGGAAAAAAATCTGTGTCCGGGAACAATTAACGTTAATATGTAATTTAAAACAAAATGAAAGCTGACAGCTTGTGTGGCTTTTCATACCCTTCCTGCCCTGCAGATCCGGGAGCGTGAATCAGGCAGGCTGACACACACACCACACACACACATGCACAACCATGTGCAAACACACACATCCATTTACTACATCTACAGATGTACTCACAGACACCCCACACTCTACCCACACCACACACACGTAGACACACGCACACACATGCATCCCCCCACCCCACATGCAACCCCCAGGAGGTGAGGTGTGAACATGTGAAGCTTTTAGGGCCCAGGGGCTGGATCAAGGACTGCGGCACAGAGACCCTTCCTGAACCAGGTGGGCTGCGTTGCTGAAGAGAAATGAGTGATTGCATAAACCACTGAGATATCGCAGCCGTTTGCTACCCAGCTCTGCTGTATTCGTCCCAAAACTGAATGTGCAGTGCGATTTTAGCAATAGCCCCGCATATCCGGCACTGGTCTGGGGGCTGGTGGTGGGTGCGGGAAACTCGTCGGTGGCTGGAAAGAGGGTCTGGGGGGGGGCCCCGGCTGAAAAACGCTTGGGAGGCGGCTTGTGTTTCAGATAAACACATGGCTCCTGGGAAAGAACTGTTTGTTGTGCCTGTTGGTGAGGATGTTACATGGAAGACAAAGAGTTTTTCAGTTTGAAACAGAAATAAAAGACAGTGAGAGAGATGGCCTTTATTCTGCCTTCAGGTTTGGAAGAACCAACTGCTTCTGGCTCCCAAATGATATATAGATTAGATTGAGACAGATTTGGCAGGACAGATAGGCAGTCAGATCTCCCAGCTGAATACCTTGTTCCTGGGAGAAGATGAGATCAGCAGGCATTCCCAGCAAATCCTGTTCCTCAGACAGAACGGCTCAGGGGGAAGGGTCCCATGAAAGATGCCAGCCTAAGGCTTCCTACAGAAGCCAGACAGCCCGGTCTGTCTCCTGGAGTCAGACAAGGAGGGGAAAGGGACGGATACAAAGGCTGAGAGCGAAGCGGCTGAAGCAGTGGCCCTGAGGCCCAGGAGAGTGGTCCCTGGCACACAGCGACAAAGGGCCTCGGGGCTGCACTGCCTAAGGCATGCTCGCCAGGACCGGAACCTGCATGTCCAAAACCGAAATGACACTTGACCCCTGATTTCTTCAAGCAGGAAATGACCCAGATTTGCTGCATTACCGGAAAGGGGGGTCTGGAGCAAGAGGGAGGATGAGGACTTGGTGGGCTGTCCCCGGACCCTGGGGGCATTTGCTGCCGCTTCAGCAACGTGCTTCCAGTGCACAGTGGGCTTTGTTGGAGGGAAACATGCTTTGCTGGGAACATTTCCTAAGTCGCCTGCAGCATAGAAGCAATGTTTGGGTGGTGCGTGGGTTTCACTCCCAGGGAGGAAGACACTGCTTAGTGGAGATGTGAGGCAGAGGCAGGGCCAGACTGGGTCCCACTCTGGGAGGGCGAGACGGGACGGCACCGGTGGGCAGATGGCAGCAGAGCCTTGGGGACGTGATATACGTAATGGGGACAGTTCCAGTGATGTGGAGCATACTGAGAAATAGATTTTCACCACGAAGCTAAAAGTATTCACTGAAACTTCGAAAATTACAACATGGTCAATGGCAACTAGATTTCTCATGGAAGCTGGTAAATTGTGCACCAGGAATTGCTTTCTTCAATGCTCCAAAATGGTGTGGCACGAATATATCACTGCATGCTCAGCCATCGACTGCGACGGACATTGGGTAACATTTACGATGATAGCTCATGACACTCTTCTGCTGTTTCCATCTTTAGCTGCTTGAAGTACACAGGAAGACAGATTATTTTCATAATTACAGTGTTACCTGTGAGAAGGTCAGGAACGAATAGTCCTTTGTTTTCATATTTATTTTCATGGAAAGTATTTCTAAGAAGGAATTTACAACAGGCAGGAGAAAATAAGTTAGAAAATAAGTTATAAGACTTCCCTCTTCATTCTCACTTTATAACGAGTGTAGAAATTTCGATTCTTTGGAAATGATTTTCACTGGTCTGAAGGGAAACAAACTATATCTTAAAATAAGTCGTGAAACTGTTGGAATTTTAAAATGACAATAGAATATATTTTCAGATTTCTAGGATACTGAGGAAGATTCTTAGAGATTTGAGTTTTTATTCAAACTGTATGTAGATGGCTTCCAGTTCTTTAAAACATCAAAACAAAACAATCCCATGCCAAGGGGTCAGCAGGGGGGCTCCGCCGAGGCCTCTCTCCCTGGCCTGCAGACCGCCGCCTGCTCACTGTCCTCCCATGGCCTTTCCTCTGAGCACGTGGGAGAGAGAGCTGTGTCGTCTCTTCTTTTTCTTATAAGGACACCAGTCTATGGGATCAGGACCCCGCACTATAACCCCATTTAATCTTAATCTCCCACTTAAGGCCCTCTCCCCAAATACAGTCACCTTGGGAGTTAGGGTCTCCACATGTGGACTGGGTGGGGCACAATTCTGTCTGTAACAGGAGAGTGTCCCAGAGGTAAGGAGTCTCTCTGCCAGTAAATACGCTCAGGAAGTCCAGCTGGCATGTTTACGAGGACGTGTGGGCAGGTTGTTTCTCTGCAGGTGTCAGTAGAGTAGGAAGGGTGTATTATAGACCAGGGTCAGGTCTTTCCTTCCCAACTCACCGATAAACCTCGTACAAAAATCTCCATCTCAGTCTGGGAACGTTGATCTGCTGAGTGGCTCATTGGCTTCCATGCCTGAGACAGGTTTGCTGAGCACCTGTTACGTTTTAGGCTCTGTGCTAAAAATAATGCTGGCAGATGATAAGACAGACAAAGCTACTGCCTAGGCCCTTGAATTCATCCAGAACCAGAATAATTTTGGAAAGTTCTTTGAAAGATTTAATTCTATAACCTCATTGTAAAGGTTACCTAGGTTCCCATGATTTTCTAGGATATAGTACATTTAAATTCCTTAATTCCTTTTGGTACACATTTATGTTGTTTCCAAGTTTTCATTAACACAGCAGAAATGCACTGAGCATATATTCCAAGTATTTGGGATAACTTTCTAGAACTGAAATCATTGATCTTCGGTAGACAAAACTCAAAGGTTTTTGATAAGGATATATAATGCTCAGTTATCCGCCAGAAATTTTACACACCACATTTTGTTTGATAATGAGATGTCATAATGTAACTTAGTAATTAAAAAAATTATTGTCTTGACATTATTTATTGAACATTCTACCACTAGTGATTTGTAATGAAACATCCACTTCTTTAAATTTCCTGGTTCTATGACATTGAAGATGCTCACTTAAACAGTAGTCATAATCTTCCCTAAATAATCAGATCACATATTTTGAGAATGGAGATTTGGATGAGAGCTTTAAATGAAGAGAAAAATACTGCATAGCTCTGACTCGTCAGGGTGCGTGACAGATGTAGACTCCGTCCCTTCTACAATCAGCATCTACCTGCAGTTCCAGCCCAACCTGTGTCTCCCTTGCTGGGACTTCCTTCACTGTCTGGGTCCCATGTTGGATATTTATAAGTCATTTTGGATTTTTCCAATTAACTTTTCATATGTATTTGTTCTACTTCACCAGCACTCCAAATATATAATCATTTGTGTTGTTTTCGCTTGTCAGCCTCCCTGTTGTTAAGGAGTTTTATAGAAGGAATTAGCAAGAACAGACAGAAATGAGTCTGAATATGACCATGATCACTTGAACTTTGTCAATTGGGTGTAACTTTGACGTGACTGGAATATTCCAGTCCAACCCGTGTCTCTGAAGTTGGCTGATACCTTTTCTCACTGTCATGTCCACAGAACTCCTCTGGGGTCATTCTACACTCAAGAAAATATTGCAGCTATAACCTTCTTCTTTTGCAAACATGAAAGACAGTCTAGGCAAATCTCCAAGTTATTTCCTGGGTAGCTTTTCCTGATACTTTGCATTCATTTATCTATTCAGTAACTTACCGAGTGCCAGAAGTAGAGATGATGACCAGATGGACGAGGGTCACCAGAGGCCCTGGGTTTGTGTCCTCATGATGGACAGACATGTACACAGACCAATGCATGGCTACCCGAAAAACATGACCGGTGTTACGGGCGCCAAAGGATTGGGGCTATCTTACCAAATTCATTTTTAAGAATTGATAGGAATGAGGTCATCTGCTTCTTGAATACTCCACTTTGGTTCTCAAGGGTGGTTTTTCATAAGGTGTGAATAGAGTTCTATAATTCCAGTTGGAATGTTTGGAAACATTTTCTTTATTACATTAGTAAAACTTTGCTACTTCTCTTGTGTGAATTTCTCTTCTCCAGAGTTAACCGGAAAAAAAGTCTTTGAAAACTTCAAAGTATTGCAGGGCTCACTCAGTGCATGTAGAGTACCAGTAATATCACCTCATTAATACTCAATGTGAGGAAGGTTGGGAGTTAGACATTTTTTTAAAAAAATAAGGAAAAATTATTACCACCCTCCTTAAGCATCTCCTCGGGCAGATAGGTCCCCCGGTCCAGGCTTGGTGATGTGCTGTGCGGGACACCAACGCCCTCCTGGGACCCCAGCACAAGCTTTCCAGGTCCCCCGCCTGGCGAAGGCGTGTGAGGAACAGCTGTCAGCAGGAACCAGTTTTCTTTGAAATTGCTCCAGCTTAATCCAAACAGCATTGCTTTTGATGAAACTGAAAGCTACCATCAAAGCCTTTCAATCAAAAGCTGTTTTCGAAAAATAAGAACATTCTCTTGTGTAGCTTCACATTAAAACAGAATAGAAATGAGACTGTTCCTGTTTTTGCAGCAGAGGCTGATCATTACTGATATTTGATTTATTTGAAGAAATAAAATAATGAGAAAAGTGTGGGGAAAAATCATGGAAGTTTAGCCAAACAAGACTTTAGAGACCACAGAGTTAAAGATTTTCAAGTTTTAGGATGAAGGAAATAGGGCTTTCAGAGGCTAAGAAAGTCGTCCAGGGCCATGTGGGCTCACAGCTGATTGGCAGAGCCAGGATTGCTCTTCCCATGCTGTTTCTCCATAGAATTTTTTGGGTGAAAGTCAGTTTACCAAAGTCTACTAAATGGAAGGAAAAACTGCTTTCCTCACTGATATCATATTCACCCTCAATTTATTTGTTCATTATTACAACACTGGCCTTTCCAAAACCATTAGTAGAATTGGAGTGTTATTAAATCCTTCTTCAACTGGGTGTTCTTGGTTTTTAGATGACGTCTTTTAATATTTAAAATTATCTGCAGTATAATATATTGTACTATATCATGTAAATTGGACAATTTACGAAGTAGAATTACTGGCTTGAGTCAATTCTGATAGTGAATTCTCTCATTTCCCTGTAAAATACCTATAATTTCACAGAAAAAGCTGGACATTTGAAATGCTACTAAAAGCTAATAGACATCCTAGTGTCCAGGTCCAGGAGGAACCTTTATTAGCTAAAAACAGCTAGGTTGATAGAAATGCATGTAGGCCTTCATTTGTTGCATTGTTCTGGTTTCACCCTGTGAAGCAGGCACTGTCTGATGAAGGGAATGAAGCATGGTCTCTACTGAGACCCAGGGCTTTCATCAGCTGGAGGATGGACAATCTTAGCAGGATATTCTTCTCTTGCTGACCGAAATTACTCAACCATCTATACCTTTTCAGAGATAATAAATCAAGAAAACAATTGGATGGGACAAAAGAAGAAGTCACAAGTTCTTTTCTCAAAAATTCTGGGAAACTAGAATCCTTAATAGAATGTCAGAAGACCTTTTCTATAGGAGAAAAGCATTAGAAATAGGTGACTTAATTAAAAGACAATACTATAAGCTACAGAGGGAGATGGAAGTGACAAAGGAATAGAAGAAAACTAAAATGCTGTTATGAGAATTAAAATACTATTGTGTACATGTAATGCTCTGGAAATTGGACGTGGAAAGAAATTTGAGGAACTCTCATAAATAATAAAGAGTTAAAAACTATCAGAGAAAAATGGTAAGAGTGGAGATCCGAGTACAGATATCTAAGAGTGTTCCCCTAGGAGAAACGATAACAAAAGGAACAGAAACAAATATCCAAGAATTAATAGAAGATAAATTTTTGATCTAGAGAAAACCTTGGAATTTAATGGGTGTTCTACATTCCAGGAAATATCAATAAAAAGAAACTGACACCTAGACAAACTGCAAAATTTTTTTATATACAAAATAAGAGAAATTTATATAAAGTTCCAAGTTAGAAAACAGATTACTTGCCGAAGAACAAAGAATGAAGCATCTGTTGGGCCCTGGACCTCGAGCCTGACTCAGTTTCCCAGCTCACCTCAGACACAAGGTGTGTCTAGTATCGTGGATTCCAAACTCAAGCCTGCCTGTTGGAAAGTGGGGACACAGAGTGTTGAGAAGCCTGGTATTATTTTAGGGCCACCCTTTAAAATATACTTTTAACTCCGTTAATTTAACAAAGCAGCTTCTACCACAGGCTCATTTTCTAAATTGAATGTAATAGGATTCTATTCCTTTAGCAATGTGTCCTGCTGTGACATGGAAAGATGGACAATTCCATAAAAACTTCTTGAATCTGAAGCCTGTGATGGGCAATGACAAGCTGCCATGTAATGGAATCCTGGGGAGATTCCACCCAGCTGAGTCCAGAGGCTCTCCTCCAGAGGGTGAGGACATGAGCAAGCCACCAGCTCTTCTCGGGGCTCTCTGCAGGACCTAGGGGGCCAGGCCGGTCCCTGCCACCAACTCCCCGGCGGATACAGGCCAGTCACTCAGCATCTCAGGGCTTCACACACTTGAGAAGTAAGGAGGCTATCCCCAAATTCTCCCCAGCTTGAACATTGTAGGACTTAATGATTTATTTACTAGAATAAGAGTAAAATTCTCAGAAGAGAGGTGCCCTGAATATTGCTTTATTTTGTTATTCACTTTTTGACAAATACACTTGAGCATTTAATTTTGCTCTAATAACATGAATCATTATTTGATGTTCCAAGACTCAGAAAGACCAACATTATTAGGTCTTTAAAAATTTGATAGTAGCCCCTGTTGAGTATCTCTATTTTTTATTATACCCTTATTCATCTAAGAGCTTCTTTCTTGCCATAAGGCATATGCCCTCCTGATTACTTTATGAATAAAAACTAAGTTAAGATGTAAATAAACTGTAGCTACACCCCCTCGGATACATAAGTTTGCATAATTATGAAGTTCTAACATATTTTACCAATACTTTTTACATTTTAAGTTTCTACAGTTGCTTTGGGTGAATATTCCTTTTCTTTATTCCATATTCCTCAAGGTTTTGCATATTGTAACATATTAGCTCTATTTTGTGTACAATAATACAATAACCTGGGTAACACTCAATTACAAAAGTGATTGTGAGTAAAGCATCAATTTGTCCCCACCAGATTTTTAGAGTGTTTTCATTCTCCATGCACTATTTTTTCTTGACTGTTTGTGTCACTGCCGAGTCCTCTTGCTCCATGGCTCACTGTCCCCTGGGATGCTCAGTGTTGGCCCATCCTGAGGGAGCTGCTGTGGCCCCAGCCAGGTGCCCAGGAGCTCTAGCAGAGTGGGTCTGAGGCCCTCTGCAGAGGAGAGCGAAGGATTCAGGTTCCTGACTGTCCGCCTTGGCCCCGAGGGACTTCTCCCAGCTGTTTGCTCCGGGCGCTGTTCCCTCCATCACAACAGGCCTGTCCAGTCATGATTGGCAGCTGGGCATATGGGACTTCTAAAACCCAGGCAGGCATTCCTGTGGCGGACTTGCCAGAAATCCTCTTACATGTTTCAAAGCTGGCGTTGTTTGTTTAGTGCTGAGTATGCCCGAGTGTGTTTGCCAGAACACTAATTGCTAGTTGGTTCGTAATCAACAGTTTCACGACTAAAAACGAACAAAAACAAAGCACAACCTAAAAGGGGCACCTGAAACCTGTGGCATCTCAAAGATGCATGGCGTGTGTGCTTGGTCTGTTGGGATTCTGAGACGCTGCAGCAAAGACACCAGGTCAGGTTGGCGTATCCCAGCCGTCTGCCCACGAACGCTGCACGGGAGGGCTGACTGCTCCGGGGAGCCGGCCCCAGCAAGGCCCCGGGCACTAGTGCTTCGGACTGACCTCAACTCACCCCTCGGAGTAAACGGTCTTCAGGGTCCCAAGGAAGTGCCACATCATATTGAGGCAATATTGCTTTCTTTGTTGCTGGGGACATTTTTAGCATCAAGACCATATTTGGGATGTAATTCATATTACGTTGGAAGAGCACTCAAAGTAAATGGTTTTCACCCCCAAAGATTCCAGTTGTACAAGTAGGAAAACATGCCCTTCAAAGAGAGTGCATTCCGTTCTATGTGCTGATATGAGATCGTGCTATTTTTTCCTGTGATTATTTCTGGTGACTTCATTAAACATACGAATGGCTGTCATGTAATCACAGAAGTAAGACAATTACAGGTAAAGACAATTAAACAGGAAAATTGAAAACTGCCCTTATATTATCAGTGCTTTTTGGTCTACTTTCCTAGTTAGCAGAATTTTTTTATCATATTGCTGTGTCTTTAGTGGATGCATACTGCAGTGTCCCTTCAGACTGCTTTACCACAGTTAATGCAATCAATTCCTTCATATCCAGATTTCTTTTGTGAACAAAACTACAGTGACATGAGCTCCAGCTAAATCTTTGATCAAATGTTTGCTTTTCACCTTAGGGAAAATAAAGAAGCAATGGGCCCACATTTATGCATATTTTAATTTTAAATATGTTTTGTTTTATATTTCTTTCTTGATTCTCACATCTCTCCTTTTCTTCTGACATGTGACTCTAGAATGTGACATTAACCTTTAAGAGTCTCAACTGACCATTGTGAGTTCTGAGAATTCTAGTGAAATCCTAAGGATTTTGAGAATAGGCGAGGGAGGATATTGCTCATTTCTAAATAAAGAAGCTCTAACAATGCCTCAGTCATGACACTCATGGATTCTCAGCAATAATCATTTTGTGTCTAAGCTCACATACACCCATGTACCACAGCAACTCAGTCTGATAAATTTCACTGCATACCCATGTGCCAGTTCCCTTTCCTTTCTCATGGGGGGCACAATGGAAAGAATTTTGCATCCGGAGTCAGAGCTGAGGTTATGAATTTGGCTCTGACACTGGGATCCCTGAACCTGATGCAGGCAGCCTCCGAGCACTGGGTGAGGCGACAGTCCACTGCAGCCCCCGGGAAGCCGGGTAGCCGGGGCAGCTGGGGAGACAGGGGAGCAGGGGCAGCTGGCATGTGGCTTCAGCTCAGTGAAGCTGATCTGGGACTTCGGGCCTTCACAGCTCTAAGAGAACAGACTTGTGTTGTTTAAGCTGTCATATTTGGGGAAACCTGTCACTGTGGCCATGGATGACTTGTACGGGGTCCACCGGACTCTGTCCCCAAGCTCCAAGCTACTGACATCCTGATGACACTGTCCCATAGTGAAGCATTTCTTCGCACTTGTAAACAATGTCAAGGATACCACCCTGCTCACTAATTAGGAGTTAGTCTGACATGCCATCACTATTACTGTTTCATGAGTGGCCTTGTGGGTCAGCTCTCTGACTGACGGCTTTGTTCAAAGTTTTTCTGGAGGCAGGGGTGGGGCTGAGCCCGACCACCGTCACAACACTCCTGCACGATGGAGTGAAGATTTGCATCATTTCTTGTAGGGGAAACAGGAGATATCAACCAGGCAGGACATCTTGCACTGTGCCAACAGCAAGTATCTCCGTGTTCTGGGGACCAGCTTCACTGGGACAGGCTGCAGGTAGTGGGCCCTTTCTGGTCTCACCCCAACAGTGCAGGGAGGCAGGTGGCTCATGTGCTCGACCTGAGCTCTTGTCTCTTTTTTCTTCTTCCCTTTATTGGTTTGGAAGATTTGTTCATCACAGAACAGAGTGACCTTGTCAGTGAGATATGGACAGCTCAATGTTCAAGTTAACAGAAAATCTAGCTTGCACTTCACCGTAACAGCAGAAATTTGGAGTCTTTTGTGTTTCCAGAAGGGTGCATGACTCACATGGAGTCTTTCTGCAGGGCTCAGACAAAACCCTTGAAGAAAAGCCACAACCTTTATTCATGATGTGCCCACTGGAAGGTGAGCAGGGGTGCTTAAAACAGTCCTGAATGTTCTTTTGCTTGAATCCATCAACCAGTACATATTTATTAAACCACTATGCCTGGCAGAATGCCAGCTGCCATCTTTGTATATATGCTAATTTCTAACGAGGGAAGGTACAGATATTCCCATGACTTAAAACAATATGCAGTCCATTACCCATTGTCCTTGACGATGGAGAGACATCATAGCTCAGTGCGTAGTGTTTTATTAGGGGAAAGTCTGATTGTTTGACAAGTTGTGATAAATCCATTTTATCTACTCAGTGGGAATGTCTATCCATTGCAGACAAATGTGATTAAATAAACTCTTTGGTAAATGCTGTGGCTTAACCACAGACATGAGGCAAACTGGAAGTGTATTCAAATATACAAAAAAAAAAATCGCCATGAAAGCCTGGGACAGGAATTTTATTTCCATAAAAGAACAAAAGGAAATAACAAGCACCAAACTGTGGAAAGTGTGCTAAATGCTTAGAAAATGAAACGCAAGGTGCTGTTTAGGTTTTAAATGATGCTAAAGACATATATAAAAGATCAGCGCCTGATAGGGAGTATAGAGCCTCTGCACTTTGCTTCCTTCCTAAAGGAGACCTGCCTGGCCAGGTGAACTGCCCTAAGGAGTGAGATGCACCTTCTGGTCCCGGGAGGGAGGGGTCTTCCTCCCAGGTGCAGCTCCTGCAGGGATGGGCGGGGAGGGGAAGCTGGACCCCAGGGGACGCTGAGGAGCCGGGCATGCGGTGGGAAGGCAGGGGCTTGTGGAGGGATGGGTGGGAGCTGCTTCTGGGCCAGTCTTGGGGGCTCTGCATCTGATGCCGAGCTTGGAGCAGAGGGATGGGAGGGACCTTTGGTCTGGCACTGCCCAGGTCTGCCTAGGGGGTCTTGCACTGCAGCCCTTCAGAGCACGGGATGGGGCACGCGTCCCCATTGCTCAGTGAGGAGATGGCATGGAAGGACCTGCCAAGTCACTGGGGGCCACGCACGGCTGTCCCGAGTGAGGGGCCCCTCGGGGACGTTCTAGAAAGAGCAGAGCAGGTGTGCAAGGGGCTGGGCCTGGGTAAGGAGGGCTTGCTTGGGCAGAGAGAACTGGGCCTCAGAACCGGGAGCCTGCAGGAAGTCTGAGTCTGCGTGCAGAAAGGGCTGCTGTGGGGTGGGAGCAGGGTGGGAGCAGGACAGGCCTGGGCCTGGAGCTGGAGTTCTTCATAAAGCCCAGGAGGAACATGTCCCCGCCCAGAGCCCAACACCGGCCCGCGCGCCCCAGCGTTTCCTCTGTCTGCCCGGTTCTGGATGGGGTTCCAGCCTGGAGGGGGCCTGGGGTTGGGGGAAACTGTGCAAAGTGCGTCTCCAGGATGGAAGGGCTGAGAGCAGCGGGGGCTTCGGGGTGCAGGCACGTGGCTGCCGGGGGATTGTCATCGCCCTCAGGGGCAGCCAGCAGCTCCAGGGCACAGGCCACAGCTGTCCCCATGGGAAAGCACAGACCCCACTCTGGCCTGCTGGGACCGTGATCGCCGTGACAGCACTGACTGGGGGGCAGGTGGGTGCGGGCCTGCCTGGGAGCCCCTGCCCCTCGCAGGACCCTGCACCCTGAGGTGTCTGGACTTCACAGGCTTCCCACTGAGATGCTGACAGTGCAGGACCGCAGCCCCACACAGGGCACAGCAGGGCCTGGCGGGGGCGTCTGCTCCACCCCAGAAGTCCAGACTGCCTGCCACCATACAGAAGTGACGGTGAAGTCACTTACTGCCTGTCCCACACATAATGGAAGAGAACTGAATTCTGGCACTGGGAGGACTGCCGTGGCACCAGTTCCCAAGGCGTCCAGGCCCCAGAGGTCCAGTCCGGCAAGGGGTCTGGGCCTGGCGGCTCTCGGGCAGGGCGGCCATGGGGCACAGTGCCCAGGAGGCATGGCAGCAGCCTTCCCGCCCTCCTTCAGGACCTTCCGCGTGCGTGGCCCTGTCTGCTCGGTGTGTTTGCGTGGAATGTGAGCTTCTCCATATCCTGTGGGCGAAGACAGGATATTATCTTTCTCTTTAGATAAGGAGGCTGAGATTCAGAGACTCAAGTGACTCAACCATGAAACCAGAGCAAAGCAGAAAGGAAAAGCCTGCCAGCCCTGTGCCTTCCGGCTCCCGGCCCCACGTGCCTCCCCGCGGGCTGCTGCAGGTCCCGGACCAGGGTCTCTCCGAGTCTCGTCCTGCACCCCCAACCTCAGCTCTGCCCCTTGGGAAGCTGCAAGCACGTGGCTGGGTGCCCATCTAAGGAGTTAGAGGCTGCAGAGAGCACAGATGGAGTTCAGAGGGTCACCAGGGAGCGACTCCCCGGGGCTCTCTGCCACGTGCTCTGTGCCAGCAGGACTCTGCTACCCAGGGATGGTTTCACACGTCCCCTGCCACACTTGGCATTTGTGGGGCATCTGGCTGAGGGCTGGTGTCTCTTTGGCTCCATGGCATGTCCCTGTCAGTCATGTCAGTCATGCTCTCGGCCTGCTGCTGGAAGGCCAGGTTCAGGGCACAAGGACATCCATGCAGCCCCAGACATTCAGGGGGCTGGCCCAGGACTCCAGGCCCCAGCTGGCGGTGTTGGGCACTCCCCTGGGCCGGGCTCCAGAGGGAGACGTCCAAGCCCCTGCTCCTGTCTCACCTTGGTGCACGCTCTGCTTTCTTTTAATAAAAATGATGCTCTTAATCCTTTCTCTGTTTCTGTGCATGGTCATCCCCTTCCCAGCCCATTTCTTGCCATTTCTGGTCCATCTTCCTCCAGGCTGTACTCCAGTGTCTCACCCAGACTTGGAGTAAATAATGAAGACAGCGTAGATTCCCTGGAGCACCCCCAGCCCTCACAGGTCAGAGCTCTGCGCGGTCATGGGGCCCGCCTCCCGCACTGGAGTAGGATTCGGGGGCTGGGACCTCTCAATGCGGCCACCAGAAAATCCCCACTTTTCTCCCTGGAGGATGAATTTGGCTGGAGAAGCAATACACTGCTATTGGCTGCCTTGTGCGCAGACATCCATCCGTATGTGCAGGTGGTCCTCACGCACCAGTGTCTGCTTTGCTCCTCTAGAAATGCTCTTCAAGCCTGTGTCCCCCTCAATTTCATAGCTTCTGGTTGTATTCTCCAGATTGTTGAATCGTGCTGGAAGATTAATGCTGCCCAGCCCTTAGGATTCATTATTAGTTGCCTGAACTGATGGATACCAACCAGCTTTTTCCCCTGGATGTTGTCTCTCAGGTGGTTCTGATGCAAGCTCTGTGAAGGCAGCCTCACTCCTGTCCCACCACCTGGCCCAGTTTGATCTTCTAAGAGACTGTCGCTGGTTGATGGTCCTGGAGGTGATGGAGTCCTGATTTGTTAATATGGCTTTCAATGGCTCCTCGTGGTAAGCTCTGCTCTGTAAACCTAAGTGCCCATGATATGTAAGATCTACTTTTTAATGTCAATTTAATTGGTGTGGGCCCCTCCCAGCTCTGGTCCAACCCCTCTCAACAGGGAGGAATCACTGCTGGCCCATTCTTGGGGCTCTGCCGGAAAGAAGTTGAGTGGCTTGAGTGTCATGCAGTGTAACTTGTCATTGGTCATCTGGCCACACTAATGTCCACTAAGTAGGTGCCAGTGCCCCCAGCCCATGGGACCCCCTCATGTGAGGTATGAGTTGATCAATCGACCCTGAGGTCTAGAGTCTGGAGTCAACTTTCCTGAGACACAACATTGGCATTCCCTCAATGTCTGTCAGCTACACGGGACCTTCCAAGAAGTGGATTCAACTCCCAGTGCCCAAGAGACCAGCACACAATTCCTACACTGTATCCAGAAATCTCTTTGCTAGTCTCTTTGGTATTTTTTCTAGAATGTAATTCATTCTTCCTGAATGCTGGACAGTTTTAGACTATAACATCCCCCAGGCAAGGAAGCACAGAACCTACAAATTATTTGGATTGAGAAAGGGGGAAAATGGGAGGAACAAGAAAATTAGAATCTCAAGAAGCTATCTCCTTGCCTGGCCTACCCTTATGTCTCTGTCCTGTCCCCTGTCCAAGACTGTCTCCCCTCAGTTGATTTTGAGCAAACAAGGGCCAGGGACCATTCATGACTGTGTTACACCTGCATGGGTGGTGGTTTTTCTACTGCTTCTTTTGCTTATTTGACAACAAAAAAGATTTTGTCAAAAATTATACAAACAAAACAAAACACCAAACAAGCTAGAGAAAATTTCCAGAAATGTAACAGACACTGGGTTCACAGCCTTAAACAACAGGTGTATATAACTTCTCAGGAAAGGTTCTACATCAGTGATTCACAGGAAGTGGAAATGTGTGAATAGTAAGACTTTCAATGACACCAAAAGCAATACTGGTCCACTATAAATTGACAGAGAGGAAAAGCTAGGCTAATACTCATCACCAATCAGGGTGCAGAGATACAGCCATTCCTTACAGTGCTGGAGGAAGAATAAATGGTGTGACTCTTTCCTAAAGTGGTTTTACAATATTGCCAAGATGCATAGAGATACTCATATCCTATGATTTAATAATGGCGCCTCCAGAAACATATCCTAAGGAAATTTTTGAGATGCAGACAATAACTTATGCATAAACATTTTTATTTCAGTGATATTAATTGTATTGAAAAATTGTAGGTGATATAGGTAATAGTCGAGACTAGTTAATACATTTTTGGAGATCCTCACAAAGGAATATTTATAACCAATGAAAGAAATTATTTAAAAGAAGAAAATGCTCATGAAAAACATAAATTCAAAAAGGAAAAAAAGTTGCACAAACAGTCTGATTCAATTATCTATGAAAAAAGAATAAGCATTTTAAAAAGGCTAAGTAAAACATAAGAAATGTTAGCCACAATTATCTCTAGGCTATGGGATTATGGATGACTTTAATCTCTTATTTATCCTTATTTAATCATTTTCTTCAGTGAATATACATAAGGCTTATTTAAAAAATTACATGTGCTTTTAAATCATATAGCCTTCAAGGCCCGCCCTCTTCCCAGAAGTCATTACCTCTACACCCAGGGTGTGCACTCACCCCTGACACTTCTCTGTGCCGTCAGCACACTAAAACCAGAAACACACCTACAAACATCATTTCGGTTAGTTATTTTTTCACGTGGTTGATATCAGACCATCCTTTACATCGTGCGTTTCCAAATATCTTGAAGATATTTTTTTGCCATGGCATGTAGTGCAATTTATTTTATCTTTCCTTTTTGACATGAGAAGTTGGTCTTTAGTTGTAAACTCTTTGGCATGATTCATTCATCCACCCAGCTGACAAACAAATATGGTGAGTGTGACCTATGGCAGAGTACTTTCTTACGCAGAACTAAGCGTATTTATTTGAAAGTCTACGTCTGTGGTTGTAAACAGTTGCTACAGTTCAGTTATGGTTTCCCGATCGCCCACCATGCAGCAAGCAGCCAGTGGCAGAGCCAACGGAGTAAAGAGGAGCAGGACATGGCGTCAAGAGCTCAGGGAATGAGGAGATGTTCCCTGTCTCCCTAGCCCTTCCTCAGACATAACCAGAGGTGGGTGGCTGGCACGGCCGGCCACACCCTTTCTTCTCAATCGCCTCTCTTCCTTGGGCTTCCGGAACACTTGCCGTCCTGGGCATGGCCTAATGGCAGCGCCTTCCACTGTTCCTCCAGTCTTCCTCCTTTAAGTCCCTAGCATCTTAGGACTGCACTCCTCACCCTCTCCTCCCTCCGCCCTTGTTCCTTGGGAAACTGCCCAGTGTTGTGGTTCTGAGCATCAGCTGGGTTCCTAGGCCTCCGGCAGACTTGTTCCTGAGCTGTCATCCCCGTGCCCAGCTGCCCGCTTGGGACAGCCGGGTGGAAGCCCCAGGTCTCAGGGGCACTCAGCCTTCGTGGGCCTCTGCTCACTCTTACTACCTTCTTATCATAGAGTTTGAAGCAGAGCCTGTGGGTTCTCCTCCACAAGCAGCTGCCGTGTGGCCTGTCACGGTGGGAGGAGGGCCCCCCTCTGTGTGCCCCATGCAGAGTCATGCTGAGCATTGGGTTACAAGGTTCAGCCGACCTGTGCTGGAGGCCCTCCAGCTCGCTGCCCTTCTCTGCCCTCTTTGATGAGGCCTTAGGGGAAGGCTTGCGGGATGGATGCAGCAACACGAGGGACAGAACTGCGCGAGCCTTCTGGCCAGAGCCACATGAGTGAATTTTCTGTGAGGAGCCTGGATCAGCCTGCAAGGATCCCTGTGGGCCAGAGAGCCATGTGGGGCACAGCTGCCCACAAGCCCAGGCTGCCAGGGCTGGGCAGCCTGGCATGTCTCTCCAGGTCTCCGGAACGAAGCACCCTCATTCCACCCATGAAAAAATCACTTCTAACCTGTATTATGCTAATTAACAGCCCTTGGTGCTGGTAAAACTATTAAGGCATTTGTAGGTGCTCCACCGCTTTTCTGAGGGTGTATTCTGGATTCCAATAATTCAAATATATACTGGCACTTCTAGGGTATGCAGACTAACACTGAGCCTCGCACACATATTTATCACACTGCCTCTCTGCTTAAGTATCTGAGGATTAACTGCAGTGACACAACCAAGCTCATGTTGCCTCCCTGCCGGTGTTCTCCAGACGCGCCACCTCCGGCTGCCAGCTTCTCAGGCCTGCCCGGAGTCCTGGCTGAGACCCCTTTCCCTCTAGGCACCAACTCCCAGCTCCCGCCGCTCCTCTCTGAAGTGTTTCTCAGGCACGTCCATCACTCTCCCTCCCTGGTCTCAGCCTGGTCGCAGCCGTGGAGTATGGATTAGGGCAACCACGTGTCCCCTGTCACTCCATCTGTTCTTGCTGTTGGTGATCTGTGTCGCGGGAGTGGCCAGCCCCTCCCTTTGACTATCTTCAGTGCGAATCTGTATAGATTTATAGGTTGTCTTTCCATGTTTTACATGGACCTGTTATTTGATATTAACTGTTTCTACCCATTCTGTCACTCACATTGTGATTTTGGAGCAACCTTTTGTAGTAGGGAAGTTTACATTTTTATGTGGTTGAATCTGCCCATCTTTTCTGTGCTGTTTCCCCCAGCACTTCTGCAGTTTCTTTTGCATCTTGTACATTGAGTTCTTTAATCCATTTTAATTGATCTCCAGAACGAAGCCACTAATGTAATGAGCCCCCAGTGATTCTCAGTCTCTGAGTCTCTTTATTCTAAATTTTAAGTTACTGGGAAAGAAAATTTGATTGACTCAGTTTGATTATCAGTCATGTTGGAGAGCGTGCTGTGCTGCAGAGGGCCGGCAGGGCCAGCTGCACCCACACTTTGCTCAGCTGCCCTTGTGGAGGGAGACTGACGGGGGGTGAGGCAGCCATGTACTGGCCACTACAAGACGGAGCCTTCAATTTCTGGTCATAATTTCATATATTATGCATCTCTTCCTGCTGGCTCTTGAAAAATGAGAAAATGCAAGTGAGAAGCACCCTTGCTACGCTAAAGGAAAAGACTCAAATCTCTACCAGTGAGCCCTGATTTAGCCATTGTTTCTGTTGTAATTATCCAAGCTTTTAACGTTATAAAAATAGCCTAGAAGAGATATTTGAAGACAGACTTTCTGTCCTATTTGTGAACTATTATTATGACTATTTCTGTTAAATCTAGGCAATGAGAGGAAAGGCCATTTGCATCTGAAAGCCTTGAAATTAGTGGTGATATGTTTTTATCATAGAAGACACATCAGGAGGGAACATAAGAAATCGGAGTTTTAGGTATGTTCTTGCCCAGTTTCAGCTTTCAACTTGCTGAGTGAATTTGACCAGCCACTTCTGTGATCCAGGATTCAGAGGTTCTTTGGAAAAACCAGATGGTTGGTCTATGGGCCAGTAATTTTTTTTTTAAGACTCCAACATTCTATGGTTTTATGGTTCTTTCACCTTTTCCCTGAGTGGAAATGAAGGACTTCCATGTTCTTGGATGGGGAAAGCAGAGGACAGCAGCTAGGATTTACCAAGAAGTCAGTACAATGAGAGTTTAGAGCCAATAATCAGTCGAGGTTAGCTTGTCCCCTAGAGCAACCAAGTCCAAATTATTAAGATTTCAGCCTCCTTTTTGGGTACTAGGAGTCCTGGCTTGAGGACATTTTGACACTTTTGTTTAATGGGCATTTATGGGTCCAGAGATTCCTTTGGAAAGTGTTTCGGCTGGTCTTTGACTTTGTTCCCTGGTTCCTAAGGTTCCAGAGGAGTTGCTTCTTCATGCTCACCTTGGGTTGCTGAAGTGCAGTCTTGACAGCACTGCCTCTTGCCACGGGATCTGAGGCTTTTCAAACTTCCTTGACAGTAAAATTGTAAAACCCAGGGGAAAATCTAAATTGAATTCTATGATCTCCCCTGCTGACTCATGAGTGTCCGCTGGGGAAGGTGCCATTCAGCTGTGTGACTTCAGTGTTAGCAAGTCCTTCAAATCAGTGGGGACGGCCCTGTTTGTTATGATGTCTAGTGAATTAGTGGGGAAGGAGGCAGAGGAATGGAAGCAAAGAGAGAAGCACAGTCGTAAGGTCGACCTCCTCTGAGTTGCTCCTGTCCTGTCAATGCACTTCCCTTCTGAGTCATGCAGAACTTGGGAAGCATGCCCTGGCTGGGATTACCTGTGTCCCCCACCATGAAATCCTGATGGAGCCGGTGCTGTGGCTCACTTTCCAGAGGCGCGGTGGAGGTGGCCCCCTCTCCTGCTCGCCAATGAACCTGTGGACAAGAGCGCTGGATCTGCTCTGGCCCAAACTGCAAGCAGAATGACCTTTTCATTCCAGAGACCTGGGCTCTGACCTTCGCTGCACATTCTCACTTAATCAACAGATAACCGGTTCCAGATCCTGCCTGTCATAGTTCCAATAAGGGTTTCCATTATTTTCTTTTGAAGACTTTAAAATCATTCCAAGAAATCCAGACAGCTAGGCAATTTTTTGTTTTTACTTTTCTTTTATGAACAAAGAAACAAAAACCCTTTTTCCCTGTGCGTTATTCAAATGGATATTTGTAGATCAAGTGGGAAGAACCCTTGAAAATGCGATTTCATTGTGCATATATTTAACTTCAGCGACAAGAAACTGATCTGCAATACACGTGGCCGTAGGGCACATCGAGGGGCCGGCATTCCTCACCCAGCCCGCCCCCCTCGCCCCTGCCTGCCTCCCCGCAGCCGCCCTCCGCGTGCACACTCCGCTCCTCTTCACAGGGGCTTCACCCTGCAGGCCCTTCCCTGTTGTGCTGACCTTGTTCTCAAGCGCGTCTCACCTGCTGGTCCCTCCCCTGCAGTATTCTGCCAGCAGCCTCTGCCCCTGTCTGGACTTCGGTCTCATTACCAGCTCCACGGGGAAGCTGGCTTCATGTCCTGACCTACGGCAGTCCATGCCTCCCCGCCCCAGCCATGGCCTCACAGAACTTGCTACTGTCTGAAGCTGCTCTGTCATTTATTCATGCTCTGATTGCTTCTCCCATTAGAAGGTAAGTGGGGGCTTGCATTGTATGCTTCCCACGTCCCAGCACCTGGAGCCATGCCTAACCCCTGCCCAACGCTCAGTTAAGTGTCTATCAGGTGACTGAACAAATGCTCTCAACAACCCTGGTGGAAAACCTGGGGTCAGCTGACTCATGTTTTGTTTTCATTAAGATGTATTCATCTGATTTTCCTTCTCTAAATTTTCTCAAATCACTCACATCTATTGGAATTTTCCAGGTATAATTTGATGTTATTTACATCTGGGCTAGTTTAATACCCTGCTAAGTGCTGTGATGTTTTCCAGTTTCTCTTTTTCCTGTGTCTTCTTATAAACACCTTGGGGGGTCTTTCTGCAGAAGAGATGAAGAAAATGTCATGTGTAAACCACAGCTACTTGCAGCTATCTGTTTTGAGAGGAAGAAATCATACCAGCATGCAGTGGTTCTGCTATTTTCTCTCACCCAGCTGAATGGGAGGGAGAAGGGACATTGGGACAGCTGAAGTGCCAACAGCATCTGGTCCTGCGAACGGGCAAGGTCTGGAGGATGTACAAGGGCCCGTGGTCTGGAGGCCATGATCAGACGCTGGACATGCAGAGGAAAGTCTGGAGCTCTGTGGGAACCTGGAGCTTTGGCTCCTTGGCTGAAGGTAATGCCCTGATTGAGGAAGCCTGAAGGAGCTGGAGCTGATGGGGGACACAGAGCCTGGGAAGGAGCCAAGCAGCCAGGGCCACAGAGTGGAGTAAAGTCAGTCACACCCACAAATGCCTGCATGACAGCGGCTTTGTGGAGAGATGCGGAAGCGGACCCTAATGTACACCTGAGATGACAAGGGGCACAACGAGGAAAGAATGTGTTAAACAGTGGTTTGCATGTATTATGTTAGCTCAGGCACGAGGAGGAAAATGCTGGCCAACCCCTCCTTCTCGGTACCTGGGGGTTAGTCTTCATGTGAGGAGTAGCTCTGGAGCCAAACTCAAACAGCAGGATTCGTAGGTGACCTCTGGGTCACATTATGGAAGTCACTTTCCACTGTGAGGAGTCAGTGCTTTCCCCTACCTATGGACAAAGTGCAAACTTCTCAGCCAAACATTCGGGAGCCTCCATGATCTGGCTCTTACGAACCTTTGCAAACTCTCTCCGAGCTCTGCTCTGCATGAATCATAGTCTCTAAATAGAAGAAGACTAGGTCACACATTTTTTCCATGTTTTGGATCACCTCTGGGATGATGATAAATCCAGAACCACCTCGAGGGAAAAATGGTAGATGTTCAGTGTGTTTAGCCGAGAAGGGAACGATTCTGAGGACATTGCAAGCTTCTTTCACTATTGGAAGGGTATCACATGGAGCAACACTGTCACGTATTTGTAGCTCTCAAAGGGAACTGCGATCTCTGGGTGAAATGGAGGAGGAGGTGCGTTCTGAGTCCACGTAGGAAGACCTCTCCAACCAGAGTGGGAATGAACTTTTGAAGAAGTGAGTTCTTGACCAGAGATGCTCCAGCACACAGGTGACCCCAGGCAGGGACAGTGCCTTAGTCCACAGGCAGCTGTGGTCAATCTCTCTCAAAGTTCTTTTTAAGCTCTGAGAACCTGAACACACCCTGGTGTTGCCTTACCTCTGAGAGAGGCAGAATGCTCCCCTGGGCTCTTTCTAATCACCACTTGTCCTTGGAGCTCTCCACATCATTCTTTTACTTTTCTCTTCTCTGTGGAGCATTTGTGCCCGTCATGGACACAGAGCATGATAAGAATTTGTTTTTGATAAGATGCATGCATGGCCGGTGTTCTCCTTAGCCTCGGCCTCTGAGGCCAAGGACCATATTTTATTCTCTGCACTGTGAGTGCCTGGTGGATGCCCATTCCCACTCCCCTGACACCCACATATTTTGGCCCAACTTCCAGTGTCCTTGAAGGTTGATAACTCCAAGGAATTCTTTAAATAGATCCCTTTCATTCATGGAAAGAATCAATCAAGTTATGTAATTCACCCAATGTGTTAATGTCAGAATAGTTAGTGACTTGCATTTTAAATAACACTCCAGGAGAAAGTAATGCCTTGATCAGAAACATTACTATCTAACAGTGGATTCTCAAATGCTGGGGCAAAAGAGCAGGGAAGATCTGGCAGCCGCTGGCCTATCCCCAGATCCTTAAGATAGTCCTGCCCTTTCCTTTGTTTCTATTGAAGGCTGTTGGCATTCACAATGACTCTCTCCTTACACATCCCAGTTTATCACAATTCTCTCCTACTTGATGGTTGTATAGTGCTGTTGTATATCACGACTGGTCCTATGCATTTCCTATAGCTTGTGATCACTGAGATTGGATTACAGAAGAGTCTTATTTTCTAAAGAAATCAGACATTCCCTTCTCTGAGTAGTGTCTGCTGGGAGATATTCAGATTGACTAGTTTGGAGTTCTTTCAAGTCCTATGATTTTATTATATTTAGAAATCCTATAATAGCAGATCTCAGAGACTGTCCAAACTATAAGTACACAATATTAAATTCCTAGGACATCTCTATAAAAATATTTTAAATATATTTAATAAAGGAAAAACAAAAGACCAGCAAAAACATCCCTTTACTAAATTCTTGGTAGATTTTTCCCCTAAAAAGTTTCTTTCTTACTAGTGCATTTCAGAATATATACATTAAATTGCATGAAACAAAGTTTAAGAAAGTTATTGGAATTGAATTGTCAATAGCATTGACATACCATAATTTAATCATTCGTGAAGGTGGAAGATTAGACTTTTTTAATTCTGTAAAACATTCTTGTTCAAACTTAGGCTATGTTTACATATATTCCACAAGAGATTAATTTAATATTTTGAGTACAGGGTATACCTAGTTGAAAGATTTTTTTTCTCTTATAGAAGAATGTTCCAAATGGGTTGACTGCTTCATGGTTAGATTTCAAAGATAGCTGATTACTATACATGATAACGGGGTCATTAGGTATAGTTGTAGATTCGACTTTACAGCACAAACTCTCCCTGGTGTGGCAGTGATTGCATTTTCACCATCAGAACCATCTTCCAGGGTTGGGTGAGTTTATAATCTGTGATTGGCTTGGAGGGTGTACAGAAATACGTCATCTCCCAGGAGAACCATCAGCGAGGGCACACCCAACTCAGGTGTGTTAATTAAATGTAGATCTTTTATCACTGAAAAAGTATTTATTGAGAAGTGAGTCTACATTTGCAATAAGTACCGCATGGCCCTGGTTCTGCACTGGTTGAATTGTCCATCATATACAGTGAGCCTTCTCCCTTTCTTTCACCAGCACAGGGTATACCCCTCATGCCATGGACAACAGCCTCTGCTCTGGTAACTTATCTCACCTTTTCTTTGCAAGAAATATTCTTTGAGTTTCTAATTCTCTCTGACAATGATTTCCCCTTGCATTATTTTAATCTCCTGTTCTGTTCTTTCTCACTTTTCCTACTGGGGTTCCAATTATACATATGTTAGACCATTTGTGGTATCCTTCTGGTTTTGAATTCCTCTTTTTCTTCTCTTACTCATTTCTCTTTGTATTTTAGTTTATATAACTTTTATTAACCTAGCTTCAAGCTCACTGATTCTTTCCTCAGTTGTCTCCACTTGGGAGGGGAGCAGGAAACCCTTTTCTGTGTCCACTCACCAAAAATATAAGACAGTTTGTCTGCCTCAGGGAAATGGCAGGAGCCCTGAGAAAGCCCAGTTCTCTGGGCTTGGGTGCCAGGGTCGCCCATTACTGACCCGCCTGGAGGAGCAGTAGGACCTTCCTGCTTCTGCCTTCCCTGTGGTCTTAGTGCTGGTGATGAATGACAGTGGCCTTTACTGAAGACCAAGGGTCTGAAGGAAGACCCCACTGGTGCTAGAGCCCAAGACCTGTTGACACTGCAGGTGGAGGGGACCCTGTGAAACTCTCCAGGGCTCTGGACCCCCTCTAAGCACAAGGAAGCCCCAGCCACCTCTTCCATGTCTGAAGCAGAAGCAAAAGTCTTATAGCATACCATTTCTCTCTAATGAATCAGTGGCCCCACATTAGAAGTGTAAAAGAACCATATTTTAAGATCTTGAAATTCATGCACACACATCAGTATCTCAAAGTATTCAAGTTCTTCATATCGTAGGTCTTTGACACACAGACTTTTCAGTAAGTGTTTCAAATTTTGGGTCTTTAGATCCATTTTTATTAGCTTTCCATTTCTGAGATTTCCAGATGAGCAAAAATTTAAAATATCATGGACTTTCACATACAAAAGGTCATTAAAATATATTTACCAGATGACCATCACAGGTATAATAATCAGCTCTCATTCCTTTAATGAAAATGTCAATTCATTTTGTGGTTATTCAGTAAGTAAATGATGGAGTAGCTCTTAATAATGGTGTGATATATTAGCTTGAGGGGAAAATAGCCTTATAGGTTCAATACATTTGACATAAATGGGTAAAATGACTTAGTATTATCTCAAATTTCCTTTCCAGGAAGAAAATTTTTCCTTAGCATGGTACAGATGCATATATATATATATATATCATCTTATTATCACAGAAAAGCAGATGGTTTAATCAATGAGGCTCCACACCCCATTTTTTTCCCGACTTTTTAAAATGAGAATTATATTCGAACTATGTTTATTCTCTTGTCAGTCAAACCTAAATTATTTTATTGCATTTTACGTGCAGATTTTCTAAGCTATGTCCTAATTACAACAAATGTCTGCATGTAATTTTTGCCACATTTGAAGCACTTTTTAGCTTACAATTTCCAGCTAATTTACTGGCAGCTCATGATTTCCAAATGAGATGGGTTCTAAAAGTTGTGCGGTCGTGTTTTCTGTATAGAAAATGATACTGTGTGATGGTTCATCTCTGGGCTTGCCAACAATATCCTTTTTTACCCGATGTACCTGGAGTTTGGTATGGCCATTAAAGTGGATTCAGAACCAAGTAATTTGTACAATATGATGCTGGTGTTAAAAATGTGATTGGGTATTTGTTAATCATATCAGATATTTGTCAGTCACCCTGGAGTAGAGCTTCTTGGCGAGATGGCTGGACCATCTTAAATTCTCAATGAGTTGTTTACTGTCTTTGCTGCTGTCACACCACTGATTCTTGAATGAGATCCACACACAGAGGCAGACCTGGAGGAAAACGCTGTTATTTTCTCTGCTGGCTGCCCTTCGGACCCTCGGTTGGGTTCAGTTCCCAGGACCGGCATGCCGGCTGGACTGTGCAGCTCACATTAAACATTCCTTCGGCGCCAAAGGTCTTCCTGCGGGTGTTTTGCCCACTGCCATCCCCACCTGTAGAAGACAACTGCTTCTCAAATGGGGGAATGAGCTCTCCTGGAGGAAGTCGGCAGAATGCCGCAGGATAAATACGGCACATTACTAGAGAGCATTCACTAAATAAAAATCATTTAGTAGAATTAAATTAAATAGAATGATTTAACTTTAATTCTTTTTTTGTGGGAACACCTTCAGATCGATGGGAAGGTGGACTGTTTCTTCCTAAGGACTGAAGCAGTGAGACTAGCACATGTCAGCAGGAGGCCCCTGCTCTCCCCTCCACAAGGCTGTTGCAGGCCTTCCAGGCAGAAGTCGCCCCCTCCTGAGCTGGGGGCTCTCAGTCGGCCACTGTTGCACTGAGACTGTCCTTAGGATGCACCAGGGACCCTGCAGTGGGAAAGGGAACACTGAGCACCACCCGTGGAGGGGGAGGCTTTGCCACATCCCCTGGGTCACCGTAACTGCCAGCTGCTGGCTGCCCTTACATTTTTTAAAAACGAGACCCAATAATTTTTAAAATTCAAATGCAATGACTATTCTACAGCATGGCATAAATTAAAGATCAAATATATACTTTGATCAGAGACTTGGTTTGAATAACCAGAGATTGCAAGTGCATTAGGGAGGATAAACTCTACAGTGGGTATAGGGGAAAAAAAATAGGAAGGAAAGAGCAACAATGATATGGATGAAACGAAGGTCAGCGCAGATGACGTGGATGAGACGAAGGTCAGCGTCTGGCTCAGGTGGGGCACAGAAAGCATCTGGGGGAGGGTGGCAGAATGACAGAGCCTGGGGAGGCCCCCTTCTTGAGGGACAACATTCACTCCAGTGTGGTTTGCTCCATGCGGGGTGTGAGGGTGAGGTTGGGGTGTCCCCGCCATTCTCTGGTGGTGGGGGTTCTGCAGGATGGAAAAGGCTGGGGGGTCTCTTTGTGAGGCGATGAAATGTTCTGAAGTTGATCTTGGGCATGGTTGCACATATCTGTGAATATGCTAAAAACCACTGAAGTGTACACTTTAAGAGGGAGAATTGCTGCAATGGAGTTGTATCTCAATAAAGCTATTTTAAAAACCCAGTTCAGTTTGAACCTTTGTGTGGTGGTTTTTCCAAACCTTGCCACGCATCCATCTAGGGCAGGACATCAGCCGTTTGCCGTTCGACTTCTCAGCTGTCTATGACTTGACTTACCTAGACCAACTGCTTTCTCTTGCAAAGCACTGATGGGATTTTATCTGCTTATAGGAGCAAAATTTAAAGGCAATAAAAATAATGATTTTATGTGTATATTTTTAAAAGTTAGACAAATTTACAGGTCAATGTATACAATACCCCAATCAGCATATATCTCCACCACCCTAGAACCTTTTCTTGATCCGTTTCTAGTAAATCCATCACACATATCTGATCCCATGTGCCTATGGGCATGCATGTGAGTTGCGCCCAGCGTAGTCCCCCCCATTTTGCTGTGTCCCTATATTTTGTAACCCTCTAGGATCTTCATGCAATTGCATTTTAGAAATGGTTCCCAGAGTTTCTAATTGTTGTCAGTAAGCAGGTGGTTCTAGAAGAACATAAATATATATTTGGTTTTGTTTCAAGGACTCTCCTTCGTAGGACATCACCCCAATTTAGTATGTTCTCAAATATTATTATAGTCCAAGCTAAGAAGGAAATCACTGTTATATTTTCCATTTCAAATAATACTTAGCTATTTTATTCACCTAATCTCCTTAGAGTTTGCTGTATAATAAAAACATATAATCTAAATAAAATAAAGAGTATTAACGTAAAATTTTTAATCTTTAACATTATCCGGCAACATTTAACCAAGGAAACATCCTCTTACTAATAGCCTCATGCCCATAATATTTAGATGTCATAAGGGAAATCTGTTTCCAGGGGTGCGGCTGAACACTGCAATGGTTGGACCAGTCCCAAGACATGCAACCCTCCAGCTCAAAATGTCTAACGTGCTGAGGGTGAGAAACTCTACCTTGTGCTCCAAGCACACATTCTTTATATAATAACACTCTTGGGGGGGGGCAGGGGGGCAGTGAAATACTGCAGTTAAAATAAATGTCAGCATCAAATCAAATCTGTGGCAGCACTTTACTTACATTTTGATCTGCACAAATACCTTAGTGCTTCAGTTCCTATCTTCCTCTGTAAATTCGGGCTCAGGACCACAACCTTGGAATAGGAATAAGATATTCCTAACTAAATAGCAAAATACATAATATTCATAAAGTACATAATATAATATTCCTCTCAGCACAGGGCCTAGCTCGGTAGGTGGTTTCGGCTTCTAACTGCATCCATACCACGGGCAGAGTGGCGTTGCTGCAGTTAGCCACAGCCATGGCCACTGCCTCCCAGGGACCCCGTGGTCCTGAGGGCTCAGCCTGTGCTCGTGGGCTCTCGTGGACCTGGGCCACGAGACTGTAAACCCAGCGCAGGGAGCCACGTTTGCTTGCTTTGGTTAACAGCAGAATGCCCATCCTTTCAGTAAGCAGCTTCTCATGTCGGCCCTGTCTTTGAAAACACCAGATTCTACATCAGGCCACCATAAAGAGGCAAGAGGCAGTACAAGAAAAGTTGCAACTCACAGTTAATAAAATTTTAATTACTCATAACCGAGCAAGGTCTTATTTCATAAAATGTTCTAGTTGATTAGATTTAGCTCTTCACTGAAAAAAATTATTAATCTGAGAAGTAATCGCCTTGACAGACCATAAGCTATCTCCTGGTAATCAGAATGAACAGTGAGTTGTAGCAGTGGCAGAAAGGTGGGTTGATGATTTAGGGCTCATGAGTCTTTGTGGAGTTCTGTAATACCCAGAAATATAAATCACCTAAAAAATGCTGATGAGCCGAACAGCCATTAAGTCTTTTAATCTGTACCTGCATTAGCTAGAAAGTGCATTTCTGTGCATGGATACGATGCAGACAGGAACATAATGCTTTTCCTTTCTGCTGGAGTTAACTGTGCCATTTATCCAGAACAGTGTATCTCTTAAAAAAAAAAAAAAAGAGCTACTTTCCCCTCTTACAGGCATGCTATGCTTAAAAATTTCCTTAAATATGCTGATCCAATATTCGCATTGGCTCAGCTTCATTCAGTTATTCGGTGAAAATTCAAAACTCTGCAAGGATTAACCCATAAATCTGGCTACCCATATTGGCGAGGCAAAGATGATGTTTGCATAATAATTCAGTGACTGTGGGACAATTTTAAAGGCCAGCCCAGTAGATCTTATTTTTAAAATATCCAGGGGCTTTTGTGAGTTATCTAGCTCAGTTATAAAGGATGCCATAAAATCTGGTTCATATATAATTTATAATTTATGTGATAAACGGATTCACTTTGCTTAGCCCTTACTGGCCTCTGCAAGGTAATGAAATAGGGGGGTGCTGCTGTGATGTATCATTCTGCCGAGTCACACTGGGGTCTTGATGAGAGAAAAGTGCTGGAAGTGTGAAAGGATAATGGTAATTAAACCATGACTGGAGCTGGCTTTGCGTGGTCTGATAGAGACTAAACTTAATGCTTCCAAAACAAAATAAATCTGTTTTCTCTCATCCTCACATCCCAATCTGTTTCCTCCACTGTGTCATGATTTCCATAGAGGCATCAAAATGCAAGTCAAAACTCCCAAGCCAGAACCTGAAATGCAGTCTCAAAATTTTTTGTCTTTTTTTCTCTTTTTAACCTTATATTTTAAATTAAAAAAAAATTATGGACTTTATTTCTTAGAGTAGTTTCAGGTTTACAGAAAAATTGTGCAGTAAGTTCAGCGTCCCCATGGACTCCCTCTCCCCACAGTTTGCCATATTATTACATTGGTTTATATTATATTATATTGATGCCGGGGTTCTTGTTCACAAAGCCAAAGAATGAGCTTAGCAAACACCCAAGGTAGGAGAGCAAGGTACAGGCTTTTATTTAGAAATAAAGTGAAAGGACAGAGCTCCCGGCTCACGCCACAAGGGTACAAGGGAGTCTGGTGTG
Organism: Smutsia gigantea; assembly: GCA_032199065.1. Classification (NCBI taxonomy): domain Eukaryota; kingdom Metazoa; phylum Chordata; class Mammalia; order Pholidota; family Manidae; genus Smutsia; species Smutsia gigantea. The sequence continues at coordinate 480,575 of JAVSCE010011156.1, forward strand.
GTGCATTGTCTAGGGGTTTTATAGGCAGATGATGATTTTTTGAGAACATGAAAAAAAGTTTAGGGGTGCAGACCTGCTAAGTGGTGTCTGAACACCCAGAATAATTTAACACAAGGAATTTCTCACCCCGATCTCTCTCTCCGGGATACTGGCATCTTGGTCTAGGAGCATATCAAAAGGCGGCCTGCCCAGCCCCCAAGGTGGGCTGAGGCATTGTCTGTTTGCCAGAGAGCAAGCCAAGAATCCTACTTCCCAAACTTCCTGGGTGTTAAAATGCAATCTTATCTTTAAGGTAGAATCTTTCTTGCCTTTTAATATGTTGTTTACAGCTGGGTCTGCATGCTAAATTAGTTTCCCAGTTTGCAAAACCACCCCATCAGATCTGAAAGAGGAAAAACAGTACATAGGCCTGGGCCTTTTAGCAAGCTGAAGTCAATCTTACACATGATTACAAATGATTAGCATAATAGAAACATGTGCTACTCTTCTTTGTCTGGGGAACATTAACTGAGCTTACTGTAGAATGACCATAGAGCTTACTGTTTAACACAGAGTTTTGGTAGGGGGTTTCCTTGCCTGTAGTTAACATTGCTCTGACTGCAAATATCCTGCCTTGCATTTTCCAGAGGCCCTGCCCTCCCCCTACTCTGACTACACTCACAGTCCCTGTCTCATTATTATATTGGTTTTATGTCTAAAAAGTCATAGCCAACTCCAAGGATGCCTGAATTTTCCCTTATTTTATCATCTAGGAGTTTTATAGTTTTGTGTTTTACATTTAAGTCTATGACCCAATTTGAGTTAACTTTGTGGAGGATGTAAGGCCTGTGTCTATGCTCACTTTTTTTTCACGTGGATGTCACGTCATTCCAGACCTACTAGTTGAAAATGACTACCCTTTCTCCATTTGTCAAAGACCGGCTCTCTCTTCTTCAGGTCTGTTTCTGGGCTGTCTAGTCCATGCCCTGACCTACCTGTCCCTGCTTTGGCCCCCGCCATTCGCCTTGATCCCTGTAGGTTTACAGTGAATCTAAAGTTGGGTGGGGTCAGTGCTCCACTTCGTCCTTCTTCAATAATTGTGTGGGCTGTTCTGGGTCTTCTGCCTCTCCATTTGAACAACTCCGCATCGCCCCCTCCCGCCAGCCCCTGCAACCACCACTGTACTGGCTGCTTCTCTGGACCTGGCTACTTTAGATGCCTCATAGGCAGGATTGGAACCATGCCTCTTTGGATGAACTTGGAGGACGTTCTTTCAAGTGAAATGAGCCAGTCACAGGTTCTATGGTTATACCCTTACAAGAAAGCCTGGCATATTATAGGCATGGAAGAACTATTTGCTGAATGCATAAATAATAATAACAAACAGACTCATTGCCCATGATCCTCTGGACAGCCCTCTTCCCCATCCCCTCCAGGGTCAGCACCTTCCCAGGGCGCCTCCACTAGGGACGGGGTGAATCACATCCCGATCCCTCCTCCTGCCTCAGGAGCTCTGAGCACATCTCCTCTCAACGCAGCTGCCCCCATGCTGCTGTCCACCTGCCCTGCCTGCAAGGCTCCCTGCGTTACCCTGCATGCCGACCTTCACCTCAAGGTCAGCTTCCAACAGGGCCAACCTGCACAGGCTTCTGCTAATTCTCAGCGGAATCTGGGGAAAAATGTTTTTCTCTACAGGAGCTAGAAAGCAAAGGCTGTTTCACATGGAGACTCAGATAGGACTGAGTCCTGGATGAGAGAGGGAAAGAGGAAAGGAAAAATTCCATCAATAAAGCTGAATACATCTTCAGGGTCAAAGAGACCCAGTGCTACTCCAGTCCCCACAGTGACCCTGAGTGATAAATCCTTGTTCACACCTAATGGTGCATGCTGGGCCCAGTCATGGAGATCAGCTTGCTAATGCCATCTTGCCAGGAGGCTGCAGACCTGTGAGCCTGCCCTTCCATGACACCATCTTCCACCGAGCAGGCAGCAAAGAGCTGTCCTCTGTTACGTCAGCAGTGTGACTGTCGTGACTTCGGTGACTCACATAAAGATGACTAAGGCAGAGATCTTACATTTTCTATAGTTCCTCTTTGGTGCGTAAAGGAAACCAACTCACTACACTGCTGTTGCTAATATACAATTATTGCTATTTTAAAGATCACCAATGACTGTAATTTGCAAAGGGTATGATTTTTCCTGCATAAAGGTGAATGCGATCAAGTTGTTCCTTCTAGGCCACTGAACACCAGGGTACACAACCTGGCACCAGAGCTTAATGTGAGCAGGAAGGAAAACATTCGTGGGAAGCACTAAGTGGCCTCCTTAGAACACACCCTAAATCTGTGTAAACAGAGTCATAATGCAGGTGACCGGGAGCCGGGAGAGGCAGGTGACCGCAAGTCAGGGAAGAGTTTTTAGACTGGCCTCCGAAAGGGCTCCTGGGGAGGCATTCATCATCCTAGATTCACCCTGAGCTGGGCTCTGCTTTGGTTAACGCGCAAGAGCACTCCCATTTCTTAGTGGCAGACACAATTTAATCAAGCTTGCAGGATTGTTATGTAAAACCAAAATTTCACCATATTTGTTTGCGATGGGCTCACATAATCAACCAGTTTCAATAGGCTCACTCTCAATGGAAAGCTGCTTCTAAACATAATTAGAAGCCATTTCAGCTTCTCACTGTTATGCAGCCAGGCTTGCTCAGAGTCCACGGGCTGATGAATTCTTCTGCAGAGGCCGAACATTGAAATCGTTTGGAATCAGAGCTTGAATCTGAATTTATGTTGCCCATTCTATGCGTCTGGAGCATGTAGGATGTCAGTTATAAGATCAATACCAAAGGGCTTAGGAGCAGGCATTCAGTAGGATTTGAAGTAAGTCATGGTGACTGTGAGATAAAGCAAGTGCTGAGTACAAGATGACATAACTCTCAAAAGAGCCACCAGTACTGATTTCTCAGTTTCTCTATTATCTTAGGTTACAGTATGAAACTGATTTCACCATCATTAAAAACATAATTTTAGATTCATATTCATGCAGAGAGTCTAGAACATTAGGTACATGGTATTCATTCTGAAAAATTTATTTCAAAATATTGAAAAAGTGACTACTTGAATTTGTAACGCTTAGTCTTCAAATAATGACTATAATAACAGTACTTAAACAAATTAACTGAGAACTGAAATCCTAGCACTGTTTTGAATTAAGTTTGAAGGAAATTATCTAGATGATACATTTTTTCTTTTATAATAATTTGTAATGACTTATAATGTTTTCCATTTACTTGACTTTTCATTGGGTTTTTGATAGTGGCCATTATTTAACTCATAAAATATGCTGTGTGACTGATTTTTTTTGATGCTGAACACTAGGTAACACCAGAATTACTTTTTCTTAAAAGTTGAATTCATCAATATTGGGCCCAGTCTCCTAATGTTTTGGTAAACTTTCATAACTTTCTCAATTTCTTGTTATGTGAGTCCTCTGTTTTCAATTGATGTACCTTTTATAATTTTATGTGATTAGATTCCTTTGATTTTATGTTTTAAGATTCTTAATGATTCAATTTTTTAAAATTAATTTTTGATACCACATCACATGATCCAGAGGCCGACCATGACTCAGGCGAGATGCAAGGCCAGAGGGGATGTGGTGCTGTCTCTGAGGGTCGCTCTTGGTTTCCCTACTGGATCTCTCATTTCCCTACTGGTCTGGTTACATAAAAATATCTTTGGTTACACAAAAAAAAGCAGAAATATAACTGCTCTGGTTTCCAGCATTAAATTAATGACAAGGTGTCAGGTGGCAGTTTTCTGTGCCTTATTCTGTTTGCTGTTCCATGTTATCTTTAGATCATGGACAGTCCTAATGTCCCCTCCGAGCTTAGACAGACACCCAGTCTTTGTTAAGTGCACAGGTGCTGAATGATGTGGCCAGGCCCATCCTGGGTGACATGCCCAGCCAAGGAGCTCACCTGTTATTTACTCTTCCTTAATAAATGTGCATACACTCTGTTCCTTATTTTGCACCTTTGGAAGTATTTGATATTTAAACAAGAAAATTATAACCTCTGCAATTTGTATCTATAATTCCAGGGGGAAAATATGTTCCTAGCCTGGGGCAAATAAACCTTTGAAGCTAAAATCAGTCAAAGGGAAAAATAAAGTGGGAGAAACCCGTTTATTGCTTACAGTCATCTACTCCCATTCGCCCATGTCTCTCCCAACGTGGCTGGGAAGAAAGCCCCCCAAAATACTTCTCCGGTCCACCTGCCCACTCTTTCTTCCATCCCACTTGTAAGCACCTATTGATATGCAGATGGCTGCTTCTCTCCACCCCTTGTAAACACCTATTGATATGGAGATGGACTGAGGCCAGGGGAGAGATTCTGGAAATACTGCAATTTTACCCACAGTATCCCTGTTAAATTTCTCTGATGTTCAAATTGCTGCATGCATATTTAACATTATACATCTTTACAACTATTTATTCAAATCCTTGAGCATTTTGAAGCTTGATAGTGGTGAGTTTTCTTAGATAAATCATATTAAAAAAATTAGCCAAATATAAGCTAATTGTACATTTTGAAGCATCTTTCTCTTCCATACACACATGCATACAAGAAAACTAAATTTTCTGTGAGTTATTCTTTTAAACATCACTCACTTAACTAATTTTGATTGAAAAAATCTTTTGACAGTACATTTATTTGGCCTCGTTTTCTAAAGAATTTTACTATGTATAACTTTTTATTTATAGGGTCTTTTTCTATCTCAGTTTTTGTTTGAGGTGTTATGGAGATTATATGATCTTTCTTGTTTTCTTTTTTATTATTTGAATATTTACATTTTTTCATTTTTATTTCTCTGTTGGATATTTTATTGTATCTCTTTGCATATTTTGGGGTTGTCCTGAGGATTTTACTGTATATATCTAAATTTTCACAGTGTACTTTGTATCAGTATTTTACCATTTCACATGGAACATAGGAGGCTTACAGCTCCTAATAATAAGGATGTCATTGGTATCCTGTACAGTGGTCACGTGTATTACCTACACACCCATCGAAACTCCCACTTCATCCAATGTTATATTTTATTCCAGCTCTTAAATATATTTTGAAGAACTTTTAGGAAGGAATATCTATTACTTGTAAGAGGGACTGTGTGGACATTTGCCATTTCTATTGTTATTCCTTTATTCCCGAAGTCTGGCTTTCCCTGCGGGATCACTTCCCAGCTGACTGAAGAGCCCCTTGGCACCCGGTCAGAGAAGGGGAGCTGGTGACGTCGCTGTTCTCCATCCTGGAATGCTGAGATCCCACCTGCGCTCCAGGAGGACGCGCTCCGGGTGTGGATCCCAGGGGAGCACCCATCCCCTCCTTGCATTCTCTCCCACAAGAAATCTGTGGTTGTCAGAACTGTTCCCTCCTGTGTGATACACTGCTCCCTTCTGGCTAATTCTAGACTCCTTTTCTATCTTTAGTTTTCATAATTTCATTTCTGATATGTCTGGGCATGTTTCTCTCTGGGTTTATGTTGCCTGTGTTTTGCTTATCTTGAATCTGAAAATCTTATATTTTTCACAAAATTATCAGCTGCTATTTCTCCGCACGTTTTTTCTGTCCCCTCCCATCCCTTTCTCCTCTCCCAGGGGGTCCAGTGACCCGCAGCAGCCTGAGGCTCTGTTCGTTTTTCTCTCAATCGTTTTCTTCTTTGTTGTTCACACTGGATACTCTCTCTTCATCCCCTCAGGTCTCCATGTTGTCCTATTGAACCCATCCACTGAATAATTTATTTTTTGGTTCCTATGGTTTTTCAGTTCTAAAATTCACATTTTTTTCTTCCTGAATTTCCATCTCTCTGTTGAGCATTTCTATACTTCTATTCAGGCCAGGCCTGTGGTTCTAGCAGCTTCTTTCAACTTGCAATCATGCCAGCACCTGGGCCATCTCGCGGTTGGGGTTTTTCCCAGTTTTCCTTCAGGAACTGCTCAGAATTTCACAGCCTCTGGCATGCTGGGTCATTTTGGATTGTAACTTAGACATTTAACGTCACACTGTGAGAGTTCCGAGTCCTTTAGAGTCTGGAGAATGTTGAGTTGTTTATTCTGATCAGTCATCAACCCAGTTAGGTTAAAACTGGGAGTTGCCAGTGGTTTTCAGCACCAGCTGTGCTTGGCGCCCTGGCTGTGGTGTTTGGGCCTCTGGCCGGGCCACACGGGCCCCGGTTTGGGGGCCATTGGGTGGCCAGAGCCTCTGCCTGCCTCCCGGGGCTGCTGCGGAGGCGGGCAACTCGGCCGTTGGGGGCTTGGCCATTTCCTGCGTGGAGGTAGGCGTCCCCCTGCCTGCTCGCCCCTTCATGAGGTTCACCCCACCTCCTGACTTCCACGGGCCCCTCTGCCTGGCCCTGCAGCTGGAGGTGGTCCCTGAGCCCTGGCCCCGGTCCGTGCACCCGGGCCCGACTGCAGGTGCAGCAAGGAGAGGAAACGGGGAGAAAACGAGCATCCCGTCCGGGGCCTTCTCTGGCTGTGCTCTCTTCCCGTGCCCGTTCCTCCCGGCGGGCCTGCCCCGTGGGGGGAAGAGGGGCTCCCATCTCCGCAGGTCAGGCCGGGGGACCGCCTTCCCTTGGAGCTTTTGCTCGGGTGGCGCCCTGACGGAGCCCGCCTGCCGGTGCGCCAAGGCTGGAGGCGAGAGGAGGAAACAAACCCAAAGGCCGCCCGGAACCGCACCCCAGCCCCCGGCTCCTCCGCCGTCACCTGCTTCCCAAACCGGCCCGCGGGCTGCGCTGGTGCGTCAGTGGCAACGTTTGCCTTTTGTCCGTAGTTTTAGCTGTGATGTGTGGTAGCCATAGTCTGTACTGGGTGGTCTCTGTCTTAGGTGGGGCCAGAATCCTGAAACTTTTATTTTAAAACTATTAAAAAAATTTAAAATAATGTCGCAATTTGAAGTTATGTCATCAGTCTAAATAGAATTAAACATTGAATGTTGTTTCTGAGTCTTTAATGCTCTGTCTCTTACAAGGAAAACCCAGAATGTATTAAGTGTGGGATATGAGGAAATTTTGTTTTCAATTTTTATAGTGACATAACCAGCGCAATAATTTGCCAGCAAACAAGCAACAACATTTTTATTTACATTTGTTTTTTCTGTGATTACAAAGAAAAAAATAACAGATAAATCAGATCCAAGTAATTAACATACAGAGGGGTGAACAGGGAACAGCTACTTGGACAGAGCCCATTAAATGCGCGGCAATGATTAGCATATACCAGGCAGGCTCTGTTTGCATGAATTACTTGCCTTATATTTTAACAAGTATTGCAAAAGCTGTATTAAGTAGAATAACCCACTAGAACAACATGAAACAGAGTTTATGGAAATGCATTGCCCAGAAGAGGTATTGTGTGTCCCATAAAATAACAACACAACATAACATATAATATTATAGAGAAATAAATCAGTTTGTAGCTGGACTTCAATGTTTTCAATCTAAGACCAATTCTAAAATAGTACTTAATGATGGAGAATTTTCAGGCCATTCTTTTGTGTATTATGAAATGGAAGCAGGTTCTTTCAATGAATAGTGAAGCTTTCCTGTTACTCTTCTGGATTCACAGGTTGTTAAGCTCTCCACCAAAATCCTTTCAGGTGCTCAAAAATAAGTACAGAAAGCAAAGTACTAAGTGTGACAGTTTAACTCATTGAAAACTGAACTCTTTAAAAATTGTTTTAAAATATAACAAAACTTGGCTACTTTTGAAATAAGGATCATTGTCAATGCTTGATTAGGTGATGAATAATAGTATATCAAGTATTCATGGAAGTTATAGTTTGACATAAAATCTACCTTAGTCTGTGAAATTGAATGTATTCTTTATCTTTTAATCATCAAGGTATCTCATATCCCATTCTTTGCAAAAAAATTAAAAAACTTGAAGACTAGAAGAGTTAACCAATGTGTAGCATCTTCTATAGATCTATAGTGTCCAGCACTGATAGACATCTTGGAAGCATAATTTTCTGTGTTGTCAACATAATGGTTCACACGTGTTCTTGTTCTGCATCTTTAATGAGTGGGGTTAGCTATGTGTAAGTCCTCCAGATTCTGAATTGTAATAATAAAATAATTGTGCTCTACTTCTCGTTGTAAACTTCCTATCTGTTTGAACATAAAAAGCATTATTGGAGTGTTCTGGGGTAACCACAGGGACTCAGGTCATGCGTTTAATTTTTTATGTTGTTAAAGTTGGTGCTATGAAAATGTCAGTCCAAGCCTGGAAAATAAAAACACTTTAGCTCTGATTTCCTGGAGCCCACACTCTGCCTGTTTCTGAGGAACGTTGCCACTCTGTAGACAGGAGCAAGGTGAAAAGGCAGAATAACTGAGGAAAAAGAAATCTGGGTGTCATGCTGCCCACCAAGCGGCCCCCATCACGTATCAGCACACGGTGCGCACCTGCTCAGCTGCCAAGTCAGATGCCCCATGGGCAGCATCCCCCATCGTGTGCTCAGGGAGCAGCTGAGCCCTCACCCCTCTGCCCCCTCCAGGCCCCCGGGTGCCCAGGGCTACGGGGTGCTGAGCCATGCCCCAGGAGCCCACACAGCCCTGCTGGTGGGTCATAAGCCTGGAGTGCTAGGAACAATTCCTGGGGGCAGCTCTGAACCAGTGGACACAGACAGCTGCAGAGAGTGGCCTGGGGGCTCAGGCTGAGGTGCAGGCTCCTGGCTCTGCAGAGGCCCCTGACTGAAGGCCCCGTTCCTTGCAGAGTTACCAGCTCAATAACATGCCCTGGGCAATCCTCCATCCTTTGCTGCATTTCTCCCGCTGCCCCTTAGGCTCTGCGCCAGCAAGTGCCCCCATGTGTGTGCATGTGCTGTCCATTCTGCATGGAATTGGGGACCCCTCCCCTCCTCTAGCGACCAGCCCCTTGCCGCCCCCAGCCATGGGCTGACCTCACAGCTGCAGGAATCAGGTTAAATATGATTTCTGCAGGGGATGTTTTCTGATGTTTCCTGAGCAGCGCCCCTCTGTTTATGGTCTTGGAACAACGATGCTTCTCCTTTGTAGAATTTATGACCATCCGTGGAAACAAGGCCCAGGGAATGAGTCTGTCCTGCTTCCTGCTCTTTATGTACCACCAAACACTCTATCCATCCTATCACAAAGCAGGCAATCAATAATTGTCTAATGACTGGGTAAATAGCCTCTCAATTGGAGTCCTTCCTGAGTATGCCACAGTGTAACCATCCTCTAGGACGCCCGAGTGATCCACGGAACAGCTGATCTGCCCCTGGCTTCACTTGCTTGAATGTCTTCAGGGCCTCTCTGTCCCTGAGAAATAAAAACCTTCTCCTCAAGGGCCCTGGCACCTGCACATCCCCATCACCGGCCATCCCCTCTCTTAACTGTGTGTCTTGGTTCATCCCATCTCATTCTCTGAGAGCTTTCAACTTGCAGGTGTCTGTGCTCTTTTGGCCTTCTGTGCTGGTGTGCCCCTTCTCTGTGACTCCCAACCATCTTCACGCATACCTCCTATCTCACTAGATCCCCTGGAAATGACCCATGTAGGTGTTTGTCTCTAACAGACTCTGAGCTCTCAAGGGCACAGCATTTGCCCTGGCTTCCCACGGAGGGGGCTCTCAACGAGCATCTTTTGGGTCAAGGTCTAATTCGGGTTAAGACTGAATTGGAAGAATTCGGTGCAGCAGCCGGTCTATTGCATTGAGCTGGAGGAATTTTCTGGCAATAAAGAGAGATAGTTGCCAAAGACAATTCTATTTCCCATTAGAATCAAGCATGTATGGCTGCCATCACATCCTCAGAAGACAGCACCCTGCACCCTGGGTGATGTGGAAACCGTGGAAACCCCACACACACCCGGTGGCGATCTCTGAGGTGGCTGTCAGGACTCTGCTGGGTTGCAGAGCATTTGGAGCATTCTGCCGTTTTTAAAGGAGTATGACTCTGTGTTGTGGTGTCATGCGGTTCTCGTCTCTGTACTGCTCACACACTGGGTGGGACTAGGCAGGACTAGTTAATTTTGATGGGGACAAAGCACACAGGAACACACCACGATTGGGACCTGACATCCTGAGTCAGGCTGGGCCCCAGAGGAGCTGTTGCTGGGAGTAGATTCTAGCCCAGGTGGTTCACCCTGCAGAATAAAACTGTGCCCATAGCAGGCAGCAGGGGCCAGCGGGGTGACCAGATATACCAAGGGGTGAGCTAAAGATGTGGCTAGGATCCCAGATGGGCCAAGCTCATGTCTGCAGGCATGGGCAGGGCATCCTATCAAACTGGGCAGAGGATACCTTGTCCACTAGGGATGCAGGCTTGTGGCTTCTCTAAGGAGAGCTCGTCACAGTTCCACACCCGCAGAAGGGGCGGCACGGGAAGCCTGCTTCGGGCCGAGGTTTCTGCTGGAGGAGAAAGGCAATCACTTGCGACAACCGGTTTCCACAGCTTTGGGAATTTAGGTACTCAAACCGGTTGGTTACAGCTCCCTCATGCTCTGGGTTTAGCTGCCACACACTTTGGAAAGGGACTCACCTACCTTACTTCATTTCAGGGCAGTTCTCTGCCGCAAGTACTGTCACAATCCCAGGTGTGCTGAGGAAACCCTGAGGTTACAGTGTTGGTTAAATAAAACATCTACAGACTCAGAGTAAGGAATGAAGAATGCCAGTAATATACTGAGCACACACAGCGCTCAGTCTAAGGAACCACCACTGATTCTGAAGCCTGCTGACACTCCCTGTTCCTGTGTGAACACGATCCTGAATTAACTTTCTTTGATATTTCTTTCTGGTGTAGGTATATACTATTCTCAACAAAAGAAAGAACAAGCTAACTATTAATGTAACTATGGTTAGTTCACTCTATGACGGTGCTGTAATTCCTTCCTACCATGGATGGACCTCTCATCCCAAGGTTTGCTCTGATGACATCATTGGGCCCACCTCCTGGCACACACGAGCAAGAGTCTCTGTTCTGTATAATCCCCACATTGTAGGCTGGACTCCTGCCACGTCACTGCATTAACCCATTAATGTCTGTACTCTACAAACATGCATCCCCACCAGAAATGAGCTCTTGTTTCTCCATATTTCTCCCCATTGAAATTGCTGCCCATCTTTTGAGTGGCAAAGTGAGTTTTTCAATATTCATTACAATTTGAAAATAGATAATACATTAGTAACCCATTCATATGGCTCTTAGCTCAAAATAGCATTCTAAAATAACAGTAAAAATTATTCATTGTTTTTCTGGGATTAAATTTAACTTGATGTCTTGTATTTTATGTCAGATGCACCCTTCATCATACCCTAAGTTTCTTAATGTGTTTCCAAATATCTGATCTTTAACAGTTTTCTCCTCCGCTCCTTCGGGCACCTGTTTGTGTTCCTACCAGAGTTTTCATCGATGAAGCCTCTATACTCCCCAGCAACATCTGGGGATTCCCCGCCTCAGCGCCCACCCACCTGACTTCTTCTGCGTTTGCTTCTTTATTTCTCTACATAAACCCTGGAATCAGAAATTGAAAACAAAAACCCACAGGTACATTTATTAGGATGTTAGGCATGTCTGTCTCTACAGGAGGAATGAATGTTTATTCACGTTGAGTCTTCACATTCGAGGACAGAATTGTTCTTCTCTGTGTTGAAATCTACTTTGCTGTCTTTCTGGTTTTTCTAAACTTTTGTTTATGTGTGCTTTTCCCCCACAGATTTTGTTGGGATTATTTCGAGTCACCATCATCCTTTCCTCATCTTCTTTCTCGCTCTTTTCGTGGGAGCCTCTTTTCTCGCCTTGTGCCTTGAATGCTCTTCTAATTGGTCACGAGCTGCTTGGTAAATGGAAGCTACCGATTCTGCATTTTCCCTTCATCCTGCCGCCATTGTGTTTTTTTTTCTTTGTAGTTGCTTTTCAATGGATTCTTCCGAGTCACATATGTATAATTATGATCTGCAAAGAGGGCTCTATTCATGTCTTGTTTTCTGATTTTGAACCTTTGTGTTCCATGCTCCTTCTTTGCCCAATTGCTGATAAATACCTGCATTAAGTATTAACAGTGATAGTGGCTACCTGGTCCTTTTTCCTGAGTTGAGTGGAAATATTTCCTTTGATTCTACAGTAAGTGTCTGGCTTTTAGGTTGCTGTAAATGCAGAAGTGGAATCCAATAGTGTCTTGGATTTAATTCTTTTGAATCAAGAATCACTGGGTTTTGTCAAAGGCTTTTCAGCCTCTACAGAGATAGTTGTATGGTTCTTTGTTCTTAGAGCTAAACGGAGATGCTTCAGGCACCCTAGAGCACAGGCTCCCTGGGGGTGACATCTTCTTTCCTGAGGCATGAGGTCTGCTCGCCCTGCAGGGCTCCTGTGGCCGTGGGCATGTGCAGAGCAGCATCGCAGGGCTGGCCCCTGGCTCCTATCCACGCCTCACCAGTGAGGGGCAGCCTCCGGCTTCCTCCGCCCTCAGGGCCCAGTGGGGCTCCGGAGGCTCCTGCCCTTCCCGCAGAGTCCCTGATCTTCAGAAGGTGCATTTTTATGGCTGCTTTCTGATATCTGCCACATCCCCAGGCCCCGCTCCATCTTCCCCTGGGAAGGCGTCCTGTCGTCCCTGGGTGCATGTGTGCTTGGCCATATCTGAGATCCCCTGGTTCCCGTTAGGAAGTCGGGCCTCCCCTGCGAGTTTGAGAGCTGAGCGGGGGCTCTGCCTTGGCAGCACTTCGCTCGTATTTAGGGTTTATTTCTCTTAGTATCACAAAAACTGGGTTGGTGGGTCCCCTGTCCTGACCCCTTGCTGCCCTGAGGGTTAGGGCTGTGAGGAGCTTCCAGGCGAGGTCCCCACGGGCGGCTGGGCGTGTGTGGGGGGCCCTCCCCCAGGCACCCAGGAGCTCCAGACCTTCCTCCTTCAAGCCAGCAAGGGGCTGGCCCTGGGGGTGGGGGCCGCTGGGGGCTCCTTTTCTTACCAGAAAGCGCCACACACATACGTGCCCGTGCTCCGCTCCTTCTGGATTAAAACACATGACGCGCCTCCTCTTCCCCAGCGTCCACGTTACTCAACCAGATCTGCTTCGCGTCCTCCTCCCTGACACCTCTCTGGACTCCTGTCCCCAGCTCATGCAGTTTCATGAAACCCGCCAATTCTGCTACTGTGGCTTTTTAAAAAGCAGTATCTCTTCCGGCATTCGTGACTCAAAAATCTGTTTTGGTATAATTTGGAAGAGGACTGGATTTTCCCTTGGCTACGAGAACACGTAGGCTGTATCCCTGACACATGACCGAGGCTTGAGCAGCACGCACCGTTCACGCCGGCGGCAGTGTGCCGCGCAGGCTCAGAAGGCGGCCCTGACCATCCCTGCCCAGGCAGAAGGACCCCTCCTGTTCGATTCCCCGCGGTGCTCGCGAGGAGGCGTCTCCAAGCTGGCCTGTCGTGACCAGCACGGCACTGCTGAGGGCTCGGAGACGCTCCTCGCAGCATGCCTCATTAGACACGGAGGGACATTTCCTTCTTTGTATTTTCCGCATGGTGTTATTTGTATGGTTTTTGTATTAGATTCATCAAGATTCAGACTGTGTTTTGAATAGAGTTTAGGAGGATAGGGGTGAGTAAAAGAAGATGGTATTTATTTTTCTTTCCTTTTGTATTTATTTTGTTCTCTTTTTCCTTTTTGTAGCACAAAGAGATAATTAAATAAAACTTGAAGTAAAATTTTCATTCGCTGTCTCCTGCCCAGCTTTAAACATGGTACTCCTCTTAATGAGACAAGAAAGTCTACAAAGTGTGTATTTGTTAAATTCCAGTATTTTTTACAAGATCAAGATACTTTTCTAAGATTTACTTATTTAACTTAGCTACTCACCTTAGCAACAGGTATTGATAATATCAGTGATAGCTTTTTGATAGCAAATAGCTTTCACAATCTCCAGTGTGATTGTTAATGAAAAAAAAAATTTAATTGGATTACTCCAAAATTAAATTATTTAGAAAAATAGATAATTGTTGACTCAGGATTGTGATCATCAAAAATTTTTAATGACTTCTAGTAGTCCAAAATTTTCAAACATGAAGGGTTAAATGCACTAAAAATGTTCAAATAATCAACATTTTCTAATAGCGGTTCCAAGTGATTAAAGAGGTAACTTTTACGTGTACTACAGTAATGCTAGCTTTAAGATGCAAACCTCAGAACTAACACAAGCTGACTAAGGCATTTTGCATCCTGGAGAAGCTTATGGGCTTGGGTACCTGAGTGTCCGTGTGCATAGCTACCTTGTGTTTCACTGAGAGAGAATTTATTGCCTATGACTTACATTCACAAACTAACTGGCGTATGCATTTGGTATAATAGTGTCTTCTTTGCGGACAGTATCCTTATTTAAACATTTTATCAGGTTTTTAAAAAATCTGTTTTCAGGATCCAAGAAAACTAGAGTTCATCCAGGTTTGAAAGCAAATGAAAAAAAAGTTGTAACATATACATTCACTTAGGAGGGTCACAGAAAGCTAACGTGTCTGTGTTGCTAACAGTTATGTTATGAACAACGGGTCTTTGTGCCGAGTTCGCTGCGGGCACAGTGTGGTGATGGTGCTTTGATCCATCCTTTCCTGCTTCCCTTCCTTTCCCCACATTTGACTCTCCCAGGGCCACACGACTGCGTTCCCTGCGGAAGCCTTACTTTGAGGCTTCGCTCCCTGCTAATAGGAAAATGGGCTGTATAATTCCAGCCCAAGAATGTACGTCTGGGACAATGGGGAGCTTTTCCCCAGAAGCCCACAGAGACGGCCGCACAGTAGAACATGGGCGCCCAGCCGCCTAGCGGGCGAAGAGGACTTCAGGGACACGGAAGTCGTCCTGTGCTAGTTCAGGTGAGTGACAGGAACTTGGCTCTCAGCTGACTTGCTGTAACTGAGCGTTTTCTACTAGGCACGTCAGTGCATGAAAATAAGCATGACTGAATTTTCATATTATCACCACTATGACTTCTGCTACGGGGGCAGCAGGAAATTGATGTTTGTTTTCTGTATTTTATTGCTTTCCACATGGGTACCCAAATTTTTAGACCTGAGATTCTGGCATGTCTTTGCGGTGAACTCACAGACCAGAAGAGCAGGTGTGGGCACAGCTCTGGTGAGATTGGCTCATTTGCCTGGAATATGTGGCCTTCTCACTGATTGCCAGCATCCCCAGGGGCCACTCGTCTTCATGGATTTGAGTAACTGCTCACTCGTAGCATCTGAATCAGTGTGCAAGGTGCGCTCACTTAAACCATGTGTTCATCAGCTGTGGTGACCCCACCTCCCGACTGACATTGGGAAATAATCTTCATGCTCAGTACAGGTCCTAAGTGTCTCTGAATATGAAGTCTTCATCACAGAGACTCAGCCAACCAGGTTTATTTAGACTGTTTGTGCAGACATTCTGGGGTCACCTGTATAGAGATCCTTTAAATTCTCAGCTTTCCTCAGTGGGCCGACCTCTACAGTGAAGCTGAAATCAGCTACATGAGTATCTGCTGTGTTTCGTATCCCACGCTTGGACCTGTGTTTAAGGCCCTGCATTGCAGGCATAGGCAAAACAGAAGGAGGGTCTTGGGGAAATAAGGCATAGACTTGTGACACAGTGCAATGCAGAGCCCCATTTGGAATATATAACAATGAGGTGCTGCATAAGGAACCTGAGATTTTAATTCAGACAGAGGCACAAATGCTCTGCGGCTTGTCCCTCGGTCCTGGCAGGAGGAGGATTCCCTGCCCATGGGTGCAGGCATAAGACCTAGGGCTCCGCAGGCTGAAGGTGGGGCCAGGGCAGTGCAGGGCGGAGGCCCCAGCCATCTGTGGACCTGTAAGGTTGTCTGCTCAGCACGGGAAATGTCTGGACACTTTACAATGATTCTCTACCCACATCCACTCTTGCCATTGGAACCCTTTGTGTATCTAGTGAGGGGAGCAGGCCTCGGTGTGAGGTTCATGTTGATGTGGCGAGGAGCTCGGCATGTGTCCGTCTGTCAGTCTGCCGTGCGGGGATGGACCAAGCCTGCCTCCACCCGCGGGCTGCAGGAGGGCAGCGTCCCCTCCACCACAGTCCTGCCTGCGGGGCTGCGGCCTGGCAGTGCCCCCTCTCCCCTGGCCCTGAGTCCTGGGCTGCAGGCTCTTTCCTCCCGTCCCCAGTGTTGACTATTTGACGACATCTTTTCTCTTACAGGGACCGTGGGGTGGGCTCCTGTGGGGAAGGTCCTGGGGCCTCAGCACGCCTGCTCTTGCCCTCCTGCTCCAGAGTGAAAACACTGTGGGGCTCTGGAAACACAAGCACATAAGTCTGGGGGCCCCCAAGTCTGCAGACCCCAGGGTTTCTTATTCTGGCCCTGGGCACATGCACCTGTCAGTAACTCACCAGAGGGACCCCTTCGGGCTCCTATGGCTGAGGCTCAGTGGCTTGGGCTCCAGGCCAGCGCACCTGCTGTGACTCCGGATGGCCCCGCCCTCCGCACACCTGGCTGTGGTCTACCTGGACCTCACCTCTTCTGGGCGCCAAGAAAAGCCAATGCTTGTCAGTGAGCCCCGTGTTTTCTTGTTGTAAGGATGGGAGTGAATGTCGGAGCTTCAGAAGTCTTTAAGTTGTGTTTAATTTGCTTTTGGGATGATAATAGCCTCATAAAAGGAATGGGAAATGTTTCCAATTTTCCAAAACATAAATCGAATGTTGCTCTTGAAGTTAATCTTTGAACTTGAATTTATTGATTATAACCTTACAAATAACAATGGACCCTTTAGTTATCTGTTTTAACACAATATTCTGATTTGATGAAACGACCCCTAAAATCATACAAAAGTATATTTAATGGAGATTTTTCAGTCTATGCCAGATCTTAGTTTGTTATTCTAAGTATCTTTTTCTGATAAACTTAAAAATTTAAAAATATGTGGTTCTGGATTTTAAATTGAATAACTGAACAGACTGCGGGAAAAACTCGAGAGTCATTTTGATAAATGATGCAGAGGGGGAAGCATGACTTCCAGGAAAAGAATTCTCCTCACTTCATTTCAGTGCAATTCAGTTCTGAAAAATACACTAATCTTACCCTTGAGTTGTTAATTGAGTAATTTTCTCATGTACTTGCTATGTGCCCACACTGGAAATATAAACATAATTAATGCTGTTTCCCTGGCCTGCAGGGAAGGTATATAGTGGGAGGAGAGACAGAGGGGAAAGTGAACCCACCATAGTCCAGCAGATATTATAATGAGGGTACATGCTTATTTGAGGAAAGGTTGAGGTAGATTTTAGGACAGGCAGCTTCTTTTTGAGCATTCAGGGACAAGGACAGCCTGCCACTCATGAGTTTATTTGATGACCAACACAGGGCTGAGCTGGTTCGCGTTTGTCCAGGAAGGGAGGGGAACCCTGAGCAGGGGAAGCAGCTCCTCCAGGCAGGCATGAGTGGCACAGCAGGTTCAGGGAGGGTCAGCATAGCTGTGAGGCTGGAAGTCGGATTCCTAGGCATGCCAGGACTGGAAGGGATGGTCAGGGGTCTGTGATAAAAGTACTTCTATGTCCTGCTAAGTCATTTGACTTCTATCTCAGATGTGTTTTGACTCAGAATAACCTAATCAGATTTGGAGGTCAGACAGATTCTTCCTGTAGTGGCGGCAAAGATGCCTATGCCTGTAAGATGGTGGCAAAGATGCCCCTTTGGGGTGAGTGCATTTGAGATATATTAAAACATAAGACTGCGCTGATGCATACAGATATGAACAGAGGACCTACGTGTGAATATGAGGAGTTCTAATAGGTTGACAGATCATTAGACCACTATTTAGCCTGCAATAAATGCTGAGGGAATCGAGGAAAAAGGAACATTACCAGAACATGGAAATGGGAAAAAGTTACATTCACTCGAAAAATAGACAAGATGTCATGCAGAGACGTAGCTCACAAACAAATAAATGAACAATAAGCAGGAACAGAGGGGAGTCCGTTCTTACAGTGGGAATGAATGAAGGTAGAGGAGGTAATGGAAGTAAAATGTTGACAGCTATCATAGTAAAACTGCTCTAGGAAGAATCTTCAAGGGTTGTCAAAATGATTATGCAAGCACAGGGAAGAAAACCTATCTACATAGTCTAAAAGCATCTTCCTCCCATTTGGTAGTTACCAAGGACAAAATAGTAACTTTATGGCAAAACAAGTGATCACAAGATCAAATTAACATCACTAGTAACGGGACATGCCTGCAGGCACGGGACCGCGCACCCACCAGACCAGCGCAATGCCAGCGCCACATACGCGTGACCCGAATTTGACCAGGAGGAAGCCGCCAGTGACCAAAATAGAAGGATTCTTCAAAAAAACTGGCCTGCTTGCTCCAGTCTAGGTCATGAAGCGCAAAGAAAGTGGAGTGTCCTGGACCATGGGTGGAGATTCCAGTAGCCGGCCTCCGGCTGAGCGGCTCTCGAGGGGAACTGGCCGCAGCACTGTGTCCTCCTCGCTGACCTCCACGCACTGAGCCACTTCACGGCCGGAGCTGAACTGAGTTTTCTCTAGAACCTGGTGAAGAAACAGCACAGATGAGTGCCTGCACTGAGGGACACCGCCCATTTGGCACTAAAATGAACACTCGCCGACAGACTGGGCACCCTTTAACTGGCCTTATTGCCCCACCTATTAGTTGTTGTTGTTGTTTTTTTTAAGAAATGTTACTGAACTCTTTCAAACCTAGATTCCACCTCCAAAGCAAGGCTATTATTAATAGTATGTCCCTGTAAAGTTCAGGGGACAGACCCTGAAATTCCTTGAGGTGCAGGTCAGCTCTTGGGTTCCCGTCAGCCTTGGTATTTTCCAGGCACACCTCTTTCCTTCCCGGATTTCTTCATCTTTCGGATGAAGGATTATTTGGGGTCAAACCTATGGTTCTGTTCTGTCCTGCAACATTCTTTGTAAGCAATCTACCAAGGGAGCCACCTTTAGGACGCCCAAGCTCTCAATATATTGATGGAAACCAAAAATATTCCCAAGTTAAACTTTATTATGTAAATTATTTCATCATCTACATCTTGGAGCATGATATTAAGAATTATTGGTTGAAAGACTAAATGAATGAATTCTAGTGAATGTATTACAGCATTCTTTTTAACATTTTTTTGGAAGAAGTCATTTTGTACATGGATGAAATATGGTATGAAATCTCATCTTTTCTGACTGCTAGTTATTATTAATTTATGGCTTGTTTTACTTAAACTATATGCTCCTAATTATTTTGCTTTTCAAAGAGCAATTTCTGATGTGCTGAACTTCCTGTTTTCTGTGAACTTAACCTTCTTGGATCAGTTGTTAGAGTATCGCTCTGAATGGGAGAGAAATGGCACAAGCAAAAACTAATCAATAACAGTTTTCATGCCTCTTTTTGATTTAACCAAAGAAACTTTCTTCGGTAGATACTAACTGAGTGAAAAGCTGGCCAATGAAGGAATGGAAGGTGCCTAGAGCGTGGGGCCCCTCGTGCAGGTTGGAGGCCCACAGACAGGTCCAGCTGCAGCCTGGGGCTGGGGCTGGGCAGCTGTGCCTGGTCTGCAGGGTGGGGATGGCACATGGGCCACCTCACGGCCACAGCGAGGATCCAGTGAGTGGGCCCGTGGGAGGCGCTGGGAGTAGTCCTGGCACAAGGCAGGAACTCAGAAAACATGAGCTGACTGGGGCGTGCGGGTGGTGGTACTCTCAGCTTCTGAGCCGAGCTGCCTCAAGTTCTTTCTTGTAGTCCTCTCTAAAGGTCAATGATCTCTGCACTTGAAATGATTGAAACTTGCTAATTTGAGGGAAAATCGACTGTGGATTTCCCGCATGCTGTGCATGCTTTCAGGATAGCACCAGGACCACGGACCTTACGGCGTCTGCATGCCGAGCTGGAGGTGGCCGGCTCTTTCTTCCTTCTCTCTTGCATCTGCTTTAATCCATCAAAACATTTCACACAGTTTCAGTGGAAGGTGATGCCGTGGAGGGCGAAGTTGGGTTTCCACGCCTGGGTTATCATCACCTCTCTTGCATAGACCCAGAGAACTCTTCGGAATAACTAGTTGAAGCAGAAAGATGTGGACATGGGTAACAAGAGGAAAGCCCAATGCCAGATATGAGAATTAAAAATACAGTTTTTCCCCAAAAAGAACATTTTGCCTTTAACGTTAATTTTAAAACATCATTGAAAAAACATGGCCCTGTTGCTTCATGAAAACTCTCAGCTAAAATAAAGTATAATAAAAATCATTGATTTTAATCTTAATCCTCAAAACAATAAATATTAAAGCAAACAAAATAATTTTGAAACGCCAGATCATCTTCAGAATTGTACTCATGTAGCCTGGGCCACCACAGTGGGGTCACTGTTCATCATGTCTGGCTGTAGGTCAACAGCTTGGGAGCAAAAATCTTTCTATTCATTTTCTGTCATCTGAAAGTGAATGTTTTTGCTTGATAGATTTATCCCTAGTCGATGTGGAAGACACACGCCCTATTGATTGGTGCACCTGGCTTTCCACTAGAACATGACACGAGCATGGATTTCTTATTTACAGTTGGCTGATGCATGAGGGAGGCATGGATTGGGCCCGGGGGGCCGTGTGGTCCCAGGTCACTGCAGAGCAGAGAATAGTGGAAGCACAGAAGCACACACAGTTGCTCCCCCAATTTGGTAAAAATCCCCCACTGCTTTTGATGGACTGGAACAGGAACATTAATGCCCACTTGGAAAAAATGGTTCAGAATAGTCAAAATGGAAAATACAGCGCAAGGCCGTGGTTTTCACAGCAGAAGGCATGGCCTCTGCAGCCAGACAGAGGTCTGTGTTGTCGTCTTGCCACCTGTCTTCTGTGCACCTTGACGATACCATGCAGCTTCCTTTCCCTTCAGTGTAGAATGTGGCTGCAAACCCCGTCCTCGGCAGGCTGTTCTGAGGACCCCAACTAACACACACGAAGCGCCTGGCACGTGCCTAGCCTGTATATACTCTTGTGAAAATATGCAATGTGCCACACAGGCTCACAGTGTTGGGGCTTCTCCCTCTGTTCTGGAAGGGAATCGAGGTTTTGTAAAGTATGTGGAGAGAATCACGTGGCGCATGTGCGGGAGGCAGGTTTGACAGGTGGAGATGTGAAAACACAGGATGACCAGTGAAATTTCAATTTCAGAAAATAATGAGTTTGTGTAAGGACATGTATGTCCCATGTTCTATTTGGGATGTGCTTATATGAAAAATTATTCACTGCATTTCTGAGACTCAAATTTTATTGGGTTATTTGTATCTTACCTGACAAGCATAGTGGAAAGGTGTATTGAAAGACTGTTACTATTATTATTGTTATTATTATTTTTGGACTATTCTGAGGCTTATTCTTTTCTCAGTGGTATCACGCCGAGTTTGGCAAGGGCTGGGCAGTGCTGGGAAAATGTACGATTGACCACCTGCGCATAAAATGCCTCGTATTATTTGAATAGTTTGGTTCCTTGTCTATAAAACAGAGATAATATGCCATCTCTGACGCAGGTTGATATATCATGACTAAATAAGTTCATGTATATAACAGACTTGCAAAGTGCCTGGCGTGTAGTCCGTGCTCAGGGTTGATCATTACCATATTTCATCTATTTTACTATGCCCCCTTTTCTCACATTTTAAGATTCTTAAAATTTGGATGCGTCTTTTAACTGGCGGCAGCTGACCATCGTTGGTGTTCTGGCCGGCCTGTCGATCATCACCGTTCTCAGCGTCACGGCTTCAGTGGAGTTCTGTGCGTGGCTTGTACAAAACGTAACACTCCTTAGAAGGAAAGGCTCCCAGGTATGGCCGGGAAGGTCAAAGACTCATGAAAAGGGAAGTCTTTCCCTCAGAAAGAGGTTCTTCCAGGCTCAGGGAAAGAGTGAGGGAGGTGAGGCGTGCTTGGATAGCAGTCACCAGGAACAGCCAAGTGAGGTGTATCAGTTCTTGGTGTGTTTCCACGTACTTGAACCTGGACAGAAAAGGTTGTTTAAAAGTGCAGTTCCTAAAAACAGGATTTCTGTGAGAGATCTTCCCTCCCATGTTTATTGCGACAACATTCACAGTAGCCAAGGTACAGAAACAACTCAAGTGCCCATCAATGGATGAATGGGGGAAGCAAAGGTGGTACATATGGGCAGCAGAACATCACAGCCCTGAGAAAGCAGGACGTCCTGCCACCTGCAGGCACGCGGATGGGCCTTGAGTGCAATGATGCCAAGCAGGGTCCATCAGTCAGA
This sequence comes from Smutsia gigantea, assembly GCA_032199065.1. NCBI lineage: Eukaryota > Metazoa > Chordata > Mammalia > Pholidota > Manidae > Smutsia > Smutsia gigantea. Next base: position 502,827 of record JAVSCE010011156.1, read on the forward strand.
GAAGGACAGGTGCTGTATGATCTCACCCACATGTAGGATTTAAAGAAGAAAAATATGAAAAGAAAAAGAGAGTAAAATGGTGGTGACTGAAGGATGAAGTGTGGGGGGTAAGATTGGTGGTGTAAGAGTGCAAACGAGTAACAAGGAGTAAATAGCATACAGACTGGATGCACAGTAGACTGAATAGAGACAATGATACTGTACATAATGATATGATCTGATAAATATTGCTTCAGCAATAATTGTGTGTGGGGGGGTGGGGGGGTGGGTAAAGATGGAATTATTAAGCATCTGTTATGGACCAGGTAGGACCTTTCAGTCACCGCACATAAGGACTCTATGGGGGGAGATTAGACCCGTAAGAACTAAAGGACTCACTGGGTTTATTCAGCATCAAAAGCAAGTTCATCTAAGTCTGAAATCCTGTTCTAGTTCTTCTGTTTACAGAAGAAGTGAACAACAAATTATTGCATGCAATGTGGTAATACCTTCTATTTCTCATGAGAAAAAATAGGAACAAAGTAATGGGTTTCATGTGGGAATGGGATGATGAGGGTTAATTATGAGCTAGTTTGATGTCTTTAAGTTTATTCTTTTAATTATCACTTAGAAAATCTGCAGGGTAAGAGAATTACCTCATGCAGACATGTTTGAACTCAGGCATTAAACAATTCTTCTAGAAAATGATGGTATTTGTTTGTGTTTATTGTGCATGGATTTGTCCTGCAATTCCAAATGGTTCAATATGAAAAATAAACTTTTCTTTATGCTGGTTGTTTTCATTTAATCTGTTTGTTTTCATTACCAGATTTCCAGCATTGTTTACCACTCATATTTCAATAAAGAAACTCAGAGTTTTATTGAGAATCTAAGTTTTCCTTTCTAAGATCTGGCTATAGACATAATCTGCAATTTTATGTTGCTCCTAGAAATGTAAGGCCCTTTCTTACAGCCAGAGAATTTCAAAATGGTTTAAAGATTTTAGCATTGAAACAGTGCAAAGTGATTTATTTATTCAAAGAACATTTATCGAACAGCTAACAGTTGCCAAAGCATCCTGCCTGGGGATTCTTAAGGTTACATTGAGATGAAGGTATGTACTGGTGTCTCACTGGGTCTCTATCTGCATTTCCCTGGTGGCTGCGAGGCTAAAGATCTTTTCATATAATTATTTGCCCTATTCACATTATTTCTGGTGAACTATCTGTTCACGTCTTTGCCCCTAATTCTTTCTAATTGAATTGTTTGCTTTTTCTACTGAGTTTCGAGAGTTCCTTGTATATTTTGGTACCAGCCCTTTGTTGGATGTGGTGGATGATTTACGTACATTGGATCCCTGTCTTCACCTTGGTTTTCCATTCTCTTCACATAGTCCTAAAAATGCAAAATTTAGAAGTTTTTCATGAGGTCTAATTTTTCACTTTTTCCTTGATGGGCCATGTTTTTGGTGTCATGTCTGAGAACTTGGTGCCCAGTCTTATATCCCAAAGAGCTTATCCCATTTTTTCTAATAGCCTTATAATTTATATTTTGTATGTAAATCTATGATTGGTTTAGGGTTAATTTGTATAAAGTGTGAGGATTAAGTTGAGGTTCTTATTTTTTCTTTTTTGCCTGTGGCTGTCCAATTGCTTTGGTGCCATGTGTCGGAAGATTTAACCTTCCTAGGTCACCATTTTTGGTAGAGCACTTCCTTCCTATTGTGGCCTGTATCACTGGTAAGTTGCAGAGGACCAAATAAACCAGACACTAATGTGCACGCCGCAGAAAGGGTCTTCATCTACAGACTCCTCGCATGTTGCTGACTGTGGTGGTCACTCTCTGCCTGCTCCATAAGGCTGGTGGATTTGCCTTTCAAGGGGCAGAATCTTTAATTTTGAAGAAGTCCAGCACACCAATCTTTTCATTTGCCTTTGGTGTGGTGTCTAAAACGTCATCACCACATCCCAGGAGATCTAGGTTTTCTCTGTTATCCTCTAGGAGTTTTAAACTCATTTTTGAAGCGTTCTTGCCAAAAAGAAAGGTGCAGAAGTCACCACATGTCAGTGGGGGCAGGGCCTCCGGTGACACCATGGACTCAGTGCCGCGGGCCACATACAGAGGACAGCGTCAGACCCGCTGCGAGGGCCGCCCCATCCCGAGGAATGGGGGCTGGTGCGTCGGCCTTTGCTGCTTGGGCACCAGCCACAGGCGCCCCGTAACGAGCCAGTGTCCGCCCCGGGGACGGTCCCGCGGTCCGCATTCAGTCCCTCCTCCACATTTTCCACTTCCATTAACTGCATTGGATTTTAGCTATTGATCTAAAAGTTCTTTTACTACGTTTTGAATAGGAAAGCAAAGACTGGTTTTTGAGAAATCAAGTTAGATTTTTCCCTGATGTCCTCAATTTTGTTGAGGAAAAGCTGTGCTTTCCTTTCCATGCTGGCCCTCTTTCCCGACCTGAAGGCTCCAGAAGAGAAGAAGGGAGTCGGGGGGGATCCGTCCGTCCGTGTTTACATATCTGTTCTTCGGACGCTGCGCTCCAGGCCGTCCCTGCTCCCCATCCATCGGAGGTGAGAGTCCGCAGAGGCTAATGCTGTCCTTCGTCGGAACGACCATGACGTGCGCTCGGTCCTCCTGGAGCCCAGAGGCGCCTGCAGGCCACTCTGTCGTCCCTGAGAGTGAGCAGGTAAGCAGGTGCCACGGGACGCTTAGGATGCTGTATTAGGGATGCCAGCCGGCAGCAGGGGCCTGAGGCAGGACTGGTCGCCTTCAAGTAGGGGAGGGGCTCCCGAGCTAGTTGTCAGATTCACCAGCTCACCAGGGCAGAGCAATTTTATCACATGATGATCAATTGTTGTGTTTAATGTGCACTTTATTCAAACTAAAGATTGATATTAAAACTTCTTTTTAAGCCACTTTCTTCGTTCCTTCCCTATTTCCTCTGCAAATTAAACTGTAGGTCTCTGCTTAAGGAATGATTATGCCATGCTAAGGAGTACATCCTTTGGCGTCCAGTTAGAATAGACAGGCATCCGACTGGAAGAAGTTCAGCATTTAATGAGTGCCTTTCCTTTGCTCTGAATTACAGCTTTTTATTAAGATAAATGCAAATTATTTGAATGAGAAAAACAAAGAAGCTAACCCTGTGAAGTGAAGTCATTTTTTACCTGAAACATCTTTGTGAATTCCAGTTAAATCAAACTGATTTAGGATTTACACTATCTGGAAATGAAATATATATATATTGCTTTATTCCTCCTAAACTATCTGTAACATTCTTAATAAATTATCATCAATCAGTCTGCTTTGAGCACCTCAGAATCAATGCCTTTTTTTGTTAGCTGTTTTAGGGTTGTTAAAATTTCAGCTCTGAAGATTAAAAATATGTAACAAGAATGTAATGAGACACTATAGCAACTGACAAAACTAAGTAACTGAATTTTACTTTAATAATTTCTTTCATTTTTTTTTACAATTAAGATTTTTAAATAATCTTTCTGAAAATGTAAAACTTTAAAAGGTCCTTTCATCATTCTAATTCCTTAAGGGGCAAAAGAATTATGAGATACTTAATGTTTCTTGTCAAAGTCTCATCATATCTAACAGAAGTTAAATGTACTGTGATAAAGTCTTCCTGTATCTTTGCCAAAGAGTAGGTATTTAGTAAATATTTGTTGAATGGATGAATGAGCAAACAAATGAAATAAAGATCAATATTTCTATTTCACTAAGAAAAAATTTTTTGAAAAATATTTGAGTCCAATTTAAGCGATAGTTTTACTTGGGATTTCCCCCCCAATTTTTGAGATTGGGGATAATAATAGATACATATTTTTAGATATTTTGGGGATAGAAGAGCACAAAACTGAATGGCACTTTTTATATACAATAATTTTCTTTCTTATGATTTTTTTTCTCACTGCTCTCCAGGCAAAGTGGTATTATTGTTTCCATAGGAACGGTAGTTTTTTGAAAGCCAAAAAGAATCCTAGGAAAGAAAAACATAGTCACTCAAACATGGATGTGTGCTCCCATACTACTGTGCGGAATGTTCACTGCACTCCATCTATCTGAGAAATGAAAAAAACAACTGAGAACATTCAAAAGAAAATTGCTCAAGGGTTTTTAGCTTCCTGGATTTTATACTTTTGTAGTTTCTATCTGTTGCTAAAATAGCTGGTAAAGGTAGGTTTGATTAGGGAGTAGTGAGTCTGAACATGGCAATATTTAAAGTGAACAACAGCCCACAGAGGGACTTGGGGACGTTACCGTCAGTGTCTTGCATCTTTAATTTTCATGTGCGTCCCTTCCACGTGGCCACAGGAAGTGCCTATGCCATCTCCTGCACTAAGTGCATACACGTGTTTGCTTCCTGGGAAGGATTTCTTGGCTATTTATAGCACTGATTTTAATGACGTATTATTTCTTACAGCACCATGATGTCATGTCCTCTCCAGTTATGGAATGAAAGCACCGAGTCAGGCTTATCCACCTGTACTTCAGGCCTTAGCAAGTGCACGAGAGGACAAGGGTTTTTAGAACAGGCATCTTACAGAACTTGTGAGAAAGAGATTAAAGCTCTGTAGGGAAACACTGGCTACTGCAGTTTGGGATAAAAGCACCATTAGTGGTTGTGTAACACCGTGGCTGCTGTAAGAAATCACCATGCCCTGGGGACCACCAGTTCTGGGGCCACAAGCCCGGTTAGGGTTCCTCAGGGCCACACCCCCTCTGAAGGCTCTCGGGAAGAATCCTTCCCACCTCTTCCAGCATCTCGTGGATCCTGGGAATCCACGGCTTGTGCGTGTGAGATCTGCCTCATTGTCACATGGCCCTGTTCCCATCTGCATCTCTGTGTGTCTCCAATCTTCCTGTCCTCAAAAGGACATGAGTCATTGGACCTGTGGCCCAGCTATATCTGGTAGGACCTCATTTTAACTTGATTGCTACTGCAAAGACCCTTTCCTGAATAAGGGCACATCTGCAGGTGCCAGGGGTGGACTCGAACATATCTTTTTGGAGACATAGTTCAAGCCACTCCATGGTGGTTTCTGCATGTGCTGGGAGCTTGGCTGGGGGTTCTGACTTTAGAAAGGCCACAGGAAGATGTAGGGGAAAAGTAGCCCTGAATAACTTCTGGGTGTGAGTAAAGGCAGGGGTAAGCCCTGAGTGAGATCTGGGCCAGCCCTTCCCCAGAGTTCTGACTGCTCTCCAGCCCCGACTGCCCATTAGGAAGAGAAGTTCTTTGGTCTTTGTGAACACTGGAGTGGAGAGAAGAAAAAGCAAGTGAGCATTTATTTCTGTTCCTCTATAAATTCTTATGATAAACACCAATCAAAGTGGAGTGCAGGCGAGGCCATCCCCAGAATGTGTTGTTGGCATTTTTGCTGTCTTGAATGTACCTGAATCAGAGTAGCTGAAGCAAGTCTGGTGGTATCCACAGTCTGCAGCCCGAGCACCCTATAGGCACTGGTGTCCTGGCAAAACTCAGGAAGAGGAGACCCTTGGCCACGGCTCTCCATGTGCCTCTGACCCTCTTCACAGCCTGGAATCCTTTTCCTTGAGGAGTGAGGGCGGGAGAGAAGCCCTGGAAAGGCACTCTGCAAATTGCTCCTGAAGCTTGAACTGTCACTAAGAGGGGTGAGAATCTGAGAACTGCCATTTCCCCACATCCATGGTATGTGGCAGTCAATACTGCCAATGACTTCAAATTAAATTTCATTTTCTCTGATTACTTGGGGTGTTGAACATAAAAATATATTAATTGTCTTTAAGTCTGATTTGTACTGCTTTTGTTACAGTGTCTATTTATTGAACTATGTTATGAACATCTATTCTGTTGCTTAGTCTTCATTTTAAACTGTCGTTGGTCATACAGAAACTTTAAATTCTCTTTTCTTAGTTTTAATTTATAAGAACAAGACTCTAATTTGTTGGATTTTAGAGAATACTTTAATTATTGCAAACTATTTATGCATGTATGCATGTACACATGCACTTGGAGCTCAAACTGGACATGGACACACTGTCTCTATTTATATTGCTTCATTATTTCCCGCTTTCACATCACAGCAGATTTCAGGATCTGCCATGGAATCCGCTTTATCTTTTCCATCAGTCATCACAACATAGCACATCAAGTATGACTCACTGACGGGGCTGCCTAGCTACTTCACAGAGTCAGTGTTTCTTGTACTTTCCCAGCAGGTTTACTCTTTTTCCTCCCAATTCTGTTTTGTATTCTTTGGGAGGAAATCATCACATGCAGAAGTGGATAATCATGCTCCACCTCCTTGAAGGAGCAATGTCTACATAATTTGTTTGAAATTCTTCTACATGGAGAACTTGACATCTTAGTATCAAGTCTTCTAATCCATGAGTATGGACTAGCTCTCCACTTATTTAGATGCTTCATTTCTTTCATCAGAGGTTTATAGTTTTTCCACATATAGATCCTATACATATTTTGTTAGCTTTATGCCTTAGTGCTTCATTTTTTGGTGCTGCTATAAATGGAATGTTTTAAAACCTCAAGTTATAATTTTTTACTAGATGAATATTTTAATAGTTTTGTTGTTAGATACACATAGGCATTTTTTCTTTTTTGCTGTTATTAATGCATTCATCTCTTTCTTTATACCTTCTATTTTTGTTTCTATATATGAAGCCTATTTATTTCTCTATATTAACTTTAAAGTCTGCTATTTTACTAAATACTCTTAGGTTTTGTTATGGTGTTTCCATCAGAAATTCATGTTAGCTTATTTGCTATGTCTCAGATGGCTTTTTCTTTTTCAGTTGCCACATCTCTAACTTCTGAGGAAGCCTCAAGAGTTTTCCTATTAAGAAGATGCCATCTTTGGATTAAAGCAAATTCATCACTCATTCATCTTAAAAACATTTAACAAACAGAAATTGACAACTATTGTCAAAAATCTTTTATATATCTAGGAAAATTTACATGACTTTTCTTGACCTCTGATGAATTCTGTAAATGGGCTTTCTAATAGCGCACCACTCTTGCATGTCTAGAATGAACTTCCTCGCTCACGGTGTGCTTTATTTTAATATGTTGTAACACTGTGATTGTTAATATTTTATTTCTTAAATGAGACTGGTCTATGTTTTTGTTTTTGGTACAGCTATTTTGTAAAAAAGCTTTCTGTAATGGTTTTATTGTCTGTAGAGACATGATTTGTTCTTAATTATTTTTCTTGTAATGATTTCTATGAGAATCAACTAAGAATTTTTCTTTTGATTACTTTTAAGTGAAATAAGTTTCCTTTTTTTTGAGGGAGAATTGAACCAGAATATGTTTCTAGATCACAGCTTTAGGAGACTTTGTTTTTCTTTGCCTTTTTATGTGGGTTTCAAGGCATGATGTAAGGTATGGACTCACAATCTCCACACTGTTTCTCTTCCTTCCTTTTATGTAGACCTTTCTGTATTGTCTCTGATCTGCTCTGCTGTGGTTTTACTGTAATTGCAAAGTCTTGTCCTAGAAGTTGTGTTTTGTCTTGCTAACACCTGGGGCTCTGACAGTGACTTTGCCATTGGAATCTTCCCAGCTGGGCTGAGACAGCTCATCAGGTGTTCTGCATCCATGGAAACAGGAGCTGCAGTGGAATCTCACGGTGAAATGACGCAGGTGGGCACAAAATACTCTGGAAGAACAAAGGTGGGCTTCAGGGAAGTGTACATTTTGGATATACACTAATGTAATAGAATTTTGTACTACATCATGGATGGATATGAAGTCACATGGCACTTTTAGGAGTAATGTTTTGAACAATGTAGCAAATGAGAACATATGCATTGTCCTCACAGATCTTTATTAAAACAAGAAGTCTGGCAAAGGGTCCATGAAAACAACATAAGCTGGTCTTGACGTCGTGCTCGCTTCCTCTCAGCTTGAATGTAAAACAATTGGTCGAGCAGAATAAAAACAACTTACTTATGAGATTCATTCCTTTGTTCTTTCCTACTGGGTTGAAATTAATACAAAATGGAAGAATTTTCTAGAAGAGGAAGGAATCGGAGGTACAAGGGTAACACCTTGTGTGTGGAACATCTCTCTTCTGTATTGGTTTCTTCCCCCCCACACCCTGCTCGTGCTGCACACTCAGCGTGGGGCTTCTGTGCCACCCTCCTCCCAGCGGCTTTCCCGTTCCTGGCTTCTCCCATCCGCGCCGGGTCCTGGTCTACACCCCCAGATCCTTGCCCTGGTCTCTCATGCCTGTTAGACATTCCTTCGAACACTCTGGATCTGTAGCCTCATACTTAAAATCCACAAGGGGTGCCCTCTCCCAGCCCGCTGTTTGTCAGGCCCCGTCCCCAGACCTGACCTCTCAAGCCCTGCCTGGGGCTCCTGCTCCAGCCCCAGCCAACCGTCATCCTCCGCATATCGTCCCGAGTTCCAGGAAAGCTCATTTGCTTTCACCGAGATGGACGTACCCGACATGCCATTTTAGGATGGCCAGTCCTTCCCCTTTAGATGGTTAAACCATGATTTCTGTGCACAGTGTTTTTATTCTGCTCAACCAATTTGCACACTGTCAACTAATTCATTTTCCTAAAATCTGCTTCTTGTGAATCTCCAGTCTACTGCTGGTACTACTGACTGATCCTATCCCTTACAGAGTAATTTCCAAACTCCTCATCCCACCCTGCACGGTGCCTCCAGTCTAGTCACAATCCAGTCTACGTCATACCTTTCTCTCCTCTTTTCAGAAGGAAGACCACCTGACCTCAGCTCCCTTCCAAACCAAGTGGCCGTGGACTAGTGCTGGTGGCTGTTCCTGTCTGCGCCCACTGCACTTCCTTCACCCCTTGCTCCACACGGCCATGCTCACAGCCAGGATGCCCTCAGAGCCGGGGCAGCAGATCTGCAGGGCAGATGGCTTCTCAGCACAGACCCTGTTCACTCTGTCTTCAAGAATGTCCTTCAGGGTCAAATGAAACTTCACAGAGGCTCTGAGGCTTGGATTATTACAGCGAGCAGACCAACTCCAGGTCTGCCTTGTGACGGGGCGGTGATGGCAGATGGGACTTCCTCAAACCAGCAACCTCCACCTTACCCATTTCTAAGATTCAAATTAAGTCCTAACATTTAAATATGTTCTAACTCTATTAATGCTAGTTACAGCCACCCTTAGATTCTCCAGCTGATGTTCACTGTGCCAAGCTCTGAGCTCCGACGCTCGGCCCCTGTGCTTCATTGCTCAGTCACTGCTCCCCCAGCCAAGCTGTGGGCTCCGGGAGGACCGTGCTCTCTTCTCTGCAGCACTGGGGTCCTGCCGAGCTCCCACAAAGCACACAAATGACACTTGCCGATGAGATGGCTCTGTACTCATGTGCAGCTGTCATTGTCACTAACGTGCCTCTCTGAGCACTTGGCTTGATGGCTCTGTCACCCTTGTCTCTGTAATGGGCATCTGTTCTCTGCTCTCACTGTCAGTGTAAACCTACACACTGAGTCCCCTGCTGTTTTGCCGAATTGTACCACCTGCCATCCCTCTCTGTGTTGTCCATCTGAAGTCATAGCTTTTCTTTTCCTTCCTGGACATAAAAATCATAATCCTTAGTGGAAAAGTAAGAATAAATTAGCTCTGAGCAAAAGAGCAGTGGGGAAAGGTTTGTGAATTGCAGAAGACTTGGGTCCTTGCTGCTTAACCTGCGCATTTCAGTGGGGCTGCTCTTCTGTGCTCTCAGCCAGACCAAGGGCCCTGCTGCCCTCGAAATCCAAGCGGAGCCTTTCTCACGCCTCCCACCACAAGTTCTTCGAGGACTGCGCCAGCGTTTCATCCTGTCATCCCTGCTCCATCAATATGCGTGCTCTGCTATTTCAGAAGGAAATGCCCTTGGCCAACATCTTTCTTGTACTTCATCGCAGCACTGGCTCCAAACGAAAAGGGACACAGAAGCTGGAAAAGGAAGGCAGATGGTGAGTCTCGCTTGGATTCTGCCTGAGAAACTGTGTGTGTTTGCTCTGCTGGCCAGCGGCAGGTCCACAGGTCCTCATCTGCAGTTCCATGGTCCGCAAGGCTCTGAGCAATGAAGCTTCTATGAACCTCTTCCAGCCAAGCCTGTCCTGAGCTAAGGGGAGACTGGCTGTGGCCTGTGTCCCACATGGGCAGCGTCTGATTCTGAGGTACTATCCCAGACCCTGATATGAAATAAACTCTTGATTCTGAAACATATGATCCCCAAGTAATGTAGTAACTGTAATACCTAAATAGAGAATTACAGTAAGGTATTAAATAGAATATAAAATATTCTGGTCTTCACACCTAATCTATTTCTCCAATGAACCTCCCTTGAATCTTTCTCTTCAGGTCCTTTGTGAGGTACCAGTGCTGCTGTGACTGCCAGACTTAGGGACTTTGTTTCTTGACTTCAGGTCTTATGTAATGATTTACTATAAAAGATGATGAATGTGGTTCACCAATGTCAGCATCCATGTATAATGTTATGTACTTATCAGTATTTCTGACTTTATTGAAAGTATCAGGAACTCTCAATATTCACTAAATAAAGAAATTAGTGCCCCTTACTTTATTCTGTACCCAGTCTCCCTCACCTGCCCTTATATAATGTCTATCATTTGTGTCCTTTTAAAAAAGTAATCTGTACCTTAAAATTTAAATTTTTCTAGTAATTTTGTGCTTGGTTATAAATTATTTCTAAAATTGAAAATTGATAATGGCAAAAACACTATTATGAACATGTTAAAGTGTTTACTCTTGACTCATAGTAATGTAATGTCACTGGAGCCTTGAAGAAAAATATGTAATTAAACCTCAACAGACTAGAGTCATTCTAGAGTGTTTCCAGTGTTAAGGCCAAATGGATTCTCTATTTTTCCCTCCTTTTCCTTCTCTCCTTATCTACCTAACTGTCCATTTGTTGCCCAAAATTATAATATCACAAATTGTTTTATCAATGGACCATAATTTTCTTATAAAAAATTACTGGCATGTTCCCATCATTTTCTAATTACTTTTCTGTATAATTGAGAAAAATATGATTTCATTGTTTGATACAGTTTGGAATAATTACTCATCTTTAATTCAAAGGGTCTGTTCGTTTGTTTTTTGTTTTGGTTTTTCTTGCTTAATCTGTGCATTTTGTGCACTTTGGGCTCTGTAGACAATTATAACTTAGCAAGGGGCTTCCTTTCCATTCTCCTCTCTCTCAGGCACAAAAAATGAAGCTCCTTTTCATAACCAGGTTGTTAATGTTTGGAATAAAATGTGTGTAATTAATGTGAGTCCACGGAAGAGCACCTTGGTAAGGTGGTGACTGGCGTGGCCTTGTGGGCCCGGGACTGGGGTTGAGGTGGCTGCCCAGGGATGTGCTCGCACCTGCATGTGAGTGGGGCTCCCAGGGCTGGGCGCCCCTCGTCTCCATGGTGCCTGGTCACCAGCTTGGCCTGCAGAGGGCCTGGCACAGACCTTCCCTGTCTGTTCCAGCTGCTGCTTCTAAGTTTGCTCCCCTTATTTCCAACATTAGTGTAAATATTGACATGCTTTTCTCCATGGGAAAATTAACTGCGAGAACCTACTGTAAAAGAAAGCCACAAACCACAGAGCAGCAGCCTCTCAGCGCCTGCGTAGCTCTGATTCCTCTCCAGCATTCCTGGGTCCTTTCCTCACCATCACCTGGGGACCAGGTCCCTTGGAGCTGAGTGGCGCCAATAGCCCAGCAATATGGCGGGCTAGCTACTCATAAAACCTGCCCTTCCCTCACCTCCCGGACATTGGCTTCCCGTCCACTTTTAGGACCATGTGCAGAATAAGGTGCAGATGCCCAAGGAAATGACTCCTTCAGACAGGGGAGTCTGCCTGCTCCAGGCCCTGCACCAGAGGACCCCTTCTCCCAGTCCTCTCACCGTCCCCCAGGAAAGCCATACCAGCAGCAACTGTAGGAGTGTTATTCCCAAGAAAAGGGACAGCCAGCACCCATATTTAAAAATGCATGGCAGATCCCCCGTGGCTTCACACACTATTGTCGCCCTAGTCTGCATCCCACTGAACTAGATCCCGTCTCTGTGTGCATGTCACGGAGACATACAGAAAGTTCAAGTGCAGAGAGTGAATTAAATGAGTGTAAGAGCGCTGCCAAGAGTTAGGCCAGCACCTTGGAGGTGCTCCAGTGAGCCATCACGTGCCTCTGCACAGAGAACACAAAGATTTTAGTAAATGCATGCAAGAAACTTCATAATAGCACCTTCCAGGTGTTACTGTTATTTATTTCTGTCCCTTCTAGGTGATGTGAACCTCTCCTGGGCAGGAAGAACTCAACTTTTACAGTTTGGCCATAAAACGAGTGGAGGTCTCTTTGCCACTTGTTTTTCAAAGGTGTCAAACTCTTCATTGTTATTTAAAATTTAATTTCAAGATAGCAGATTCTCAGCAGCTCCCCAGTGATGGTGCTTTCCCTGCATCTCACGTTTATAGCCCTCTGGAGGTCTTCCGTTTGTCCTATGAGTCAAGAAACGCTGTCCATAAAATCAGGTGCTCACTAGCACGCAGCAGAGGCCTGAGCGCATGCCTGGCTCTGCTGGGTTTCCCTAGCAACAGGCATCTGTGCCCTCTTGAGTGACCTGCATGTGATGCAGTCCATGTCCCCGAAAGGAAGGGGCTCCTTGTGAAGGACAGATGCTGTGACCATTAATCCATTAATTCTATTGCAGCCACGAGCAATTGTTTGCCTCCTGCTTTGCTGTGAGAGAAAAGCCAGCCAAGTTTCTGTTTCAGAGAAACTCTGAAGAGAAGCCACACGGTGACCACACTCACAGCGGATTCAATGTGGTGCCATTATGCTCTTCTGATCAAAGAGAGGCCAAATAGTGAAATGAGTAAGAGAGAATCTGAGTGAACTGGGAAGGATGGCTTTCTTCCTCTTTGTGAAAGGCAAGCACAGGCAGCCAGGGAGACATCCCAAGTCCTTTTAAGGGAGCCGTTTGGCTGAAATCGCTCTAGGTTTTGTTTACCAGCCTGGCTTTGCAAGCCGTGAAGACATGCCCCTTTTGAATTTTCTAGAAGGTTGATGTGGGTTGCCTGACATTCAGACCCCAGTTACTTTCCGTCACAAGAGAGGAAAATAGGAATGGTAATTATGTTACGAAGCAAGTTTCTCAAATGCTGACCTTGTAGGTGGGGGTGGGGGGGTGATCTGCCACCTTAGTGAAAAGTATTTATCAGCGGCCTCCATGTGCATGCATTGGCAATGGGCTCTGGTTCTCTTCATTCTCTTATGAAAAATAGAGGGAACTTACAATAAGAAGACATTGACCATGAAGGGAATATTCTGGCAGACTAGGTTAGCTTAAAGGCAGCGCTCTAGCTAACTAGTTGCTGGGATCTGATCCTGGAAAAAGTGAAGGTGGGGAAAGGTTATCATTAAATTTGCAGCAAGATTAAGAGAGTTCCAAAGGACCCACCACCATGTCCATGGCGAAATCCTGCTCCAGAACCCAAGGGAATAATTCCCTGCGGCTTCAGTGACTCCAGCGGCATATGCTCAGGATGGGATCTGGGCTGCTGAGTCCACTTGCGCCTCGCTCCCTGAGTCAGGAGACACATACTAATGTAACTGGTGATGACCTAGTGGTGGTTTTCAGCTTCTGGTTTCAGGACCACTGTCACTCTTTAAAATGATCGAGGATCCCTAAGTAATTTTGTCTATGTGGGGTCTTGCAGAAGTGACTGAGGCCCTCTAGGTGAATAGCATACCTACAGGAAAAGGGATAAAATAAGATATTTCTTTGCTTCTGATTGAAAAAAATACATAAACATATTAATTAGAAGGAAACAGAGCCAGGTCTAAGATGACCTTGGAGAAAAAGAAATGTTTTCCCTCAAAACAATCTGCCTCTAACTTCTTTTTCTTTTTCTTTCTTTACTCAAGTGTTCAGACATTTTAACACTTAAGTAGGCATTTAAATTATGCTTCAGGCGATGAGAAATGAGCAGGTGAGACCGCCTGACCCTCCCACAGAGGGCCGTGATGGAGACGTGCAGGTGGGACATCCTCCGAGGGGCGGAGCAGGTGGGACATCCTCTGAGGCACGGAGCAGGTGGGACATCCTCCCTCCGAGTGGGGGAGCAGCCATCCTAGGAAGAGCCTTCCTGTCTGCTGACTCCAGAGACAAAACACAGGCACTTCCGAGGTGTTACCACGGAGGCTGACAGCATATCAGAGCTCCTCCTTCCCATGTAGTTCCATTTCCTTCCCAAAGCAATGTGACTTCCCCACTAAGCCAGCCATGCCATAAAAATAAAACATATTTTGATGCATTTCTCACCAAGAAAATGAAGCCAGGTTATTAGGCATGACTTGGTTGCTATGGAATCCACATTGAGGGGCCGCCGTAGTTATTAAGTTACTTGCATCTCCAATTAACACCACATGGCATGGCCGACGTTAGCTGAAACAGCTCTGCTTTTGAGGAGGAGCTCGGATACGTGTAGAATCCACTTTTCTCCTCCCTCCTTGCAGTTTGGGACTCCTGGTTTATTAAAAACAGCTATCGTTTGACCAAAGTGTTAAGTTATTTCCTTGTCTCCCACATCCTGATTTTTATATTACATTTTCTTAACAGTTGAGCTTCACAAATCTTATCATTTTCTGACTTATCAGTGCGTGAATGTGTATTGGTTTATGTAAAAACACTTGAAGCAAAAGAGAAAAGGGAATTATTTTTCTAAATCATAAATGGTATTTTATTTCCCTTTGCCACACATACTGTCGAGAGGAGACCAGGCGTCGGGCATCAGGCATAATTGTCCTAATTCTGGTTTTTCTCCAGCACAGCTTCAGAACTTTGGTTAATCCCGTAACTTCCAGTGTGTCATCGATAATGTGATAATACTATTTCCAGTGTTTCTTTACTCTTACCTGAGTCTGAGGCTTTGGGTGTGTGAAACAAAGGAAAGCTACTCTTTGCAGTCCCTTAAGGATTTTGTGAGGATTACCTTGTCCAAAGGTTAGGAGAGGTGTAAACATGTGAGCCACCTTTTTAAATTCCAAGTATTATGAAAAAAATTAGCCAGCAAGACAACAGCAACCATGTTAACAATTCTTTGAGTGCTAAACTGGGTTTCTTAAGCAAGATGCAGCAGGGACAGGTGACCACTATGCTCAGCAATTATGAGGACGCCAAGTGAGTCTGAGGACCAAAAGGCACAAGGATTCTAAACTTCTAATAAAACGATCTGGTGACGCTGGCTCCTGAGGAACTGTGCTCCCAGGAGGATCAGAGCGGACCGGGTGCTGGTCAAGAGGAGGAAACTGGGGTGGGGGGCATGTGCTCCCCGTCACGTGAGCCCGGGACGATGACAGAGCCTCAGACTTTGGTCCGATGTCAGCTGGGCCGTGAGCGCAGCAGCCGGGCCCAGCCATCCTGCCGCACGGGAAGGCCCGGGCCGTAGCCTCCAGTCCCCTGCTGAGCACATGCCCGGGAAGGCTGGCAAGGTGGTTTGCGGGACAATTACTGGCTTCACTGCCTCCTGCAGCCCTCTCCTCATTCCCAGCACACCTACGAATAGGCCGTGTCGCTCTTCATATCGTGGTAAAAGCCCAAATCTTGAACTTCCTACAAGGTGACATAAGCAGGATGAGGAAAATCTCTTTTCTCCTTAATTTACACTTAACTGTTGGTAACAAGTCAAACATGTATTTTTGTGTTGTATTAAATTTTAGATAATTCTCGACTTATCAATCATGCATCCTTTCCCACTGATTTGAAATGCTGCCTTTACCATACACAGGAGAGTTATAAACATTTCAAAATATATTTTCTGCTTCTTAGCTTCCTGTTGTATCCCACTAATCCACTCTTCTATTCTTAAACTAGAACTGCTGCAAAGATTGTAGCTTTAAACTGCAGTTTAATGTCTGGCAAAGCTGACCCTTCTCACTAATCTTTTTCTAGAACCTAACATCATTTCAGATCATATGTAGAATGATTTTTTTCTTTTACTACAGTGTTTCAGAGAATGCTCAGATAAGTTGAGAATGAAGCAGGCGTCACTGGCTGTAAATCTCTTTTATCAGCCCAGAGAAAATTCAGAGGAGACAAAGGTTTTGGGAGCTGGATAGGGTGTAGAGGAAATAATACTTGCAGACAGAATTGATATGAATCACCCAGCTCTGGTTTGCAGTGGACTTCTGTCTCTGGCTGGGTTTTGTGGTGTTGGCTTGGTTTTTAAGAAATGCAACAGAGGTGGCCCCTGGCTGATGGCAGTTTCTTCCCTGATGACCACTTGGATGACTCCAGCTGACCACCTCTGTGAGCTTCAGAGTGCTGCAGTTGGAGTCCATGGATCCATTTAGACCTGATGGAACTGTGCTTGGCAGCTTCTATAAAACTGACTTTGAATGAAAAAGGAAAAGTCAAGTGACCCTCAACCTTTCCTCTTTCTGTCTACCCATTAATAAAGTATTAATCCTGCCTGTGGTATTCAGAGAAAAGTATACATAGCGTGCACATAAGAAACTAAAAACTATTCAGCTTTAATTCTTGCCACAAATTTTAATTATATTTAATAATGCAATGTCAACCTTAACTTTTGCTTAAGTGCATCCTGGGTGTAAACCTCCTTGTTCCGAGCCTGCAGATGTCGCATCTGAAGCAATCATGTATGCATGAAATAACGCAGCAGATTTGGGGCCCTGTCCTAGAATGCACTGTACCAGCTCCTTTCCGAGTGATACCTTTCAACTCACTGGACAACTCCAAGATGCTTGTCTGATCATCACGTACCCAGAAACAAACTGAGAGGCAAAGTGGCTTTACCCAGAACTGCACCGGAAGTCCACACTTGGACCAGAGCCTGCCACTCATTCCCACATTTACCACTGAGCAGGCTGTTGGTGGCTTTGGGTACTGTGAACGAGTCACATCCATTTTATGACAGGACAGCAAAGTGTCTGATGTCTCTCATGATAATTCCATGCCACCAAGAACATGTGAAAGTTATGAAAGAGCGGAAAGCCGTGTTTCCTACACGAGAGATAGAGACTCCTGAAATCTGTGGTGCACAAAGTTTACATTTTTAAACTTGAAAGAAGCCCAGAGGGGAGCTTGCCTTCACAATTGACAACAAGCCTAAATCTGAGATTGGCTTTCTGAAGGTCACAGTGGGCAGGGCAATTACTGGGCTTGGAAATGAGACCTGCTGGCTGCCAGGAGACTGACTTTTCCCCAAATCAAGCTCCACAGCCCAAATTACATGTTAAGCCAGGAGTTGCTCTAAGTGCTCTGCAGAAGATCCCCAGACGAGAGGAGCAGACAGCCAGGGGCGACCTGAGCAGGGAGGAGGCCAGGTGCTCTGGCAGGTGCTCCCGGCTGGAGGCTCCGCCTGCTTGGGGAGGGGAGTTGATGCCTGTGTCCTGAGAGGCTGGCACTCAGGTGGCCCCCCACCCAGTCACAGAAACAAAGTGCCCAGTCACAGCCCATCCAAGTTCCTGTGGAAAATGCAGGCAGGCCTCGTGCTGACCCCTTCTCCTGGCGGGCTGGTGATAAGCTCGCCTCCCCCACTCCGCAGCCAGGTAGGGGGACAGGACAGTTTACCTTCAAGGTCGTTCTGACTTCCTCTGTTTGCTTTTTGTTGAAAGGACAAGAGCCCTGACCACACAAGCAGCTGTGTGCATTTAAATCATATTAACTGATTCAAAAGGCATTCATGAAATAGAGGCAGAAACAGATGCATAATATGTTATAGCTGAAGAGACGGAAGTTTCTAGCAGAACACTGGAGAGATGCGAGCCTCTGCTGCTGTCAGACTAAGTCCGTTCCTTGGTCTAACAGACTGCCAGCTACTCCAGAACACCTTTCCTCATCTCTGACCCAGAGATGGGTTTTACATACAGGGTCACTACAGCACAGAGTTTAAAAAACAAGTGCCTGGGAAAGAAGTTCTTGAAGCGGCAGTTTAAAGCCAAGTGGGAGTTTGTCACTGATGGGTGAGCACAGCTCCGCTCATGGTGGCCGCCTTGTCCCACACAAGACCCTGGTAAGGCCACTCCTGCCAACACTTGAAACCCTTGGACCCTGGCGTGTCTGTGATCACCCGTTTAGGCTCATGTGCTTTTCTACTGCCTACTGAACATAAGGCTGAAAATTAAAACAAATGAATTATTTCTAAGAGAGTGAGAGATATGTAAATTTAAAAAGTCATTTTGTTCAGTATCTAAACAAACTTAATTTGATAGCTATCAAGTTTTGTTTTCACATAAACATAACATGGTTCGACTGAATTGTCTTGGAGCTTTACAATTATAATGTTACAGCTAGAAAAATACCAAAACAATCCTCGAGCCCATCCTTTTAAGCTGACGGGAGCTTTCTACCCTGACACAGAGCTATAAGACACTCATCAAGGTTTGGGACAGAATGGAATAGAGCCCTGGCCTCCTAAAGTCATTTGAATTAAAAAAATATATATTAATAGTGTAGATTTAGGACAAACATGTTGCCGTATCTGTTTATCCACTCATATCTACAATTTGATATTATCTAAGCGAACTAAACCAGAAAACGGAACAGTATTTCTCATTTTAAAAGTAGCATTTACTGAAGTGTTATAGGTATTCCTGGAAGTGAGATCAAAGAAAAAATTAGAATGTAGAAGGTGAACTGCTTAAATCCTTCCCTGTATGATTAAATAATAGGGTACACAAGCATTGCTAATAAAACTGCATTCCTGCACAAACTTATTATTGGTGCTCACAAAGAAATTTCTTGGAGATGATAATTTTGCAGTAAGACAATTAAAGCCAACTCTAAGAATGTCAGAACCAAAAAGACAGAAAACTGTGTCTACATGCATATTTTAATGCTTAGTTTACATAATTCATAAAAACTTTATTCATTTCTCCCTGGATATTCGTTTATGAAGTCTGGAGGAATCGCCATATACAAACGTACATATATCTCTCAGTTCATAAGCATGTTAAGAAGTTTGTCATTAAAAATTTGTATAAAAACCAAGTTGAATTGACTAAGCATTTCCTGAGCCCCTGCGCTGGTTAAAATGTGATTGGTCAGCTGTCTGAGGCACTTGAAGTCCTCAAAGAGCTAGTAGCCTCTTAAGAAAGTGAAGATACGCATAAAAGTACATTAAGTCCAAGGTAGAAGAAATGGAATTTCCTCAGAATGTGTTGCTCTACTAATTACCATCAACAAGAGTGCCAGTACAGGCCCCTTTCTGGGCAGATCATTTTCTACCGGGCAACTTTGGCAGCCCACACCTGGAATTTGATATAATTTTTGTTTCTCCTGGATGAACTGGCCACTGGTGCTGGTTCAACCCCTTTCATCCCACATGTTTCCATAGAACCGGGGGTCAGGCTGAGACGTGAGTGTCAGCTGTTTCCTTGGCCATTTTGCCTAAATGGCATCTGGGAGCTCATCTTGAAGTCCAGGGGAGAAGACAGCAAACATGGAGCGCATCCTGGCTGCCCCCCGCCCCAGATGGCGACCTTCTGGGACTGTTCTGCCAGAGAAGGAAGTGTGTGCCAGGGACCTAAGGGCCTGGCTTTAGTGGTGCACGTGGAATCCCTTCCCAAGCTCCCGGTGGTTTGGGGGTACAATGTCTGATCAAGGGCAAGGAGCCCGTGTGGAGATCACATGAGTGGCTTCGGTCTTATTAACACCTGCTTTGGGTTAAAACTAATAGAAATAGGCAAGACTGACCTACGGTGGGGGCGGCAGCACTAGCATCTAAAGCTTTCCTAGGGCAGGATGCATCCTTCAGGCTTTACCTGGGTCTGTAAGACCTCTGAGGAGCACAGGTGTGTCCAGTGCCCGCACCATCCAGGCCTGAATGAAATGAGCCTGGGTCCGCCTCCTGTGCTGTGGTGCCCTGAGACGCTGCGCTGTTTCAGGCTCAGTCTCTGAGAAAGCTGCCCTTGCTCCGCAGCCAGTGGCCGAGTCAGAAGGGGAAGGACAGCGAGCCCCTGGGGTGCTTCTCTTGGGGATGGGGATGGAGGAGGCAGGGGTCGGTGGGGTGGTTGGAAGTCACCTTTTCCCCGAAGCAGGACATTTAAGCAGTGACACCGTCCCAGCATAGCCTTCCTCCTCAAGATCTGCACACGTTGTGGCTGTTCTTGTCTACATCAACATTCACTACAGACAATGTTTTTGAAATTACAAAGTCATCTCCAAGGGATAGCCCAATTCCACCAACATTAAGAGTTGCATCAGCAGCATATTTTAGTATAACTGGCAACTAACCCACATCCTCTTCTCAGCCACCTTCCCCAAGAGAACGTAGAACCAGGGTTCCCATCCCCCCTCTGCTGTCCATCAGTTCCTTTCTGGAATCTCGATTTCTCGTGTTTTCCGTCTTTCCTCATGGGTCACCCTTCCTGCCAGACGATCCCCTCCTCCTCCCAGCATCATCCTCTTGGTTCTTTATTTTGTTTTCACCTCCCTTGCTCCTTGATAGCATTTTTCAGACCTCTCTGTTTCCACTTGTGTCTCTGGGAGCTCAGTTCCCGGAGGCAGAGGCTTCCAGGCAGAGAGAACTTTTGTCGGCCTCCTTAGCCTTGCATGTGACATTTCATGGAGTTGCTTCTTAACTGCATTAGCTTCCCAGGGTTGCCAAGGCAAATCACCACAAACTTGATGGCTGGAGAAACAGGAACGTGCTCGCTCACAGTTTGGAGGACAGACATCCAAAATCACTGGGTAGACCGCACCCTGCTCCCTCTGAAGGTCCTTCCTGCTTCTCCCAGCTCCGTGCCCCCGGCTCTGTGGCTGTGACTGCAGCTCGCCTCTGTCTGCATGTGGCCATCTCCTCCTTGCATCTGCTCTCTGTATCCACCCCTCCTCTGGTAAGCATGCTATCCCTGGACTTAGGACCACCCTGAATCTAGGATGATCTCATTTGAGATCTTTAACTGATAACACACCAATATGGTCACCTAAATAACCCTATTCCTAAGACAAAACTTAAAAAGAATTATGAAGCACCCGTATACATCATGCCTCATGCTGATCCCTAACCAAAAGGCCCCATAAAATCCCACACCCCAAAGCGCACATCCTCTCTGAGGTTGCCCGACTCCTCTTTCTTGAAGTGTGTGCTTTTTAAAATAAAGCCTTCTCACTACTCAATGTAGAACGTTTTGTCTCTGCACTCTTCCAGTGGTAAGTGTCTTTGCTACTTTGCTATTTCTTTCTATCCTCCAGAATTAAGCTCAAGTCTTCACTCTGTCTCTGCCTACTTCAGATAAGTAGGGAGGGACTACAGAGAGCTCTGATTTGGGCTTGCAAGTCCCTGTTGCCTGGGTGACCCAGCGAGGACTGCAGCTATACTATCATGCTGTTTAGTAGCCTGCCTGAAAATTTCCTTTCTTTGCCTTTGGGAAGTTCCCAGAACATAATCTCCCTCCCTGCAATGCTCTGTGGCTCTCCCAAATGCTGGAGTGGCAGGGGCTTAGTTCCCATGCTGTACAGATCCAAGAGGACACTGGACTCCAGATGACACTGGCTTTAGGAGTTGGCAAAGGATTTTCCCTGTGCCAAGCAGGAGTTCAGTGAGCTTCCCTTTCCGCCCTCTATTCTTCCTTGCTCTCTGCTGCCTGCAAGGCAGCTGCCATTTCCTGCTACTCTAGCTTTAATGAATTCCTTCCTTACCTACACTTGTCTGACCTGCTCAATAAATTTTTCTCATTCAAAGTCAAGAATCCTCCCTGATCCAGGTTGAAGTTTTACCTGGTGAGCAGGGAGAGACCTCCCCAGGTGCAGCTGCCAGGCAGCACTACCACACATTGGTAAGAAATTCAAATACTGATAGGGTGCTGATTTTCACTTGCATTTCACACTACTTTGTAAACTGCTACAAGATGCACTGCCATATTGGACTGATGCAAAAACCACCCCGATGTCCTGGAGTTCTTTCCTGTTAATTTTATTTTCATATGCATGTGTGAATAAACATACCAGTCTTCAGCTATCTGTGCATAATATGAGGGTAGCAAGGACAGCAGGACATGCAAATCCCCTACAGTGGGCCCTTCCGTGCAGAGAACCATGGGAAGAGCCTAGGAGTTGGGTACAATAGAAAAATGTAGCATATCAATTATATGAACAGCATGCATATAAAAACATGGCTTTTTTATCAGACACTGTTTCAGCTAGCAAATGAACATGAAATCTTAATGAGTATGAATAATTTGAACTGATGAGCTCTGCTATTATTGTTGTCTGTAATTTTTGAGATGATAACTAAAGAAAAGAGGACAGACTGCAAATAACTAGATGGAGAAGGAGTATGGAGGATTCATAACACCAGCAACAATAGGGCCGAATGGCATAATGATGGTGATTCAAGTATCCATTGTAGGCTAGCTAATACTGTTTACATTCATTGTTTCTAGTCTATTGAACTTTAAGAGAGATACAAGGACCACTTCAAAGAAAGAATCCACAATCTAGCCTTCAGAATTTATACATTAAAGAAAGAAACGGGGCATAGAAATGTTCATGATGATTTTATGTTTTATATTGAAGGAGTAAGGAGTGATTAATAGAGGCAGGTCTTAATTTCCCTAAATTATCAACACTTCAGCCCTAGGATTTCTCTAGCCTATGGGTACACCTTTTGAATGTAAATTAGGAAATACGTAATGCTCTAGGGCAAAACATGTGTTTCATCCTGAGTGTCATTAGAGGGGAACTTCATGTGAGGTTTATTAGTTACAAAAAAAATTTAATTTTTGCCTCACATCTTGAAAGAGTGGGCAAATAGAGATAATCTTGGGCAAAATAGGAGTTTTAGCAAGGAAATAGCCATGTCTGGGCAGGCTTGAGTGGGGATTTTAGTGGAAAGTGTCTGTGGCTTGTACCCTTAAACACTGGGAATAGAATCAGATAACGGAAGTTTAATCCATTGGTGATTTTTTACTTTTGTCAGAGTTACCCTTAAAATTTAACACCATATGTAACATAGTTTAATTTTAATATCTCAAATCTCCTCTTGATTGTTAAAAGAACTTCAGACTGTTTTAACCCAGCCACGTTCTTTCTACTCCATATGGTAATTTGTCTGGAATTTTAACTCTAACTTTCTTACCTCCAAATTAAATATATTTTATACTGTTGTATGCAGCGGGGGTGAGCACATCTTTGTTCACATGCTCACCAA
Source organism: Smutsia gigantea (assembly GCA_032199065.1). NCBI lineage: Eukaryota > Metazoa > Chordata > Mammalia > Pholidota > Manidae > Smutsia > Smutsia gigantea. The sequence continues at coordinate 525,968 of JAVSCE010011156.1, forward strand.
CTTATTTCCTTACAATTCCTTCTGGTAACTCAGAGCTTCCTTATCTCCTGAAGTAAGTCCTTCAGGGGTTCCTTTTGCAAGGATCTTTGGATAAGCTCTCAGAATTTAGTTCTTGAGAAGTATGTCTTTGTTCTCATTCTTTTTTCAGTAATATAAATTGTTTTTACATTTTAAAATAGTTTTAAACATACAGAAGAGTTGTGCCTAAAGCTCATTGTTTTTCCCAAATAATTTGAGAATAAGTAAACAGATTGACACCTTATCCCCCCAGTATATCAGTGTGGGTTCCTAAAGGTAAGGCTGTCTCCTGTACAACGGGAACATAGCTAATGAAATCAGGAAACGAGCATGAACGCTTCATCACCATCTGCTCCAGACCTCCTCCCGTCCCGGACCCCCTCCCCCTCCCGCCCAGGACCCCCTCCCGCCCCGGACCCCCTCCTGCCCCCGACCACCTCCCGCCCCGGACCACCATCTGCCTCAAACACTCTCAGGCCTTTCCCACCGTCTCAGCACTGTCCCTGGCGGCAAAGGATCCAGGTCAGAGTCACGCAACTCACTGAGTCGTTGCAGACTGCCTGTTGGTGTCCCCCAGATCCCTGTGTTGAAGCCCCAACCCCTGCGTGGTGGCATCAGAAGGCAGGTGGGGGGCCCTCTGAGAGATGATGAGGTCATGGGTGTGGGGCCCCTTGATGGGTGGGATTTGTGCCCTTATAAGACACCCCAAGTCGCTGCCTGCCCCTTCCATCAGGCGAGGACCCAACGAAAAGGGAAGTGCCAGGGAAACACGCCATTTCTCAGTTGTCTCTGTCATAACCTAAGACGACCCATGAGCAGAAGAGGTGTGGGGTGCCGACCTGGACTCTGAGACTCCCGTGCGGCTGGAGCAAAGCACTAAGGCGCACTGGGTCCGGGACCACCAGGGTCTGTGAGAACGGAATGGAGGCAGCCTGCCATCCCCTCACATGATTCCCTTGGGCCAGCTCCGGTCTCCCACTCCTCGGAAGCGAGCACGTTGGCAAGGTCACTGTCGTGTTGGCAGCCGCCACGTCCCTGCCGCTCAGGGGTCACTGCAGGCCTGCTGGAAGCTTTTCCTGATTTGCCCGTCTGCAATACAAGTAAATAAACATTTAGTGAAATACGAGTCCTGAGTTCAGACACTTTTGACAGTGATTTAGTATTTAGTCATTTGAAAGCTTGTAGAAAACTTAAAATCACTTCTATTTCACTTTTCTCATTTCACAGCTGATGAAAGTTGCTGTAGAAACATTTCTTTTTTAGGTTGAAAGGTAGATGCTCTTTATCTTTTTGTTTTTATTTGGATGCAAGTTGAGATTAGAACAAGAAAGAGTAGAATTTCAGAGATCTTCACCTTCTGTACTAGTGGAACTATTTGGTCTGATGGTGCATTGGCTGCCTCATAATTAAGTTACTGCTATTTTTCTAAAGAGAAAATTGATTTTGTCTTACTTTTATTATATGTTATTTTTGTCAGAAAAATGTCCATAATGATCACATGCTCCTCTGAACTCTTGAAGAAGATATTTGAGTCAAAGCCAATAATTCAACTCACACAACACACAGATACACACACACGTATGCCTGGAATGTTCTGTGTCCTTTCTTTAATGCCCAGCTCCTAGAACAGTGTTCTCTACATCATGTATGTGCTACATATATTTGTAGAGCATAGCTCCTAGTAAGGTTATAATAGTCCCTTTTTTTTTATTACCTGGCCTGATTTGTTGTACTTTTAAACATCTCTGTATAAAATACACCCAAAATCCAACAGATTATCACATTAGTCTGGTTTCACAAGTTATAATACTCTTTCCTTCTGGAAAAGATTGTAAGTTTCTAGGACTTTGAGATCATAATGATTGGAATTTCCCATGTGACAATCAGCTCTGTATTTTCCACATAAAGTGCTCAATAAATGGTTTTGATGGCATAGCAGAAATGAAAGAGCTAAAGACTGAAAACTGAAACTCATCTATAAATGAATCAGTTCATGTGTAAGTTTTCTGTTCTCTACAAATGAAAATGGACTCAATCAGTTTCCTCATTAGCTTGGTGTGTCAATCCCGAAGTCCCAAGAGTAAAATTAGGATTCTACTCAGAACTGTATGATTTACATTGTTTTAAATATGTGAAAATTTGTATGGCTCTGAGTGTGGTCTGTCTTGGTGAATGTTCCATGTGAGCTTGAGAAGAACATGTATTCTGTTGTGGTTGGGGAAGGAGGCTGTCAATTATATACAGTTGATATTGTGTTGTTGAGTTCAAGAGTCCTTTCTGATTTTCTGTCTGCCAGGTCTGTCCAGTTCTGACAGAGGAGTGTGGAAATCTCCAGCTATGACAGTGGATTTATCTATTTTTCCTTGCCTTTCTGTCATTTTTTGCCTCTGGCGTTTTATGCTCTATTGTTAGGAGCATGCATGTTAAGGATTATTGTGTCTTGGAGAATTGACCCCCTTTACCATTATGTAACATCCTTTCTTACCCTGATAACTTTCCTTGCTTTGAAGTGGCCTCAGTCTGAAATTAATATAACCTTTATTTTGCTTTATGTTGATTAGTATTATCACAATATATTTTTCTCCAACTACTTCCTTTTAATCCATGTGTCTTAAAATGTAAAGTGGATTTCTTGTAGACAATATGTAAGTAGGTCCTTTTTTTTAATCCACTCTGACCATCTCTGTATTTTATTTGGTGCATTTAGACCATTGACATTCAAAGTGATTATTGACACAGTTGGATTAAAATCAACCATATTTGTCCCTATCCCTTGTTTTTGTTGTTATTTTTGTCTTATTCTTCTCTTATTTTTTTGCCTTTTTTAGTTTTAATCGAGCATTTTGTAGGATTCCATTTTCTCTCTTCTCAGCATTTGGTTATACTTACTTAAAACTTTTTTTAGTGATTGCCCTAGAGTTTGCAGTATCCATTTACAACTTAGCCAAGTTCACTTTCAAATAACACTCTACCACTTCATGGGTACTGTGAGTACATTTAAAAAACCAAACAATCCTAATTCCTCCCTCCATCCCTTGTGTCATTTCTGTCATTCACATTGCTTATATATAAGCATACACATTACACATACATATAATACATGTATATATGATTGAATACATTGTTGATATTATTTTGAATAGATTTTTTTCGTTAGATCAGTTACAAATGAGAAGAATTTTTTTGTTTTTGTTTTACCTTGACTTTGTTTTACCTTGACTTACTCCTTTTTCAATGATCTTTACTTTATGTAGGCCTGAACTTCTGACTATATTATTTCCCTCCTCTCTAAAGAACTTTCAATATTTCCTGCTTGGCAGGTGTACTGACGAGCCCAAAGCCAATAGAACAACATTAACACTTACTTAGAATGGCAAACTCTGTAAAACCCCTACAAAGGGAAAAACCTATCCCTAGGCTCATGGAAATCCCTCAAAGTGAACTCACAGACAGAAGAACTGAAACGCATGTGAGAAAGTTCAAAGCGAGAAGGATGCCAGGAGCTATCCTGGCAGTCTGGATTATGCTTCAGAGATGACAGATTTGAAATGTTTGAGGAGTTTAGGATAAAGTAAGAACAGGTAATCATGAAATAAACACTAACAGACTAGAAAAAAGAAACAAGCAGAAATCCTAGAAAAAAATATATATACATTAGCTAAAGCAAATAATACTTGAGAGTGTTGTCAGGTTCCTTTGGGCAAGGAGGAAAGATATCAGATGAAATCATATAAATGCTTGATTAAAACGACATCTTTCATTTCTAAGGGGCTTCCAAGACCCTCCATGAGCCTACCTAGGCCTCATAAACGCAAGGTCATGGCTCCGTGACTGCTCATCAGAGCTGTTATTAATGGGAGACAAGCCAGGGAAGTCCATTATCAGTGAAGCACTTCAATGAAGCCAAACTAGTAAATTTTTCTATCAATATATACTTCCTTTACTTAACATCAACTTTGTCTAATTTGGGGATGATGGAAAGTCCTGAAATTAGATTATGGTGATATTCTATAAACGTAATTCCTTTTAAATATATTAAAACCTGTAGAACTGGACAGTTTAAATGAATGAACTTTGTGGTCTAGAAATTATATCTCAATAATGCTGCTCTAAAAAGGTGTATGTTCAAATTTTGCCTTTTTGCATTATAAAGATAAGGCTGCTGTATGCAAGGGCATTTCTTAGTAGGAGCTTAAGAAAATTTATTATGATAAAATAGAAATGGTAACTTAATATTCTTTAAATATGATGTTCTCATATAGTCTCAGTGATATTGTAAAATCTAGCCTGAAATTGGCTCTTTAAAAATTTTATTAGGTAGTCAATCAGATTTTTTTGTAGCTTTCTGAGAGTTTCTAAAATATTTTTCACATTAAATTATTTGTTTATAATGGGTATTCTGTGACACAATGCAGTGGCTTTTCCTGTTATTATCTAATGAAACACATGTCTTCCTAAGGGGCTCCCTGACATTCCTTCTTTTCCAGTCTAGTGAGCCGCTCAAGCTGACTATTGGTTCTCTAAATTTGGCACTATACATTTTCAGAATCTTCAATTTTAACAGATTAATTTATGTCATGGTTTATTTGAAACTCCTTTCAGGCGTAGAGATTCTAGTTTTCTGGTGCTGAAAAGAAAATTGTTCTTACTATCCCAAACTCTGAAAAGTCATGAGTTCCCATTAGCAACTTTTTATAAGGACATTTTGGAGGGAAATGTTTCACACTTCATTTTTTCTCTCTTCCACACTATGTGAATGTTTTTAAATTTCAAAAAACACTCATCGCTTGAAACATGACTGTCCTTGATAAATGGAGATCGCAGGTGATCTGCAGAAATGAATGGTAGAAAGGCCACAGTTGAGCGGAGAGAGATGTTCATGCTGCAGAATTTCCTTCTGCATCTCACTGACTGGCGGCAGGTGGTCCCCTAGCCGAATGAACCCTGAGAGGCTGCTATGAGGAGGTGGGTACTGTGAGATCACTCAGGGAAGATTGTTGAGAACCTTCTGTAAAGACTGAAATTTCTTTCCCTATGCATGTGACCAAAGATGTGTCTTCTGGATGAACTAACCATTATATTCAAACACTTGTATATCTTCGTGTGTCAAGCAATTAATTATGAAGTTTTTATAAAAATTACTAAACTAACTTAGCCAACTTTTATCTTTACAAGCGCCTCAGATTTTTTCCAGTGAACTTGCTGAATAGCAGTAACCAACGGCCAAGGACACAGTTGCTCAGCCCTTGTGGGACGCTTGCTGGAGCCCAGATGCCTGTAGCTTCCCTCACCGCCTGAGCTCAGCCCCCAGCTTGTCTCCCCGTTGGTTGCTGTCCTGGTCCCCCTTCCCTGGCAAGAAAGAAGCTTGAAATCAGCTCCGAGTTAAGATGGTGCTTGAGGTCCTCAGTCCACCTTCTGGGTCTACTGGCTTTCCAAATAAAGTCACTTTCTGTGCCCCAACACCTTGTCTCAACTTACTGGCCCAATGGGCGCTTTATGAACTGGGAGTTAGGGTTTGAAACTGAAGCTGACATCTGGCCTGTGCCTCTTCCCGTGCTCTATGTGTAGGCTTGATAATCACAATGAAAGATGTTTAAAAATAAGTCTTAGCACCAAAATGGGGTGAGTGTGCATACACAAATATATACATATATGTATATTTATATAAATATACACATATCTAAGTATATGTATGCTATTTAAGAATAATACATGTGTGTATAGCTAGATAATTCAGGGTTAACAGAACAATGTCAACTTGGGCAAAATTTATTTACTCATTATTCAAAGCAAGTATATTTGAAGGAGACACTGATACAGTGTAGTCTAGTGAAGAACCTATTTACAAAGCAATACATACATGTGTGATTCAAGTTAAAAAACAGTAAATTCATTGCCCAGGAGAAGACAATAGGATGAATGTGAAAATATTAGTGACTGTCTATGGTTAGTGGGTTGGTATAATTTCTATTTTCTAAATTTCTAAAATTTTATTTCATTTTATTTTCATACTGGTTGTATTAGTGGAGATAAATACACAGGTGCAGACGGAATCTTAACAGGATGAGTCAATCGTGCTGAGGGGTTTGGGTCTCACCCCAGGGGCACCCGGGACATTCTGACATTAGTAAGGGCAGGGATGAGGGCAGAGCTGCATTTTAGAAGGATTGTGCTGGGGTTGGTGTAGAGAGGAGTCTTGAAAAAACAAGAAAGAAAAGTAGCAGTTAAGATGTGGTGTGGGAGTGCAGTGACGGAGGTGATCCCCAGCAGACACCCAGCAGATGACAGCAGTGACACAGGGCACAGAGAGATGGGCGGAGACAAGGATGGTGGCCCCAGGCTCAGAATGGGCATCAGAGAAGTGGGGGGCAGGGTGGGTTCCTCCTCAAGGATGTGGCCCGCCTGCCCTCAGATGCTGGCGTGACGGGGATCCGTCCTGTGTTCCTGCCCTGCACAGGGCATGACCCTGCCCTGATCTGCAGCAGGTCAGGTGGGCTGTGGGCCATAGGGCTGTGGTCCCAGCTGTGGGCATGGCAGTGGTTGGGGCTCCAGGAGCATGAAGGATTTAGCCATCAGGATTAATGTTGTTCATGGAAGAATGAAATGATACTGTCTGCTGACCACCTCTGGCCCTGCCTGGCTTGGAAAGGACGGTGGTGGCCCTGGCCTCTCCTTCCGGGGCATCTGTCTCTCGGCCGTGGCTTCCTTGTCTCTGCTTGGGGCTTCAGTTCTCTGCCCTGGATGTCCCTGCGTGTTCTCAGCAGCCAGCCCTGCTTTGCCGTTTAGGAGGAATCTGGTGCATTTAATGGTTGCTCACAGTTCAAATGACCCTGTGGATTCCACTCCCTTCATACACTCCACGTTTCTGATGTTGGATTGGTTTCAAGTGGATTTCCTTGGATCTCTGAGAACAGCTGTGCACATTAATGTGACTGTTTGATATTTCATACAAGAAGTGAAAGACAGTTGACAGACATATCAACATAAACTTTAAAAAATTAACACCCACTGCTTATATTCATTCATATACCAATTGCTTTCATCTGATTATTCTGATAATTTCCATTTGTGGCTTATTTGTACAGGAGCCAAGTCTGACAGGTAGACAAGAAGCAATTAACCTGGCTTCCTGACATTGTTCTTTTCCCGTGGTCTTTTCAGAGTGATTGTAGCTGTACTGACACTGTGGGATGATTTTTAGGCCCACGATCTACGTTTGTTTTGTGACCTCCCAGCAGATACTTGCAGTGCTTGAATTTTGAAATGCATGCTTACATCTTCTCTCCTCACATACAGCCTTGAGCTGCTGACCAATTTGCTTTTGAAAAGTCCCCAGTAACAGTTGTGGTTTCTGCTTCGTTGATGCTGCTTTGAAGAATTGTTCTAGAATTTTGCCTCCAGCTGACTTCAGCAAACGTAATGCCTCCCTATCAAATGCAGATGCCTATCTACACTCTTCTGAAATGCTGCTCTGCAGCCAACTCGAGACCTTGCGATAACCCACCACCACCACCACCAACACACCAGGACAGCAAATATTCTCTGGTACTTACAATGCATCATCTTAGTAGCATTTCAGTTTTTGACTTTCTTGTGTCTATTTATCTCTTTACAAATACATAACTTCACCTTAGTCATCTTTTTATGCAGCGGAATGCAATGTACACACCAACACTCTTGTTGAATTGTGAAGACTTTATCTGTACTTGACTTTTTTTATCTATTATTCTGGTTTAGTAATGACGATGAACAGTAATGCTAGATGAGAGTGGCTGTGGTTTGCAAACATTACTTATTTCCTTAGATAATGAGCATTAAAAGCAAGATAGAAGAGCCCATGGCTTACCCATCCCAGGTGTTCCATTCTAAAGTGGAAAGTAAGTCAGTGATAATCAATTCTCACTTTAGAAGTAAGAAGAAAGTGGGGCTTGGGTGAGGCATGCATGAGTTTTAGCTGTTGGAGAATGGATGATTGCATGTGAGCACAGCTATATGTGTAATTATTTTGAGTCAAAATACTCAGGAATCAAAGTACTGTGGATATAATGTACAACTTGATACCCTCCCCAGTTAAGTAAACACCACTCAACACACTGAATTGATGACGGTGAGGCAAAAAAAGCGATCTTTGCATGTGAAAAACAATAGTATCAGCAGCTGAAAATTCCTTGACCAGCTAAGATGATGCTGATAAAGAAATGATTTTTGTAACGCATCCTGTGGGAAACCATGGGGACACTGACACTATGCAGACACTCTGTGGGAGGCTGATGGCATTCACGGGGGCCTTGGAGCCTTGATTTCTTAGGAAAGTACTTGGTAAGATGTTTCTGTAAATTCTAGCAAAGTGGTCATTTTAAATATAAACAGCAAATATTGTGAACCCTAATTTTTTAGTACTTAACTAGTAGAAGACTTTATCAAATTTAAAATGGGAAGTTCTTAGAATTTTGCATCATTTGCCCTTGAGGGTGGAAGGAAAACATTGCCTTTTGCATCAGGAGAACACCTGGGTCTGTTTGCCAGTTCCCGGTCCTGTCCTGATGTTTCCTGCTCTGAGGCACTGTTGCTGGTGACCTTCAGTAATCAGCACGATTCGTGAGAGCCACTCGGATCCACCCTTCCATGTCCACAGTATCTGACGGAAAACCCACTCTGCCCCACGCACTTAAACCTGCGAAAACACTTGTTTCTTTTTTTTCAATCATTCACAAATGTTCATTGACTGTCATCAAGGGGCGCAGCCCTGTGCGGGTGGCTGAGACGTGGTGAGCCCACAGGTGGGCTGTGAAAGTCTCCCCTGTAATATGGGGGTGAGAGGCGTTAGACCAACAAGCACATGGAAAACTGAGAAACAGGCCGTGAGGGAAAATGAGGCGGTGCTGGGATGACTCACAGCACGGGGCCTTCTCCCAGCCGAGGGCCAGGGAGGGTGAGCTGAGCAGCGGGGTATAAATGGGAGTACAGTGAGGGGGTTGAGGAGACCAGGGCACCGCCAGGCCGCAGAGAGGCAGGGAAGGCCACGGAGGGCGCCAGGAGGGAGGGCCGCACTGGGCAGCAGCTGGAGAGGTGGCAGGAAGTCTACCCGGAGAAGCCTGAAAGCCTGCTGAGGTCTGGGCCTTCCATCTACAGGAACCATGCACCCAGGGAAACGTGAAGCAGAGAAACGACATCAGTGGATCTGCGTTAGAAGATGAAGAACCTTGCTGAGCAGAGTGTGCAAGCCCAGGAAGGAGAGCTGGTGTGCTGAGCCCCGGTGTTCACAGCCGAGCAGGAGAGAGCAGGGCAGAGGGAGTGGGGTGTGGACAGGGGCAGGTCACAGGGACAGCAGGGGTGTCCCAGCAGAGAGGTGGCCTCACTGCAAACAGCCTGTCATCATCCTCCCCCAGGCCAGGGTCGGAGAGATGCAATAGGAACAACTGACATCCGTCACCCGTCTGGTCTGGCTTATCCTTGTCCGTCCGGGAGGTGCAGGGGGCAGTTCCATTCCCCGCCACCGGGACCACCACACAGCAGGTCCCTTCCCCTGCACGGCACTGCTCCCCTCACCCGAAGAAGGCCATGCTCAAAGAAAATTGCTTGTTTTTTATGATTTTATGTGCTCCTAAGAGCCAATAAAAAATGTGAGACTCTAATTACCCCTGAATGAATGACTCTAACTTATTTAGGGAGAAAAATTGAATAAATCTGAAATTCTTTGGACTGAGTCATATTGATAAGTGCAGTTATTCTTGATTTGTGATGCACTTGGAGCCAAAACATGCTTATTACTTGAAGATAAACATTAACATGCCACTGCTTGTATTCTCTAAGAGGAAAAAAACAGTAGTAGTAATGTGCTAGGAAAACTTCCATAAACAGTCTGTCTTGCTCACCTTTTTAATCCAAATTTTGAAGTCTGTATAAACACAAACAGAATTTTACAATAAGTTTCGCATGGGAGCAGCTCAATACATTCTAAGACAGCCAAATAAATTCACCCTTTTCAAATGCCCTGTGAGCTTTCTGTGCCTCCCAAATGCTCTATGGCGGGCATTCAGTCATGAGTTTAAGGTGTATTTGCTGAGTTCCCATCTCTTGTTAGAAACTGTAAATACTTTGCTCACCTGTAGCTTACAACCTTTTGCTCAGTGAAGGGTCGTGAGTGTTGGCTGCGTATGGTGGGTCGTGCTCAATAATAGGGCTTGGTTCCTGCACTAAGGAATGAATGGTCTGACCTATGTCTTTTTTTATTACTTAGCTTGAATATTTCATGACAAGTTGGAGGTAAATATGTTGAAAAAACATGGTTTACAAGTTTTGACTCCCCAGAAACTTAAACTACTAACAGTCAGTCTACTGTTAATTTTATGGTAGTAATTGATAAAATAGCTTAGTATCTACATATATCTTATACATTCATGACCTACCTTTTTCCTATGTTTTTTGAAATTTCTAAGCTACAAAGGTCATCTGAAAAAATTTTCAAACTGTTTTTCAAGGGTCAGCTGTACAGTCATTTAGCTGTACAGTCACAACCGCCGATGTGACGTCCTTCGGAAGGCGGGGCGATCAGGGCGGGCCGTGGCGGCCGGCTTCAGGGTGACAGGGAAGAGGAAAGGGGAAGCTAAGTGTGAAACTGGCTGAAGCTGTGACCCAGAGATGGGATGCCTCCTGCCGGCCCTTGCCCTTGGGACAGACAACAGGACATCAAAACCGCAGCCCTAAGTCTCCGCTGATCCTGGGGTAAGAGTCCCTGGTTTCCTCTCAAGAATCAAACCAAACATTTGGTTTGAGTGACTTATTTTCTTGCCAAGTGGACATTTAGCTTTATTCTTTTTTCAGTCATGATGCAATGCCCTGAACTTGAAATTTCTGTAAAGTTTCAGAAATTGTCAACATAATAAGAAACATCAAAAAATATCATGTTCACAAGGACATGATTTTGGCAAAATCTGTTTGTGTGTATGAGAAGGGGGCATGGAGTCTATTACATTTAAGAAGCAAGAAGGAGACAGAATATACAGAATAGTGATTATACAGAAATTCAGGACAAAACAGGTAATTTGTTCATGTATGTCTTAGCTCAGTCTCTTTAAACCTGAGAGGCGCATGGTCCCTGGAATTCTCTCTTAATGAAATCCATAAATGACCACAAAAACACTTAATGCAGGAACCAGGAATATGAACTCAGTAATAGAAATCTAAGGAAATGTAGAAGTCCACGAAAGCTGAGAACACGGGGAAATACGGAGAGGAGCGTGTTTATGTTGGAATTGTTCACACTGGCTTTAGAGCTGAGTCCAGATTCGGGATCAGCTACTTTATCATAAGAATTGTACCATTACAGTGACGGGCATGTGGCTGACCACAGGGTAAGAGTCTCTTCTCCTTAACTGGATCAGTGTACAGTTAAGTGAGTGTTAACTTTTCCTGCCAAGGGATATTTGTCTTTATATTACAAATATTTGTTTGTTATTTATTGACATTAATATTTATTTACTCACTTATGAGCTTATTCCTTTATTCACAAGCATTTGTTAAATGTCTATTATGTGAAGCGTACTTCACTTTTTACAGTATTGAACATAGACATTAAAAAGACAGCTAATTTCCTTTATAAATTCATGGTCTAACAGGGGAGAGAATATACACATAACTCACACACTCAGAGGAGGTGAGAAGGAATTCACTCAAGCGGAGGATGGGGTCGGAGGGGAGATGCCGGATCTGACTGCAGTCTGGAGGCTGATAAATGTAAATGTGGGAGGCAGGAACAAAATAAACACTTTCTCTGTTGTAGCAGAAATGAAATTTGTGGCTATTTACAGGGTTAAATTTAATGGATCAATTATTATCTTATGTTTTGTGGGCACAGTAAGCTCTGGCATAAAATGAATCTGGATCCATTACCAGGCTCCACTGAAAACATTATGTTTGCAACTTTCAATTTCTCTCTTTTTATGAGCATCTCAGTGGAATTGACACTGCCACTGGAATTCCAGCAGGATGCAAAATCGTGCCAGATGTACCGGTTGTTCTTAAAGAGGCAAGCACTCCGTGCAGCTGGGCCGCGTGAGCCGGGCAGCACAGTGACTTCACACACTTCCTCCTGCGCTTTCTAATTCTCTGCTAAATAGTTTTCCTTCTTTTTAGTGTAGCGATTCTCTGAGGGACTGTACACGCTTTTGCAACTAGACGGGAAGAGTCACATTTCTGCTCTGGATTAAATACAAGTGATTAAGGTTGAACTGCTTCCCCTGTGGAATATAAATAATTTTCCAAGTGTGTTATTTAAAGAGGTAGCTCTGCTTGTATGTAAGTTCATGAATATGACCTTTCTCCTTTTGGAGGCCACCACCAATTCAATGAAAATTGGTGTAATATATCATAAAAACCCACAAATAAAATTACTTTCAAGCTTAATATCAGCATCACTTGAATTGTTCGAATAAAATATTGCTTAAGGTGAAAGATTCTTGGGCACTGTAACAAGCGCAATCAAGGGGATCCTTTGGTACTGCAGCTTCCCTGATTCTCCCTGCCTGGAGCCCGACGTGCAGGTGACACTCACGAACAGAGATGTGGCGGGCAGGGTCCCGAGGTGGCGCCCAGACATCCGAGCTCTGGTGGAAGTGCCTGGTGGGGTTCCCTGGCCTGTGCACAGGCAGGTCCCCTGACCTTGATGGGTTTGTCCCCCCGAGACTGAGCTGCTGTGAGGAAGGCTGCAGAGAGATTTCTCTGGCAGCCTTGAGAAACACCAAGCATGTCCTGCTGTGGACAGCTGTGTGGCAAGTGCCTGAGGACCACCTCCAGACCCTCAGGGCAACCCGAGCCGGCAAGGAAACTGGAAGCCCCATCCTATCACCACACACACGGGGGCTCTGCCTGTGTCCGTGTCAGACGGGACTGGCTTCCAGGCCAACCCGAGTCTGGTCAGACCCCGCGGAGGGCCCAGCTAACGCACACCCGGACTCCTGGCCCAGGAGCAGCATTCGGAGCAATGTGCCCAAATTCAAGTGAGATTTGGTGGGAAAAAGATTTGACCCAGAACTGTTGACAGGTGATTTTCTTACTGCAGAATGGAAAAATCTCATTTAAAACTTTCCTGGCTGATTTGTTCAATATGTTTTTGTCTCCAAAGACTATCCTAATTAAGGTTACTACTATCAAAAAAGTTAATCAGAGAAACTGGAAGGGACTACTTAGAAGTTCTTCCAAACTTCTAACACTGAGTCTTCTTTCTCACTTTGATTTTGGCTTGCAAAAATTCATTTAATAATTACTTTTGAAATATATCAAAAAGCATATATGGTCTGATGGCAATTTATTCCAAAAATGCAACAATGTTACTTAATTTTTATATCTGTTGCAACGGTCTTCATGTATCAGTCTCTCAAAAGAGGTGCACCTGATTTGTTTGAGCCTTTTGGAGAATAGCAGTAAAGTGACACATTAAATCATGATGAAGATGGGTGACTGCATGCCATTTTCATACTGGTCCATTTCTTCAAAAATAAGCAGCAGCTGATTTTCATATTTGGAAAATTCTATGATACACAATATACTCTCATTTTATAAACTGCATGTACTTCATGGCATGTTTTAAATTTCAGCATTATAATTTTGCTATCAAGATTACTGACTAATGTTTTCCTAGAGAATCCTTGCCTCACTGGGATTTGTCTTGCCTGAGGGTTTCAGCCCTGGGCAGGTTCACCATGGATTCTGTGAGACCGAGGAATGATGATGGAATGTTCTTGGGGCATAAGGGTTTATGCCCAGCTTTATTCTCCCCGAGGCAGGTTGAGTGCTAGGATCACATCTGCATCCAGAAGTTTGCAGGTTCGTAATCCACCTCCGTCTCTGCCTCCTCCCAGAACACTGGGCGGAACTCTTTATACAGTGACTTAGTCAATAATAGCCCATCACCTCCGGGTGTGGGAGCATTAGCCTAGCAGTAGGCCTGTTATATCATCAAGCAGTTCAGGGTCAGGTGAGGATCCTGGCCATAGGGACTTCCATTTTCCCCACAGACTTCCATAGCTTTGGGTAACAAACTCAACTCCATTTCCAGCTTTGAATACTTTTAGCCAGTTGAGAAGACAAATACCATTTTAAGCTTATAGGAGTGATGAATTCAAGTTTGCAATTAATTCTGGGGCCAAGGGTCCCCACATGGGGCTGGATTTCATTGAAATTGGTGCCGCACTCCACAGGGCCTCACTCTGTGTCTTTGGGAAGCAGAGATGGTGATTTCGCTCTTTTTTATATGGCACGGATGATTCATTTGTGTGGACCACCACATTATACGATGGATCTGATCAAAGTCCAAGCTCCTACAGAGTTCCAGGATCTCCCCAGATCTCCCAGTGCATCCACAGGTCCCAACTCCAATTAAATTTAATTAAAATTCACTTTGGTGCATTGGAAAGACTTTACATGATGTTTCATAAGACATGTTGGCAATTTTTATCCCTTAAAAAAAGTGAAGATCTGATTTCCTACTGTTACAGGAAACAGAAAATACTTTTTTTTGGTGAAATAGTAAGAAGTGAGTCAAATTCACAGCTAAGAGCATTCATTTCTCATGTTGAAATGCAGTTGATGGGGAACAGTTTCAGCCAGTCTGGCGGCTAAGGCTTACCTGATGCGTCCTTCACGTCAGGAGGCTGCAGTGATAATCACTCAGTGCCCCAGCAATGACTCCTCAGAGCTGTCATAGCGACTTGGCTGCAGCAGTCCATGAGGTTGCACTGGCAGGGTTAAAGGAAGGGAGTGCGCACAGATGGTAGGGCAGCTGCCACTGCTGTAAGCCGGCAAGACCAACAGGGAACTGAGCTTAGGGGCACCAGGACCACCAGGGGTGTCATTAGACTCGGGCTCCAGGCCCGCCCTCAGAATCCATGCTGCTCAGACTTAGAAATGAACAAGACAGAGGGCTGGACCTTAAGGAGTTTCTGGTCTAATGGAAGGGACAGAGAAACAGCCAAAACACAGTCCCTCATTCAAAAATATTTACTTCTCATTGCCCGCCCTGAGCCAGTCATAATGATAATCCCCATACAGACTGGCATTATTTCTCAGACATGTAGGATTCATGCTCTAGAATTCCTGCAGCATCCATATGGCACGTTCCCATGCACACACACCTGATGGATCAAATCCTTAGGAACAATTAGAAAGCTGGACTTGATTTCAGTCCTTCCAGGTGTGAAAGCAGCCGTGTTTGCCTGGCACTGCCCTTCTCGGATCCTCTCCCACTCCGGTACTCATTGCCCTGTCACCACACCTGGACACATGGCGGAGCCCCTCCAAGACCCTGGGTCAGGGATGGGCGTTCCGTGGCCACAGAGGGACATGCTTACTGTGGAACCGTCTTGACTCTGGTTGTCATATGTGCCTCTTTCACTCTTGATGTTTCTCCTGCCGAGCTCCTGTGGGCTGAGAGGGCCTTTTTCTTAAAAGCCAAGGGAGGAAGAAAAGGCAGGTTGTGAAGTGGTGAGACGTCATGATGGCAGAGCTGGCTGCTCGCTTTTGTCTGGCTGACACCTGCCAAAGCAATTTGCAGACTCATCCTTAAGGACTTTTTTGTCATTGAATGCAATGAATTTGGGGAAACTTTTCTGCTGAGAAGAAATTTTAAAAATCAACTATTAGATTATTTATAAAAACTAGTGCAAATGAAATGAGGAGTATTTGCTGATTTGATGCATTTTCCTCCTGGGACTTGGTACACTGTGGGAAATACTATCTAGTTCAATGTTTCCCAAACTTTCAGAGATAGGAACCACCTGGATACTGATACAAAATAAAGGTTGCCCAGTCTGTCCTGTGGGGAGCCTGACTCAGTGATGCCTCTGGACACCTGAAACATTTTTTTAATACTTCTTCTGGGCTTATGTCTTTGTATTTTTTACTATGGGTCTGGAAAGTTATGTTTATGCTTTTCTTAAGAAAAAAATGTAAGGCACATTCCATAGATAGTCATAGAATAAATATAAGTCCAGAACCTTATGCCATGGTGGTAAGGGTGCTCTCAGTCCTGTTTCCCTTTCTCAGCGATGGTGTGATGCCCGTGATGTGGAGATGAGCTGAAAGAGCATGGCTGGGGGTCGGAGGGAGAGCCGGGTGCATGTTGGCAAGCTGCTTTCAACAGTGTCAGTGCCGTGTGCTCGGGGCGCCTCTTGCACCGGATGAGGGGCTGGAGTAAGTCCAGAAGGCATTTCCAGAGGAGAAGGAGCAGGGATCCCTGACAAACAGGAGACCAAAAAGCGTCATGGAGGAATTCAAACATGATGCAGATCTGAATGGAGGGCTAGACCGTCCACTTCCAGGACTGTTGGTGGGATGCATCATGGTTTTGTAGTTCTAAGCCTGAACGTTATAATTTTGCTGACCATGAAAACTGTCACTGTACTGATGCTGGGACAGACTTCCAGTTTCTGGGTGCACGTTTGAGGCTCCCAGCATATATTTGTACATCTGCCCAAAGAGAAGAAATATTTTTTTCAATGGAGTTAAATCCAATGTTATCTGAGGCCCAAGTGTGTGTGAAACACTGTGCTAGGATGGTAAAAACGAAAAAGGTGCAGGCCTATTCGGAAGGAACACACGGCTTAGCTTTGCCTTATAGACATACATTTGTTCCCACATACATTTTGATTTGTATGTTTATTTGTGGAACAAAAAAAAGGATTCAACTTGATAGAGCCTCTGCAGTTTTCCCGCTGCCTTCTGGGGAGAGCGGCTTCTTGTGACTCCAGCGCCTTCCTGACTGGGCTTCCTGCCGGGCGAGCCGGAGCCTCGAGGGGCCACAGGGAGCTTCCAAAGGGAGAGCTGGGAGGAGAGATGCGTCAGACAGAATCAGGGAGTACTGTGTGTTCCACTGTAAAATTTGCTCTGTTTTGATCTCCCTTAAAGAATTACTGGTAAAATAATCATTTTCCAGTAAAGCCTTGTAGAGTGGATTTTCTTTTTGAGAAGGAAGAGGCGTCCCCGAGCCCTTCTCCAAGCCAAGTGCAGGGAAAAGACCAGATGTTCACATACATGTACCTGCCATCTCCATGAGTGTCGCCGTTTATTATTCATACATCATGAATACGTAACAATATGTGCCGTGGAATAAACACCATGCCCAGAAGGTCTGAAGTGCAGGGTCCTCAAATTGGAGATTTTTATACATACTCTGGTGGAAAGACTGGTTGTGGAAAGATGGTTAACTCATCATGGGACACTGTTCATTTTATTTGAGAAAAGACTCCCAGGGAGCTTTCCCTCCAAATTCTGCTGCCTACAGAGTTTGGTCTTTGACATCAGCAGCGGGTCCCTACTTAGGATTTGTTTAAAGCCTCGTCCCTGAGTTTGGACTTAACCTCCAGCTTTTTCCTGGCAACAGCTCTGATAAGTTGTACTGTACTTCATAGGCTGAGAACCAGAGCTCTTTGTAAATTAATTTAGAATACTTCCTGTTTCTGTTTTGCAAACCAGGATTTAAATAAGGATTAAACTGATGTCATCAGTATCCTCGAGCATTTAACCTGTTCTTGAACTGGGCAGGGTTGAGGGTGAGGGTCATCTTTCTCCCATGCCTTCTGACCAATAAAAATTCCATAGAATGATTTATTTCACAAACAACAATATAGAGAAAATGACAGCAGAACATCGCCGACTTTGGCATTTGTCTAGATTTCTGACTCTAAACCGAGTAAAAACAATGTGACTTCACTTTGTGTTGTCAGCACCTGCTGGTTAAAGGCAAGAGAAATTCCAGTATCTGGGAAGTTCTAGTGCATCCTCATCAGGCTGTCTCCACCCCACCAGACCACAAGCCCTGTCCTGCCCTCAAGGGTCCTTGCCAGAGAGTCAAAAATACCGGTGGAGCTGAGCATTCCGCTGGGGGCAGAAAATGGTTGAGACCAGTTCTTTGTGCAGAACATGCTTGGCGTAAGATTTTTTCTGGAACCTGCAGCCATTGGTGTAAATACATGTCAATTTTCTTACAGACATTTTGACTCTGTTACTTTGTAATTTGAAATGAACTCAAGAGGGAAATACTTACAATAGGTAAATGCATGAGGTTTTCTTCCCTTAAAAACAGTTTAATGCTATTGGAAGAGCTGCATCTTCGGCATCTATCTGCGCTTTAACTGTGTTGTTGGAGGAAGTGAAGTCAGAACCTGGACTAATCTATGCGTGTTTCCCTGGAGGCTGAGGCAGGGCTGCTGGACCTCCTTGTGCCTGGCTGGGGGTCCACAATGTCACGTCTCTGCCTTTCGTGGGTCCTGCGCCCTGGCCCGTGTATGGTGCTTCATCCCTTGTGGGACGAGCCTGGGCAGGTGCCCTTCAGAGGGGGCTTCTACAGGGACCGCGTGAGTCCTGAGACAGACAGGAGGTAGGGGACCTGCAGACTCTAGGCAGAACTGTGCAGGCCACGTTAAGTGATGGTCACCCAGCGCGAGGGGCCCTCGATGCTGCTAGACACACAGCACGCAGACCTGAGGAGGTGGGAAGGAACACAGTGTGCAGGAATACACTTTCTGGTTTTTATTTGTTTTTACTTTTGCCTCACTGATCATTAGAAGCGTTTTACACTTCACTAGAAGTTCAATTTGCTTTGATTTTAACTTAAGTCTATCCTGATGCAGATCCATGGTCAGAAAGCTCATGCCTATGTCTGCTGAGTGTCTGCAGGGGCCTAGCTCTGCAGGGTGAATCTGCGAGGTGAGATGGATCCAGGAGCAACCTTTCAATCCATCCAGATTACTAGTCATGCAAATATTTTAACTAAATGTTAAAAAAAATGTAAACCATTGTAAGTGTGGAAATCTCCATGTGCAGAAGCACAGAGCACTTGAGAGGATGTTGGATTCCTGAGCACAGTGGATGGACAGGGGAGGCCTGCCAAGCAGAAAGGTGGGAACTGGGCTCCAAAGGATCATGAGTCGCCTGGGCCGCAAAGGGGAGAAGAGGCTTCCAGGCTGAGGAAAGACTCTTTGACACGTGGCAGGGAGAAGAACATGCCAGGCGGACCTGCTGAGCAGGTCCTGTGTGCTGAGAGGAGAGGGCCTCAAGGCCACCGTCTGAACCCTGAACTAGAATGGGTGTGAAAGGTAAAAGGTCACACTCATTGTGTCCTACAAGAGATCATTCTGCGTGGTTAGGAGGTAGAGGAGGACAGAGGGGATGGAGAAGCCACGGTGCTGGCCGTTCTGCCTGCAGGTGTGTGGGGTGCAGGACTCAGCAGGTCTGGGGCCAGAGCAGGTGTGGGCGCAGGGCAGCGGCCCAGGAGACACAGAGGGAGGGGAAGTCTAGGTTGGTATTACAGAGCTTTGATCGAGCTCCTAGGCATGTGGGATCTGGATAGAGATAGAACACCAAATTCTTGCTTAGTGGATTTTAAGGAAGAATTTTCTTTTCTCTAGGAAGAGTATATCAGTAAAAAATTAGTATAAAATTAAACCAGTAGAGAATACTATCATTCCTCATTTTGATTTGAGAAAGTTCATTTAATTTTCATGAGGAATTTTAGCTTCTTACTGAAGGACATGAAAGCTATCGTTATCTGCAAAGTATGGGGAAGGAATGCAAGACGCACCGCCATTTCTTTTGTCTGTTTTCCTGATTGTTTGTATTTGTATTTTTTTGTGTGCTTCTCACAGCCACTTGCAATTCACCTTTTTAGACATTGGACACTGGCCCTGCCAAGCGGAAGAACTGCATAAATGCACTTCACTGAGATCTGAGCAACCCTTGCTTAAATTCGAAACAGTCTGAGTGTATGTTGCTCCTTCCAGACCTCCTCCTAGTAACACAGTCTTGCTTATTTTCTCCTAAAGAGCATCATTTATATGACCTAGTAGGTAGTTACTCATATTATTGCCACCAGAAGTTTAGTTTTGATTAAAAAAAAAAAACTACAAATTATTCTTTATATCAGTAAGATTTTTGTCTTCTGGTTATACCACCATCTTTCATATGCATTGTACTGTTTTAACAGTGAAAAATTAGTATCCCCTAGTCTACTGCTCAAGAAAAGAACTTATTGGCATGATACATCAGCACGGCATGACGCTTGGCATCCAAGTAGGTGAAGGAGTCGATACCAAGCTGTTTTCAAAGACAAACTACTTCAGAATATGCCATCCTCCCTCCTTAACTACTGGGTTTCATAAACAAACCATGTTATGAGTCCAGTTCATGGTGGTGCTGCATCTAATGTACCAATATAAAGCAAATTGAGCAGGACAGTTGGGAAGACATGTCTGACAGCTTGAAATATTAATCCAGGGCACTCAGGGTGATTGATTAGAAAACACGGATGCCATGTTATCGAACAGTATTTCATAAAATGCATTATGAATAAATACCTTAGACCATCTCTTGCAACTAAAAAACCATTTATAATGACACATAATGATTTTATTCTGTAAAATTTCTACCTGTTTCTTTTAATCATGCAAGGCATTGGTATTTTTCAGTTGATGGACATAAGAGCATGAAGTCTCTGCATTAATTGGGATTGCTTTAGAGATAAAGTAGAGTGATTTCTGAATTTGAATTGTACCTTTGCTTAGGATTAGCATTTGACTTTACAATGAATGACTTTACACATAGGTATATATTTCAGTAAAGGTATTAAAATCCGTGCCATCTGAGTCTACGGGTTTTGGAGAGGTGGGGCTCATGTGTTACGGCGTACCCCATTGCCAGGATTCCCGCTGAGATGTGTGCTGTCTGGTGGAGGTGGCACATAGTCTAGACTGAAGCGTATCGCCTGCTCATGGGTAGCTGTACTCCCAGTCTCCTATGGCACATCACCAGGAAATAATTTCCTGAGCTAACACCCGGCCTTCCCTTTCTCGCAAAGTTTCCATCCATTTTCCACTGTGACTTAGATGTTTATACTCAGTCTTCCAGCTTGGATTTGCTTGCCATGGGAATGAGATATCTGGGCCTATCTGAGGACCAGGCGGTGCATGCATCACACATTTGTAAGGAGGAGGCTCCCCAGAGGCTCATGCCCAGTGCCCAGGCAGGCACACAGCTCCCAGTGCCACAGGAGAAATGCTTAGGCACACATACCTGGGGAAAGCCAGGACTGTGGGATGAAAGGTTTCTACTCAAAATGCCCATCACACTGTAAACCTGGAGGGGAAAAAATTATATCCATATTTTTACTAATTTCAACCTGAAATTTAGCATTTCTATTGTGACCACAAGAAACAAACCCCAGTATTTAAGTAGCATCTATTCCTTTGTTCCTGATGGAAATCAGATGCTTTTCTGTCCCACTGCAATTGCTGTAGATATTTTAAAATAAAGTTTGTGCTCGTGGCTGCTCCAAAGCCATGGTAGATTAAGACTTACCGCTAGATCTTCTCATGTAATATTAGCATTATTATTAAGTGCTAATCATGAAGCACCTCTCTTACTATGTTTTTCTTTATGTTTAGATAGCAGGATTTCAATGTGGTCAGCTTCTTTTGCAACCTTGTGGATTTTATTTTATATATTTAAAAACATTATTGCTAGAAAGTGCAGAGGTTTCACCAGACCTTCGAGGGCTCCGTGGTGTAAAGAGGCTCAGGGCTCTGCTATGCTCCCAGCAATCTGAGTTCAGCTTTGTCACCTGTTTGCAGGCAGCTCGGGAGTCCCGTCAGTGCCCCAACCCTTCCCAGCATCAGCCCCACGCACCTCTGCGTCAGCAGTGATTGGAGGCAGCCTCCTGGTTCCAGATGAGGGAGCCGTCTCATACTAGCAAAGGTCTGGTAGCTTCATGAACAGAAAATAATCACGTTTCTTGGCAACCCATATGAGCAAAAAGAGAAGACGGGATTTGTAGGCCTGCTCTTCAGCATTCAGAAGCCATTACTTGGGAAGTTCAAGGGACATTTGCAGATGAGGGATCCGCATGGGGCTGGAAGTCCCAGGATGGTGAGAGAGGGGTGATTCGGGCTGAGAACACGTTGGAGTAAAGCCCCCGGTGTTGCATGCAGTTCGGGAGAGGCTCCCATGAACCAGCCAGGCAGGCCCTGGAGCCTCGGTGCAGCCTCAGCCGGTGAGCAGTGGGCCCCGGCTGGGCAGGCCGTGGGCCATCGGCACCAGCCTCTGGTGTAGGTGTGTCCATGGGCGATGTGGTTGTCACGCGTCTCCGTGAATCCAGTTTCAGGTCCTGCAGGTCTGGAAGCACACGGAGGCAAACAGTGAAAGGGGCTGAGGCAGAGCGATCCCCTAAGGCTCACCCTCATGGGCCGAGCAGTTACGGATTCTGATGAGCAGGGGAGAGAAGGCGACAGCCCCTTCCCAGGGTATCTGAAGCCCGTGTGCAAGAAGGCAAACCCTAAAGGGGGCCGCGACCCCTCGGGCGCTCAGCAGGGGGGCTGCAGCCAGGAGGGTGCTGTGCGGGGCTCTGCCTTGGCCCTGCGCCACGCAGCATCCTGCAGAGGGCAAGCGGTGGCTGGCGGCCACCCCGCCACAGGCGGTCTGCGCCCAGGGTGGCTTGCAGGCCGTGTGTGCCCGTGGCCAGCATGTACACCGGAAGTGGAGGCAGAGCTTCCCCCAGATGGACCCACAGGCACGGTGCAATCCCGCCCGTTTAGGAAGTGCTTCCAGAGAACAAACAGGGGAAACACAGGAACACCTCCCTCCCCTGAGCGCGAGGACAGTAAAGTCAACGCTAGTGACCTTCCCACTTGGCCTCCACTCTGGTGTCTCCCCGTGGGGGAGACAGGCTTCCCACGCGCCGGCTCCTCTGTGGCCGTCAGAGATGAGGTCCCCACGGTCCCCACGGTCCGCCCGGCTCTGTGCTGCGGGGCCCCCGACCCCGAGCCGGTCCCTCAGCCATCCCACGGTGCTTCACGGAGAGAGCGCACAGTTTCTCCTCTCGCTGAGAAGAGGTGGCAGAGGGGCTGTGTGCCTCATTTCACTGGGCCCATTGTCTCCGCTCACCTTTAGAAAGAAAGTGTGCAGGAGAGAAATATGCAATTTCATCAAGTGGAGAAGCTGAGGACCCGCTTAGCATCCAGGCCGAGCAGAGCTGATACTGCACGTGGGTGTCTGTCGGATGTCAAGGCCTCCTGAGCCGGTGTCAGAGCATTGGCAGTACTCAGGTAACATCGTCAGCTGCTACTATGATCTGAGCCGCTCTTTGTGGTAGGTGGTTATTCTCAGCCCCATTTCGCTCAGGAGGATAGTGAGGCCGAGAGTATTGCAGCATCGTGTTCATGGCTTGCAAGTGACTGAGCTGGCATCTGAAATGCATCTTCCTTAACCCCGAGCCAGCTGGTAACCTCCAGACCCAGCCGACACCGATGCACCGGTGAAACGCCTAAGAGCATGAAGTATGCGTACTGCTCGTAACGAGCAGAGCTAACAGTACTGATAATATAAAGAGTAGCTCAGATAGTGGATTTCCATTTTAAATCCATACCTCCTGTTATCTGTATTATCTCCAGAGTCCATCATAAGCAGGAGGTGTACTTAGAAATTCTGCAGTGAGCCCTTTCTTTCTTCCTCTGGGTCTCTGCGATGTGCACGAAGTGGGAATGCGGTACGGAAACAGTCATCGTGGCCTTGTTTTTCTTTCACTTAGGAAACACACAAATTGTCCCTACCTGTGATAAGATTTTGTTTTTTTTTCTTTCTCTTTTGTAAATTTAGGGATGTTCACCTCAGCTGTCCCAGACAACCTCTCAAAATTTCTTATATTGTGCCCTCAATTCTGATTCCCTTTATGTTAAACTTGACACGCTTGATCAGGTGCATTGCACACGCATGTACAAGGATTACATGCATCCTTTAAGTGCATTGGCACTGCTGAGAGAAGAAGCACAGGAGAGCCCAAGATGGCTTCAGGGCAGAGGATTTAATCTGCACAAATGCAAAGGACACGGGAACCCAGCCTTTCCTTGATGCCCACTCCTGAGAACGGCAGCCACGGCCCCTGCCTGTGGCTCCAACACATGATGCTCTTCCTCACCTGTGAGGTGCTTACTTGACCCCAGAAAACGTTCATGGGTAAAATGGCATGAGGCCCACTCTCCCCATGCAGGCCAGTCTTTGCAAACTCTTGCTTTCAGTCCAGCCAGTTTGATGCAGTTGCCAAGCTGACGGGTAGAGTTGGCAGGACCTGCATGAATGGTTCTCAGTCATGTGTGGGTCGCATGGTGGGACATATATTTGTGAAGAATGTTTATTTTTTATTAAGAGGAATTAAATATTAACTATATCTAAAAGAGAAATTCCCCAGTGAGTGCGGCTTCCAGAGGAATTCTCTTTCTGAAAAGAAATCATCTAACACTGATTGAGAGGCAGGTCCCCTCTAAGCCCGTCCCCAGACCTCTCGTAGACCAGCGGGAGCCGCCGTCTACATCCTGCCAAGGCTCCTGGTTCCCTGGTCACTGTAGGCATGTGGATTGCCTGTTGGCAGCCTGAGCAGTGTTTGCAAATGCTTCAAACTCCCAGAAGTAAATTTTCCTATGCAGAGGTAGGTGATGTTGACAGAAACAAACGTGAGGGAAGCCGAAACGGATTTTCTGCTCCTCATGCTGTTTTCTTTCCTTCCCTGACACAATGAACATAATATCTGTGTTATTTGCTCAGTTTGCTTGTAACACTGTAAAGAAGCACGTGGGGGTGCCCATGGCCGCTGGAGGATTCTGACAGGTTCAGGGACCACCACTGCTCTCTGCCGAAGCGCCCCCTCCTCCTGGTATCCTCTACCTGTAATAAAGGAATAAAGATAACATTTTGCCTTATTTCTCCATGTGCTAAGAACCATTTACTGGAAACTTCCACTGCACAATAACTGTGTGTAAGATTATCTATGGCTCAATTTCTAATAGTGACATTTTGGGTACACAGATTAGCTGATAACTATATTTTAAATTATTACACTTTTGAAAGGAAATTTTTTTCTCTTCTAAAAAATTGCATCAATTTGTCATCTATCCTCAGAAAGTTTTAGAAGAGACATATTTTTTTAAAATCAAAGCATAATAACATTTTATTAAGAAATTGTATTTCCAGTGAGAGAATCTCATTCCCATGTCAAATAAAGTCAACAGAGATTTATTGAACACCTTCTCTGAATTTATTATATATTATATATTGCAGTCTTTATGAAAATTCAAAGAAAATTCAAGAACATCCTTTCTGAGAAAAAGCTTAGGATTGAGTTGAAGAAACAAGATATAAATACATGATGAATGAAATAACGAAAAACCTCAACACCCTTTTCAAAATTCACTGCCAACTTAATTCCTGCGACATTATTCACGCTAGCAGTTCATATGGGGGGCTCTGAAAGGCTTTATGAAGGAAGCAGGGTTCAAACTAGATTTTGGGGAGACAGAATTTAAGGAGATAGAAGGCAGCAAAGCGTTCCGGGAAAGGACACGGCACATGTACGTTAGTAGAGAAGAGAAAGACCAGGGAAAATTTGTAGGGCAGAAGGTAAACCTCTTTGTATAAGGCCAGTAGATGAAGGAAGGTGCAGAAAATAGATTCACTGGTGTGCTTGTCTAGAGAACTGGAAGAAAGTGTGGAAATTTAGAAAGAGAATGACTGTCTGGACTGGATCTGACATTGATTAGGCATGTGGCAAACCAGGGGTACATACAGTTTTAGTCTCAGGATCTTCACCTGATAGTGTGAATCTGAAAATACCTATGGACTTAACCCATCCCATCAGCGTGTGTGACACTGAAATGAGTCAAGATCCATGAAAAATGATTTAAAAATCAAAAACTGCTAAAGCACGTAAAGTATTTATCATCTGGAGACTGAGACATCAGTGATATTTAAACAGAGGAATCTCATGTTCACATCGGTGCTGGGCGTGTGGAGTGGATTTCTTTTGGAAAGGCAGATGGGGTTAGGAAGCTATTACCCAGTAACTCCCGATGGGATGCGAGATCTTTTTCTCCCTGACAATGTCCGCTCTCAAGCACTAAATGTGTTATCGCGAGAATCAGAGGTGTGGGAATGAAGCTCTGTGGGTGAGATACTAGCATTAGGCAAGTGTGAAAACAGTTTGGGAGACTTCTGATTATATGTCTATGCACTCTGCCACGTGCACGACACGGAATGTGACCTCGGCAGGCACCAGCAGGCCTGGTCCAGTTCAACCAAATAGCACACTTCTCCTTGGGAGGAGAATCTTAAAAAGTGTTCCCCAATGTGGAGATTTAAAAATACTTTTATTTTTATGGAATTCAAAAGTGAGTGGTCTATCTATTGGTCTCTTCTTTTGGACCCTGGCAGCCCAGAACTGATTAGCCAGACGTCTTGGCTCATGACATTGCCCACCAAAGACACAAACTTGCCTTCTTTTCCATTTTTTCCCTGTAAAGTTTCCATATGACTCTTTCTATCTTCTCTTTCTTCCCTGAGGACTTCCATGCATTTGCTGAGGTTTCCTGTGTTTTTCACAGTCTCAGCCGTGTTTCTGGCCTCTCCCCGAGACTGGCTGCTTCACGACCAGGGGACTCCAGCACCTCCATTCTTGGTGAAGTCTCTTTTCATTCACTTTGAGGTCTTTTTGCTTCTTGCTTTGGTAAGTGACAATTGGTGGAAAGCTGGAGATTTTGGCACTGTTACAAGATTCTGGGTCTTACTGATCTTACTTGACTTGTTTCAACTGGCTTCTTTGACACCGGTTGGCAGTGAAAGGGGCTGTGGCCTTGGAACTGCTAGGAGGGGTGCAGGCCTCTGCTGATGGGACGGGGCTGTCTCGTGTGTGATGCGGCTGGGGAGGCGCTTACTGTCTACAGGGTTCCGTCTTGGCCGGGTGACCCTTTCCTGGCCCTTTGGCGAGCAGGGGTGGTTGCTGTGGATGCTTCCTCGGCCCTTCCCGGTCACCTGTCTTTGTGCCCCCAGCCCGGACAGCACAGAGCCCCCAGGTGCCATCCCGTAGGTGCGGACGCCCCCCAGCTAACCCCCTTCTTCAGGCCTTCTTACACTTGCTTTACTTACGCTCAGGATTGTTAGAGGTGCAGAGTGGGAGCACGGGGGAGAAGCTCGTCTATGCCATCTTCCCAGGAGGGAAATCCCCCTCATTTCTTTCTAAGTTTTCTTTTTAATATTGTACTTCTATCCATTAAGAATTGGGGTTCCTCAGAGAACTGTGGTTGAAGCACCAGGGATGTCCACGGAGCCTGAGCCCAGGCCCTGCTTCAACCCGAGGGTGGAAATACGAAAATCAGAGCGCTCCACCGCTTCATTTGTTGCTGGGCTGACGTCTGTAACCAAGGTAACTGTGTAATTTATTATCCAAGCAGACCAAGAGTAAAAGAAAATGCTAAAATTATTAAGTTGTACAACTTGAAGTATTTAAGAAACAAAAATATTATATATTCATGTAACATAACAAGGGCTTCTTTACCTTATTATCAAATATTAAAAACACTTAAGCAGAATTATTATTCTTGTTACATATTCACTTAATTTTAAAAGTTCTTGGCTGTATCCTTACTAGTGCTGTTATTCATATTTGCTAAAAAATCATGCTTTTTATAATTTTATCTTATAATTTTTTTGTTCAGAAAACACCCGATTCCTTTTCCAAGTTGTATATTATGGTCACACATTCTGGCATTTTCACTTTAAACCAGGTGTAATTAAGAAAAAGATTTTTCATACTGCGAGTGCTGCCATACCACACCTACTTAGAGCCAATATGCACCTTCGCAGGACTTCTTTAATTCTGTGTTGTTTCATTGTGAAATATGTAAGCAGTTTAGCCCGAATATCCGGTGGCCATATACTTTGCCCCCATTAAAAGTACCTTTTCTGGCATTGATTTCTACAAGGCAAAATGCATCAAATAACCTGTCTCTAGTTTCATTTTTTAAAATGTTTCATTAAGTTCAGATGTTGCAAAATCATAGGCCTTCTCAATTTTATTCCATTTAATACAGAATAGTCACCTGCTACATTTAACATTTCCAATGAAAAGCAGGTGCCCTAGAGAAAGAGTATTTCCGCATTGATCTATCCCCAAACACAACTATGGAGCTCCACACGAGAGCTCACCCAGAGCCGGAGCGGTCAGCGTTTAGATTTCCCGTTGTTGCTGCAGGGACATACTTCATTCACTCCCAGTTCCCGAGACACCTTTTGTGGTATGTCATTTCTGGAAACCCTGGCTAGAGGTTTCCAGCCAGCTTAAACAAAATGACAGCAACACTTTGGGGACTTGTTTATAACATCACTGCAGGCCACTTGGGTTGATTGGCAAAGTAGATTCTTCAGAAGCTTGCACATTTCTAAAATTCATCTGGAAAGATGCGCAGCAAAGGGAGGAAGTGCAGTGCTGGGCCAAAGTGTCTCTTTAGAGTTGGCATCAGCTTCGCTGCAGAAATCCTGGGAACTGTGGCTGCAGGCTCACCCCTGTGTGCATGAGTTCTGACACCTGTGCCTGGTCTGGTCACATTTCTGAACTGTCTGTCCCACAGCCATTTCAAGTGAATTCCGATCTCTAGGTTAATAGTTTAGCAAGAATATTGTTTTTTTTTCCATAACACTGTCCTTCACCAAATTTACATTTGTATTTTTACTACAAAATCCTCTAAACACTTTGAGGCAGGAAAAAATGCCACACAAGTGGGGGTCTCTCCTCTAACCCCCTGGACACTGGCCCTGCTGTCTGGACACAATCCCGCCTGGCGGGGGGAGTGGAAGTGGGAGACGAGAAGGAAAAGATGCATCGATGAAAATTAACATGAGACACAACTCAAAAGTTTCTTTATTGATCTAAAACGTTGATTTAAACTACCATATCTAAGAGAAGTCTTAAACACCCCACCCCCCAATTTAGTGACAAATCTATTATGGATCTATGTACATTTATCCTTACCTGTATGTATTGAAAGACATACACATGGATACACATGCAGCATACGTAGATGGAGATGTGTGTCTATCAGTCTCTCTCTGTTTACATGCACTGAAACTGTTTTCGCAAATGAGCCGGCACACTCTAGTTTCCAGTCATTTGCATTAACATCACCACTGGCCGCATCAGACAGGCAGGGCTGCTGGCTCAGCGTCTGAGGAAGCCCCAGAGAGTGCTGGGCTGGCGTCTGGTACCCAGGTCAGCTCTGCCCTCTGCTGCTGACTTCTGGAAAGCTTCCCTGGGGTCCAGGCTGGTGTTCACACTGCCTAAGGAACTGGAACCTCTGATCTTTCTGTGTGATTTATCGTGAAAGTTGTAGACAGAGTGGGGATTTGAGACTTTTTTGTTTGCTTTTTATTAAGGAATATTTAAAATGACTTTGATTTATATTTCATTTTTTTCCTTTTTGTTAAAAAATATTGTGTAGGAATTAGTTGCAAGAAGTGCTATATGAGAATACAAGTTCTCAGATTCAAAAAGACATATGCAGCCCTATGTTTATTGCAGCACTTTTTACAACAGCCAAGATATGGAAGCAACCTAAGTGTCCATCAGTAGATGAATGGATAATAAAGAGGTGGTACTTATACACAATGGAATACTATTCAACCATAAGAAAGAAACAAATCCTATCATTTGCAACAACATGGTTGGAGCTGGAGGATATTATGCTCAGTGAAATAAGCCAGGAGGAGAAAGACAAGTGCCAAATGATTTCCCTCATTTATGGAGTATAACAACACAGCAAAATTGAAGGAACAAAATAGCAGCAGACTCAGAGACTCCAAGAAGGAACTATTGGTTACTAAAGGGGAGAGGTGTGCGAGGGCGAATGGGGAGGGAGGGAGAAGGGGATTGAGGGTGTTATGTTTAGTACACATGGTGTGGGGGGTCACGGAGAAGACAGTGTTGCACAGAGAAGGGAAACAGTGAATCTGTGGCATCTTACTACACTGATGGACAGTGACTGCATTGGGGTATGGGTGGGGACTTGATAATATGGGTAAATGTAGTAACCACCTTGTTTTTTCATGTGAAACCTTCATAAGAGTGTATATCAATAATACCTTAATAAAAAAAAGCACTATATGATGCCATGGTTGGGAACAGGGCGTGGCACCGACTCCCCTGCCTGGTCTCACCCCTGGTTGTCCCCTCACTGAAACTTCAGAGAAGACACTGCTTTGCCCTCTGTGAAATAGAGACAATACCAAGGATGCCTCCCTGGTAGGGATGGTGTGGGGATTAAATGAGATCAGGCAGGTGAACAGCCTGCACATAACCCACGATCAGGACGTGGCAGCTACCATCCCTTATCAGCGTGTTCACTGAAGAGTTTACACATGGTCTCCTGGCCAGGCCGGGGTGTACACTGTGTGCTCCCCAGCCTGTGGAGGCCACCTTCCCCGGCTCCACTCCGCTTGCCCCAGTGCAGCTGCATCAGGGGCTGGGGGGCCTCGTGCTGCAGCTAGGGACAGAGAGAGCCTCTTTTCACCAGGTTTCATGGGACATTGTGGTCTGGGAAATGCAGAATAAGGTAAAAAGTAACAATAACTGAAGTTGACGCGGGTCTCAGGTTCTGTCTGCAGAGGCCGAAAGTGGTCTCGCCTGGGGGGGGGTGGTCTGAGCACCTCACGCCCTAATGCACTGCAGGACCTGAACATGCAGCGTGCTGTGAGGTGGGTAGCTGCCCCCAAATCAGCACATCCCTATTATTTAAAAAATTAATAAACCTACTTGCTGCACCTCATCCTGCCTAAGCATGACCTCCGGGTTGTGGATGGGTATCAGAATAAGGACAGAAATCGGCTTTCTAAGAATAGCTGGTGAATGTTTCCTCTGAGGAGGTACTACAGGAGTGTACATGGGAGATGCCAAGTCCAAACTGATTGACCTTAAAGCGTCACACAAAAGACGTTATTAAGAGAGGCCTTGAGTAAAGCCTGTGAGTAAGTGCCCCAATCCACGGAAGTCGGGGGCACCAGAACAGGGCAAAGAGGAAGCACTCTGGGAAAGGCCCAGCTTTGGGACAGGAGGATCCTGACCAGTCGTGGTCTGGCGAGTGACCTTTGACCAGCAGAATGACCTCTCTGAGATTCCTCCTCAGTAAATTGGAGATAATAACATTTACCTCCATTCCATAGTGCACAGGAGAACATTATGAAGCCATTAAACTGATGTTTGTTGGGATTATTTTACCACATGGCAAGTGCCATTGGTATATTTTTAGTGAAACAGAAGCACAGAATTAGATATATGTAATAAGAGTCTAACAACGTAAAATAAAATGATGAAGGGAAATAAGGCAGAAGTGAATTTAGTCATGAAGATATTAATAATAATTTTATTCCAATATTTTTTATGAAGCCTATTTCCAGTGCTTCCTCATATAGAATGAATATTCTTAGGACTGTTTAGTGATGGACAAACTGGCGGTGCTCCACAAATTCTATTTGAGGAACAATTTATGTATTCTCAGTATCCACTGTTTCCTTTGAGGAAATCCCAAGCTTCTTGTCCATTATGGTCCAGATAGTGTATTATCCCTCATCCACAGATTCCCACAACATGAATTTGGGTGCAAGATATCATTCTAGGCAGACAGGTTGGGGGCCTCAGGCCATTCTTGCCCAGGAGCTCAGGGAATCTGGGAGGCTGTGTGAGGCTTTGATCGTCATTCTCAGCTGTTTATGAGGTCCAGTCTTTCCACCTCTCTCTCTTCTCTTTTCACAGTAGTTATGTTCTTTTCCTTTTTCAAGCCTTACTGAGGTGTTATTGATGCAAACATGGTAACTGCAGTTGACGGTGCTCTCTTGTAGAACTGAAGTTTGCTAAGACAGAGCTTAAATCATCTCACCCCCCGAAAAAGGTAAGTATGTGAGGTGATGGGGTGCTGATTACCTAGATGGGTAGTGATGCATGGGGTCGAATGCCTCCCAGAAGCTCATGAAACTGGATTTCCACCCTAGAGGGGAATCAGCTCACTGCAGCCTAGAGCTACATTCTGCCACCGCTGGCCTTTGTGAATAAAGTCTTATTGGAGTACAGCCACGATTGTTTGTTTACACGTTGTCAATGGCGTTTTCATGATGGATAGAGCTGAGTAGTGGGGACAGAGACTGTACGGACTCCTGGCATGGACTGAATGTTTGTGTCTCCTGAGAACTCATCCATTAAAGCCCCACAAGATAGAGGGTTTCCAGAGGTAGTATCAGCTTTAGTGGCATATCTCTGTGGGTTGCAGAAATGAATGCATTTTAGTGTCCATTCTCTTTTGGTTCGTATAAACAACATCCACCCCAGGTGTGGTGATCTGTCAGCCCAGGATCACTGCCCAAAGTGGCCCTGGGACTAGTTGGCTCCCAACTGGGTACAAGCAAAGCCACTGTGCAGCCTCCGTCTTGGCCCTAAAGGAACAGGACATGTGTCCCTTTCCTTCCTGCCTGTCCTGGGCCTGATTTTGGCTGTGTGTCTGTCTGCGAAGGACAGATGCAGCCACATGCAGAGTGCGCTTGCCCAGGGAGCTCGCTGGCTGAATGACAGATTGAATTACCTCGTCCCTCTAATCCTAGTTTTTGTCCCTTGTCCATGGTGATAATAATAACTAAATGATTGACATTTTTTACACAGTATGGAAGACACCTGGAAGTGTCTGGCTCATAACAGCAGTGAACAATTCTCCCAGCCCCAACTTACTGCTAAATCCTAGATAATACACAAGAGTTAGAGCAGATACGGTATGGAGACCGCACAGTGAAAATCAAATGCCCTGAGCAAACACCCTGCACATACTGATGCCGGGGTTCTTGTTCACGAAGCCAAAGAATGAGCTTCATAAACATCAAGGTAGGAGAGCAAGGTACAGGCTTTTATTTAGAGATAAAGTGAAAGTACAGAGCTCCCGGCTCATGCCAGGAGGGGACAAGAGAGTCCAGTGTGGTGTGTTGTCTAGGGGTTTTATAGGCAGGTGAGGACTTTTCCAGAACATGAAAAAAAAGGCTTAGGGGTGTGGACTTGAACCACCTGCCCTGCCCTGAAGGTGGGCTGGGTTAATCTCTGCCTGCTAGGGCTGTTTACAGTGAAGTCAAGGGTTATACTGAGATACTCTTCTTTATTTGTGAAACACTCAAGCATTCTAGGCCAAGTTGCTCTTGGCCTTTTGACTTTTAACTGACCTCACTGAAGATGTCTATATTCTTAGTCTGGTATCTTGATCCTAGAGGATTAGTGTGACCTTGACTTTGCATAATGCTTAACACAGAGTTTCAAAAGGGACTTTTTTTGCCCATTGTTATATTGCTGACTGTAAATATCCCGCCCTGCTTTTTCTGGAGGCCCTCACCCTACTCTGACTACACCCATGGTCCCTGTCTCAATACTGAACTTGGGGCTCCCTCACTGCCTGGCAGATGCACTCTAGGGACTGAAAGTAAACTGAGAGAGGATGTAGCACATCACTTCTGAAA
Organism: Smutsia gigantea; assembly: GCA_032199065.1. Lineage (NCBI taxonomy): Eukaryota > Metazoa > Chordata > Mammalia > Pholidota > Manidae > Smutsia > Smutsia gigantea. The sequence goes on from JAVSCE010011156.1 coordinate 559,328, forward strand.
GTAAACAGAAAGTCATGTCAGTTCAGGTTCTATGGTTTTTTTCATGACAAATGAGTATGACCACACACTGTGCTCTAACGAAACTTGTAATGGCCTCCTGTTTAAGTCAGAATGATGTGCCCCATGATTATCAACCTGTTTTATTAGACACAATAATTGAGCATTCAGGGACACATTCTTTAAACTTTATCTTCCTGTCTGTACTCCCCATCTGTACAAAGTTTCAGGAGAAACCCTTCTGTAGATAGCTGCAACTCCATTAATACCCGAGAAAAAGAGGGAGGATAATCCTATTTCAGCATTCCCTAAACTCTAAGACAAGCTATTACCTGGAGGACAAAGTGATAAATCCAATCAGCTTTTCAATTACCACCCTTAAATAGCTGCATTATAAATAATCTCCTCTAATCAGTGGCACTAGAAGTGACTTAATGATATAACCACAGAGATTAGTTCATCTTTAAGAGAAGAGACATGGACCATATACATAATATTCTGGTTAATATGTTTATTTTCTCAGGTTATTTTTTAAATGCCATTTTTAAGTGTTTCTTTTTATCACTTTTTCCTAAAATTCTTATTTTTAAGACAATTTAGTAAACTAGCCTACAAAAATGCTTCACTTAAAAGACTTACTCTATAGAATGGATTGACATTTGGTCTGTTGATTCATAAATTTAATCTTCCATCTCACATGTCTTCAATAAGTCATTAATCAAAAAGTGTCCTTCACTTGTGTCTCTATAATGTTCATCATATGGAACAAAAAGAGAAGAAACCAGGCAGGTCAACGGAATGAATGATTAAAGTGAGAAACTCTTTTACTCCCTAAAATGGAGTTAGTGTGGAGGAAAGAGCTGTGTGTATCAAGAAAACTTCCCAGATAAGGTGTGTTATTTGGAGGGAGTATGCCATATAAGTAGTGAGCCTTAACAGAATGCCTTGCATCCCAGGTGTAGGGACAAAGTGATGAATGATGAGAAATGCTCATCACACGGTAATGTATTTAAATGATTAGATGAAAGACCTGGCTAGTGAGCAGTTCTGCGCTCCAGCTGAGGACAGAGGCCACTCTAGACGGAGTGACTGGGGAGGTTGGTTCTGTGGACAGACATGTGGGCCCTGAGGGATGTGCCGTGGGCAGCTGAGAGGAGCTTGGGCAGCTGCAGACAAAGGTCCTCCACAGGCCCACCTGCGGAGCTCAGAGGATAAAGGGGAGGCCGAAGACAGTGATGGGGGAAGGGGACAGGAGGTGGCCTAGAAGAATGAGGCAGGACCCTCATGCACGGTAGGCCGGGAATGGAAAGGGGTGTTTTGTCGATGGGCATGAGGAGTCATTGTTGAGAGAGGCACCTTGCCTGTCAGGACAGCGCTCCGCACACATCAGGCATCAAGTCAAGGCCCTGGGAAAGGATGGTGCTCTCGTGAATTCTCATGGTGTGACTGAGACCGCACTGTCCTTTCTGGACCTCCCTCCCAGCCAGCTGGGTCATGGAGCTGGAGCTCCACGGCCCCACATGGACAGGGCCGGGCCAGATTCTGGATGCTGAACGTGCCCCACCCCAGCCTGGCCCCAGGTGGCTAGAACCTCCCGCTGGGTCCTTGCGCCTTCTCTGCTCCTTACCTGCTGGATGCAAAGAATTCCAGAGGATGGCAGGTCCGCCGGGGTGGAGCCCAGAGGGGCTGCTGGACAGTGGTCCTCCTTTGCCCCCGCCCATCCACTCGACCAGACTGGATGTGAGCTGGAAATCTAAACTGGGTTTAGTTAGCCTTTGAGATCTGGGGAAGCATGTTCATGACACAGAACCTGCCCTGACTAAACTCTGTGCTGCCCCCAGACGCATTAATCATGATACATACGTCCTGTCCACAGGCTGGCGTGGATGAAGGCCTCACACCCGCATGAACACTGCATGTCAGTAAACATCACTGTGAACCCGCAACCTAACTGTGAACAGGCAGTCTAGATGGGGGTTATCTGGGCTTCATTGCATGTGTTTATTACTCATTGTCTTTTGTTTATTACTTCTTCCATGAATTGTTTGGGAGAAGAAAGAGGAGGAAGGGGAAGGAGAGAGAAACAGAGACAGAGAGACGGGGTCAGAGGCGGAGTGATGCCCAGGACGCTACTCCGCAGCCCCAGCTGTTTGGGCCTCCCGGCCGGCTCTGAAGCACAGAAGCCGTGGAGGTGACCCCTGCTCAGCCATGTCAGAGCATGTGAGACACCTGAGGAAGGCCGCGTGCTGAGCCCAGACCCACCCTGGAGCCGTGAGAGGGTGATGCTGTACGTCACTAAGTTTGGAGAGGTCTGTTACACAGCAGCCAGAAACCAGGAGAGTCTTGTGTAATTTTTCTCAGCATGTGAGTGATTGAACATGGCTGGAGGCAAACTTTTTCCCAAACTAATAAAACATTTTAGCAATATAAGAAGACCTTCCTGAAAAAGACCAACATATTTTTCTTGGCTAAGATGACTACACGTCCTGTTTGCCTGGCGCAGTCCTGGCCTGCATCTTTTGTCTTTGTAACTTTTAGGGGTGCCTTTTTCTCTTTCAAAAGTTTGGATGCTATGAGGTAAGCTCTTCTGGTTCCTTGGAAGTATCGGCTGGTTTTAGAGGCTTCAAAACCCACAACTTTGCACTATGTTGAGCTGCCCAGCAAAGCTTCGACTGTAGATGGAGATGAATAGGTAAGAAGGATACGTCTGCCTCTAGCCCCCAGACCTGTGAGTGCGAGCTTACTGGGTGGGGGCCTCTGCCCATGCGGGCGGCTGGAGCAGGGTGGGCACTGAGACAACAGCTGCTGTCCCCACAAGCCTTGGGATGGAGACATGGACATGAAGAGAAGCTCGCGTGGCCACGGTGCAGACGGGAGATGGGTCTGCAGGCCGAGGGCCTCCAAGGCACGCCAATGACTGCCTGGAGCTGGGAGAGGCAGGAGTGACCTGCCCCCGAGCTCTGGCCTCCAGAACTGTCATCTCCAGCTTCTCGGCTCACGGTGATTTGTGACGGCAGCCACAGGGATCTCGTATAAACAGCAAAGGGATGTTACCATCCCTAAGGTAACAGATCAGGGAAGACCGTCCAACCTGGATTAGAATTTCAGTTTGACAAATATGAGCTCCATCAGAGGCAGGCACCATCAGGAATTGCAGAGAAAGGAGGGTCGGGATGCTCAGTGTAGGTCTACAGGATGGGAGGAGGTGCTATGTCACCGTGGACGCATTTCCATGAGGCCCGCGGGCACCCGGGCCCAGAGCCCCAGGCTCCTGTGCCGGCCCTGACCCTCCTGTCCCTCGAGTGCTGCCATTTCAGTGGGCCTTGCAGGACATGCCTGCCCTCCTCCCTCACCAGGGAGTGTGGTTGACATGGATCCCTTCCTTGGGGACAGAATGTTATTTTCAGCTCTGAGTTTTCCCCACACTTGTGAGGCACTGGCCATCTGTGGACCCGGGAGAGTTTTCCATGTTCTCCCCAAATCTCATGAAAGGAAAAAGGAAAATGGCTCTAGTGAGAGTTTATAGTTTCTCCAGCATGGCAGTCAAATGGTAAAGGCATATGCGTTAGAAGGTCCTTGATTATCACTTTCCCATTAAAATGTCCCTCTACTCCTCCAAGTAACTAGAAATGACACAGAGAGCGAGAGAGAGGAACCGTGAGGTCTGTTCTAAAGTCGCTGAGCGGGGGGAATTACCGCGTGGAGAAGTGCGGTGACCTGTGTGGGGCCCGCTTCCTCCCTGCAGAGCAGCGGCAGCCGAGTGTGCTTGCTGGGCCCCCGCACGGCTGAGAGGCAGGTTGGGGCCCTGTGGGGCTGTCACGGGGGCCCTGATGTCCTCATTAGGGTCTAATCTGAAATACCTCTGCCAGTTGGGAAATATAATTTAACTTTTGAAAATTATTGATGCTCAAGTCCCTTAAATCTAGAAGTATTTCCTGGAGGCCATACATGGGGAAAAAAGAGTGCCTGCCTGTTTATTAACATGTCTGCTTCTGTCATTGGCAGAAAGGCCGTGGGTCAGACTTCAAGTGACCTGGAAGTGTTCTCGAAAAGGCACACATGTAGGAAAACAAAGTTTCCATAAGCTGCTCTCCCAGCCACACAGCTGGAGCTCTCCATGGGCACCTCTTCCTTGACAGGAAGGGCGGTTTTCAGTCACTTTCCACAGCAGCTTGGTGGCTTTAACAGTGCTACTGTGTGTCACCTGGCCCCAGGTGCGCCCGCCGCCCACAGGGAGCTGGGCTCCCATGGGCGGGGTGGAACCCGCACCCTGGCCAGAAACCGGCGGGGACGGCCCAAGGCTCACCCAGAGCGTGGCTGGCCTGTCACCTCTTCCCCTGAAGGGGACACCAGGGTGGCTCTTTGGTCAGGCAGCCTGCCTGGCCTTCAGTGCACCCCGTGGCGCCGTCATCCTCTCCTGTCATCAAGGGGACCCGAGCAGTCCACGCCTCCCTTTCCATCAGCCCGCATGTGTCACCATCAGCGATTTCTCTCAAGCTCTGTGCCCCAAAAGTATCAAAGCCATGACAGGCCCCCATGGCTTCCTCCACCTGTGGAGCCACCTGCATCCCAAGCAGGGGTCTTGGACAGCAGAGCTCTGCCTCCTGTCCTCTTAGAAGTCCCCGGAGTCCCTGCACGACCCGCCACTCTTAGAGTTAGAATCCAGACTATTTAGAAACAGCTGGTCCTGAGACGCAGCCCCTGCCCACGGCTCTGACCCCACCTCGCCAGGGCCAGCCCTCGCTTTCACGGACAGCCACCTGGCCTTCATTTCCCCAGACACACCAGGCTCGGCATGCCAAGCACGGTGGCATGACTCCTCTGCCCGCGGCTCTGTGGGGTGTCACCCTTCCTGCCTCCACCTGTGAGCTTTCGCTCCACCTTTCCTCCCTAGAAGGGAAAGTGTCAGCCACACTGTAAAATAACATGCCTGCCACCCTCCGTGGTCCTCTCACAGCCCCTGACACGCTCTGCAGTATGCGTTGCTTTACTAACTGATTTACTGTGTGTGTCCCTCCTCACTCACCCATCCGTGCCCAAGGTCTCTGCTTCTCAGGTTAGAGTGTCTGTCTCAGCACACAGTGGTGCAGTGAATGCAGAACACCGTTTACCAAATCAGGATAAGTAGAAAAATACTCCACCTGCTTAGCCAAGGGCATTGCTTTCTTTGGACAAGCTCAGATATTTTCAAGAATTTGTTAAAACTGAGCTGAGAAATATTATATCAGTTAAGTAAAATCACATAATGAGTCATGTGATACACTTGTTTACTTTGCATTTATTTTGTATGGGCTGTGGTTGTGACCATTGAAAACAGATTACTGGTTTGTAGCCTTTGATGAAAGCAGATACTTTCTGTCATTGGCAGGATTCTTGAGAAGAAAATCAATCCCAAGTCGTCTGTGTTTTAATTGCTTTGCTGTCAGTATTTTCTCTGTCATTCTACCTCTCTTAAATATGCCATTTGCCAGGCATGGAAAAGTGTCTAAGCACTAGTAAAACATGAGTTAGGTAAAGGTGAAGAGATAGTTACGTTTACCAAACGTCAGAAGGAAACGCTTATATATATTTAAAAAGGTGTGTGTTCTACAGTTATAAAAATAATAAATTGTATTGAGGTTTTACCTGGAGTGTGTGTGATGGAAAGGAAGTGGACAGAAAGTTATTCTGGAAGAAAAACTACATGGCTGTTTCCATGGGAACTGATGGAGGTGCATCCTTGAATTCTTCTGAAGAATGGTAATTCTAAGTGGTCAGTTGTCATTTTCCTGCTTTGTTTGAAGGTCATTTCTATAAGCCCCAAATGAGTGGCCCCTAGGAGTCCAGCGCTTCCCTCTAGCTGAGCCAATGGTGATCAATACACATTGTGAAGCAGCCTGACATGACCAGACAGGGAGGCCAGTCAACAAACATTCAGGAGGAGACACAGTCCTAGCAGTAGGGCAGAGTTTTTTGGCTGAAAGTCCACATGTTAAAATGATTAATAATTAAATATTTATTGAACTTTGGGTCCCAAGGACCAACAAAAACTATAAAAGAATAAGCTCTTCCCTTAACATATAAGATTTGAACATGACAAGATCCTTAATGCACTTTTTATGCTGGATTTTATTCACTTAATAAGAACACTAAAATTCTGCATGAGAACTGTGGGGCAGTATTGTTAAACACTCATGTATCTTAATGAGAAAATTCTATGGACTTACTTGGCATTTTAATTAGATCTTGAATACATAGCTATAATAATTTATTCCCCAATTTTTTATTTCTTTCACAACTCACACCATGTCCGCGTATGGACACGG